>SSNP01000174.1:259310-329815 GCA_006937955.1 Pachypanchax playfairii | reverse complement strand
GGGGGGGGGGGGGGGGGGGGGGGCGGTCTATATACATTATATATTGTACAATAAACATTTAGAGGCTGAAAACGGCCAAATGAGACGAAATAGGACCAAAACAAGGAGACAGCTGAAACAAACCTACATATTATTAAGAGATCAGGTTTGACCCAAAGTGCTGAAATGATGACTCAACAGGCTCTTATTGAGATTTAAAACAACCACAGATATCCGTGTGGTTTGTGGTTGTTTTGCAAATCTCTGAGGTTTGCAACGTGTGACTGTGTCACATTCTGACAGTGTTGCTCATCATTTTAGATGAAATTGCAGAACATGTTGTGTAATACAATTTAATAACAAACTCTTATTTCTAAAGGAGCGACGTGGTGGTTTATTTTATTCCCATGCAGAATGAACTTTTTTAAACAGAAGGTTGATGTTTATTTGTGTTTTTAACTCATCCTGCTGTACCTCGGTGACAGTGGTGCTTTCAAAGATCTCCTTGCTGTAGATCCATCCGTGGGCACACGGGACGCGCTCCGTCCGGTTCTCCTGCGGAGGAACATCTGAGGAGAAGCAGGAGTCCGAGAGGTTGAAGCTACCGGTAAACGCTCCGGGGGTTAAAGTCTGATTCACAACTCCAGAGCTGGAGCCCTCCCGGCATCGATAGGGCGGCGTGGCTCCGGTGAAGATGCTCACCATCATGTGGAAGGCGAGCAGGATCTGAGGTAAACAGATCCAGATGTACAGAATCTTCTGGTATTTCCCAAACCCACCAATGGCTGCGAGGATTTGGTCAAATTTCATGTTGGAGGAGCGTCTACAGCTTCAACAGAAGATGTTTCTATTCTGAAGAAAATGAGGTTGACAAAACAGGCCTTCGCACCAGACAATGAGTCGGGGGACGCGGTGAGATTGCGCTGCGTTATCCTGGAGGTAAACAAGATAAACCTTTGTTTCCACGTGCCGCTTCACTCCGTGCAGATGAAGAACAACAAACAGTCCCGGAATGGCCCACAAAACAATTTAATTCTAATCTGAAGTCATCTTCCCACCAACATCCTCTCACCTGCCTGCGCGCACCGTCTCTCCAGATGATGCGCGTTCGCACCGGTTCATCTGGTTCTACAGAATCACGCGTAAAGATCATCAAAGTTTCTCCATGCAGACTCGTATACAGTTTATGTGCGAGTCACACGAGGAAATTCGCCAAAATGTGGATGGGTAAAACTTTAAAGTGCTCATATCGGAGCCATGATGCAGGAAAAATTAGAAATTCCACCAAAACAACCAGCTGCTTTAAGGGTACTTTCCCTCTCGATGCTAAATGTGGAAGACAACATGTAAGTGGCAGCGTATGACGTATGTGTTACATGTAAAGGGCAGGGCCATGTTAGAGTAAGTTACAAAACCTTAGACATCACGCGCCGGACAGAGCAGCACCACTGTTGCGCTGTGACCCTGCATGGGGACCTCAAAGTGAACTATGGTACACCTGCGTCGGACAGTGCGTCACCTGACGTAAAATCCTCATTAGAATACATCTTCATAAATGATTCGTGATGCACGTGCAGGTTATCCAACCAGGACCTCTACTGCCATCTACTGTTTGAATAGATACTCCACACCAAGAAGAGATCATGATTGGTTGTTTTGGTTTATTATTATGGTTTATTGTGATAAACGTGTCTGCTTTCACAGTAAACAGTGTGTTGTTGATACCCGGATGTGCTTTCTGCCCAGCATTGTACACCAAAACCTCAAAAATCACACTGAGCAGGAAAAAAGTAAATAACGAAAAGATTTGCTAATTTTGGGATTTTCTTATGTTTGTGTTCTACATTCAAAGGGGAAAGTTTTGAGAAGGACAGTTAGTGTTTTTTTTTTCAACAGAATTCGCTGCTTCAGTGTTTTCATATCTTTTAATTTAGAGACTTTTAACAAAGTGGTTTTAAAAGTTGCCTTCAGAGCCCATTTAAGTATTGTTCTTTATTTATGGTCAGCAATCCAGTCCCTGTGAAGCCATGCTATATGATGGATGTAGTATGTGGTTTAATATTGTCTTGCTGAAATATGCATGACCTTTCTTAAAACAGATGTTGTCTAGATGTGAGCATATGTTGCTGTAAAACTTTTATGTACTTTTCCAGCATTGATGGAGCCTTTCCAGATGTGTGAGCTGCCCACCCATCACCAGTTGGGCACAAATACAACCCCCATCAGAGATTCAAGATGTCCAGTGATAACACGTTGAATTCTCCCACTCCTCTTTAGTCCACAGGACACAGCATCCATGTACTCTAAAAATAATTGAAAATATGGACTAAATCTGAGACTTGAACAGTTTTCCATTTCGCCTGAAACCATTTAAATGATCTTTGGTCCAGAGAAGACTCTGGTGATCCTGGATCATGTTTACATCTGGCTTCTTCTTTGCATGTGACATATTTATCTGGTGTTGGTGGATCACATGGAGACATGTGTCTATAGACAGTGATATCTGGAAGTATTCTTGAGCACATGTACTGGAGAATCATACCTGGGTTTAATGCATTGCCACCTCCTTTGTCCCTTCGACACAGATATTCCTCCTTATTTTGTCTTTTCATGATATTATCCACTAGATAATATACTCAGTCATTAACAGAGTTGTTTCAAATTAACCCACGTTGTTCATCCAGTTGTATTTGAATTGTGCTAAATACTGTATGTTTCAAGCTTTATAGTGTGTTACTGCCATTAAAGCAGAACTAAGTAAGTTTTTTCACCTCAATAAATGTTTTCTAGAGTCCCTGTGGGGGTAAACAAGGACTTGGCGGGGTGATTCGTGGGTCCCTCCCCTCCCTCCGGGGTCTGTGTCCTGAAAGCAGCACTTGCAACTTTCAGTGGATCGGACCCGACTAATCTCGCGAGAACAAACCTGCTTTACGGCACTCACACTCACGTACATAAATACAAGCATGAAGCCCTTGCCGTTGTTAGCAACGCCACCCTTAGGAGCGCAAAGATGACAATAATACTCACCTGTCGAGACATTTTCTTGGTTTTGTTTTTCTTTCTTCTTGCAAAAGCGTTCTCTGTGCGTTGTTGTTGGGGGGGGCGGCGGCGGGGTGGAGGGGGTGGGGGGTGAGGGGGGGGTCTGCGGCGGCGGCGGGGGAACGTTACGACAGTGAGCTTTCACAGGGGACCAGTAGGGGGAGAGCGAGAGCAAAACTTACTTAGTTCTGCTTTAACACCATGAAGACACTCAGAGTTCATTTAGGACATCCAGGATTTAGATGATGATGGAGTGTTTGAAGACAGAAAGACATCTGTAAGACAGATGTGACAAGAAAGAGCTGCTGTTTTTGAGGAAACAGCGGTAAAGGATTTTCACTTAAACAAATTTTGATTTTAAACAATCTAACTTAATTATCAAGAGCAACCTGTCTGCTAGCTAACAGATGACCTGTTTGTTTATTTGCTAACTATTTTTTTATTGACTGCAATATTTTTTCTCCACTTCAACACACCTGATTTGAATCAACAGGTGATTACCAGGCTTCTGCACAACCTGAAGAAATAATTCACTGATAGATAGATAGATAGATAGATAGATAGATCGATAGATAGATAGATAGATAGATAGATAGATAGATAGATACTCCTCAAATCAAAGGGTATTCAATAATTAACAATAATGAATTATTTGTAACCCAATTACAAGACAAACATTGTCCATTTAGCCAGACCCTTTCCTATTATAGGTCCCTGTGACGTCACTGAACGGGCTGGGTCCTGATGTGGGCGTCTAAATGACACAAAAACTATCAAAACAGGACTTATTACCCCGGATGCAGATGGAATCAAAGACGCAGCCTTGAAAGTATAAGCACTGAAATGACTAACCTTCACAAAAGAATGATAAAAATATTTGTATCAATAAGTGTTAGATTATTGAGGTGATCCTGAAAAATATTTATGTGCTTTAATACAAAGATCCTTACAGATATTCACGCTTTTATTTATCTGTCGTCATTTTTTTCACGTCAAGCTTTTATTTTGAAGGAAAATCTCGGAAGTCCTCTGGTTTTCTGCCTCGGTGCGGTTTGACGCTCGGGCTCGGACGGGAGAGGCTTCCAGCGAGGAGAGGGAATAAGGAGAAACAGAGTGGGATGGATGAAGAGCCGGAGGAGTGGACCGGGTCAGGAGAGAGTTCTGAATCACGTCTAAGGTGTCCTTGATCATCCGGAGCGGTCAGCACCAGCGGACAGAGAGCGAAGCTCCGCCCCGGCGGCCTGCCGCACGCAGCCTCCAGCGCCTCTTCTATCCGCATCTGCCGCTTTCATCCGGACTCGACTGCACCTGAGTCCCTGACTGAGACAGCATCCTTTACTGTGAGAGTGAGTAGAGTTCTGCTGCATTCATCAGACACCGTGGGAGGAAACAAATAATAAAACCTCAGATTTTCATTCGAGATGCGACCTGCTGATAGAGGTGAAGCCACGCCCCTCAGACAGCATTCAAATGACATTGTTTATGCCACATGCATGAATGAACCCTGACCTATTTACTGTCTGAAGCTCCAATCACCTGAAGGTTATCCAGTAAGATCTACACATCATTTAACACTGTTTAATTATACTATTTATTTTTTAAATAAACATGTTCTTGACTTAAGGTTTCTAACTTGTCAGGACAGAAAGGTTAAAGTTCATTCTCCAGAGTGCTTAATGGGGAAAGATGTACCAAAAACAAAGCTGTCAAATATTACATGAACCATGTTTACTCATCCTGTTCCTGCTGTTGGATATGACAACCTGGTGACTTGATGATCTCGACCTGCAGCAGTTTTACAGATCTGTGTCTGCAGTCACGTAGCGGTTGCTGCAGAACACAGAGAGCTACCAGGTCAGCATGTAGTGTGCAGTTCCCTGCATGCTCTCTGACTTGGATTACTGCAATGTCATGACAGTGCTGTAAAAGTTTGTCCTTGTAATTTGTGAACTGTGTTCAGTGCAGTGGGTGCTGAGACTCATGGCTGTTGAGACTTGTGGCTGCTGAGATTCATGGGTGCTGAGACTCATGGCTGCTGAGACTCGTAGCTGCTGGGACTCGTAGCTGCTGGGACTCGTAGCTGCTGAGACTAGTGGCTGCTGAGGCATTGACAGATTCACAACTGTAAGAACTCAAGAGGATCTTATTCAGTATTTAGTTGGCAGCATGAATATTGGTGATGTTTTATATTTAGCCTAGAAAAAAAAAAAATTATAACAAAAGATGACACTAATTTGCTCAGCATCCTTCATGTGTTTTAAACAAGTCATACTAATAATAAACTAATAAAATTCTCGACATGTGGACAACACAAGTCAAGAAAAATCTTAAACTGCTGTCGAGCATGTGACCTGCTGACTTTAGCTAACACATTTGGTGCTGTGCCTTAATGATCTCTCTGTAGTAGGACGGCGGCAACAAGTTCCTACTGACTCGTGTACTCCCCCTACAGGTGAGGCACAGTAGTGTCTGCCTCACCTTGTCACATTTCTCTGTGTTTTATCAGCAAGAATATTTATGTCACACACTTACATTTAGAACATTTAAGACATCACACAGAATGTAAAAGATGTTTTTCATTGCGACTAACAAATCTTTCTGTAAACTTTATACTGGTGACAAGCTGAGAAACAGAAATGTGCGTGAGTCACACAGCCCACTATGTACAGTATGGCATCAGATTACTTTCATTAATATGAGGACACAGTTCACAACAGAGTATGTATAAACAGGCTGTGGTTGGGGTCAAACAAAATTTGTAGAGTAAAACTGTTATCATAAACACAAAAATGTTGTAGGAGGAAAAATGCAAGACTTCTTTCATTGAAGAGGCCCTTCCATTAAAAACTGGTTTTCTGAGGTTTCTGTTGAATATTTTAGCTCCACAGGTGTTCTTACCTTCATAGTGGGTGTAAAAACAGTTCAACAACTTCTCTTTCAGTTTTAATCTCTCAAACTACGCAGGTGGTGATAACACCTGAGTTCTAACGGCCTGTATTTGTTACATCACAACTCCTTTGCTCATTAGTATTCAACCGCTCCCGCTGTTGAGACCACGCCTAGCATGCTGCTGGCTAAATGCTGTTAGCATAAAGATGTATCAAACAGGAAGAGACTACATGTGCTGTTGCCATGCGCAGCAGGGCAGGAAACAGGAAGCCTTGCTCTCATAGGCTAGTTTGTTAGCCAATCTGAGTCCAGCAAATTTGCATAATGAATAATAATGAGCCGGAGCCGAAGGCAGGCAAATCTTCAAGCAGACAGATCTGTAAATCAGTGTTTCTTTACGTTTTTTAGACATAAAATGTTTTGTATTTCAGGTTGATACTTAAGAAATAACCACAAAGTCATGAAATTTGTGTGAAATGGCCTCTTTAACTTTCAAAACTCTTCTCTCACTTTAGCAAACCTCACTCTTCATTTTTTTCCCTTCTTACCTTTAGTTATCCAGTGTTCACCCTCTCACTTCTGAGTACTAAGTTCAAGATTTTGCTATGAGTGACGTCACTGATCCAGGTCGGACTAGACGATGCACCAAACTTGCTGACTTTGTGTAACATTGTTGTACAGTTAAGATTGATGGATAGAAGTTTGCTCCTGCAATGTTTTGACACATTAGGGGTTAGGGCTGGGCGGCATGGCAACATTTTTATATCATGTTTTTTTTCTAAATTATAGTGGTTTTACAGTATTTGACAGTATTTTTTAATGTTACCCACATTATCTTCTAATAAGTAAAGAATGACTGCATTAGATTTGCTTTAAATACGTTCATGTGCACAGTACCGTGTTTTTGTTGCACAGCCTCTTCAAGTTAAGTTGCTAGTATTACCGCCACCAGCTACCAGAAATGATAGTTGTTTGGTCCAAGTCCAACCTTTTGAAGCCAAAGAAATTCTATACTACATTTGTGGCCCCTCTTTTTGGAATAAGTTGTTCTGGGTCAGTAACCTGTGTGTTGCTGTTACAGGCCCCTGCCAGCAGCCATTCTTCATTCAAAACTTTTATTTTTCACATGTGGTCTTAGTGTGTAGCACTGAAATCGGTCCCTGCAGAAATACATTCACTGGTATAGCGGTATGTGAAAAATTCATATCATAACCAAAATAAATACCGGTTTTTGGTACAAACCGGTATATTTTAATGACATTTATAGACTAATAGCCCACAAACTGCTGTAGCAAATGTTCTAGCAATCAATGTTATATATTGTCTCGGCGGGTAGAGGAGCCTCACCTGACCGCTCGTCTCTGCCTCAGTGTATTCAGCGGCTTCTGAAGTGCCCCAATGTTTATTAGTTTTTGCTCTAACAGATGAAAAGTGGCGTCTGCTGGCTGTGATTTATGCAGCAGCAGGCGAGCATCACACTGCAGAGTCAACAGCACCACTCTGTGGGGGAAAAGAGCACATCATTGATCTCTGTGGTCTTCTGTCCCCGTCTCTTCTGTCCTCTCCAGGAGTCTTCTGTTTTTCCTCTGTCTCGTCGCTGTGGTGGACGTGGTGACCCAGTGGAGCTCAGGCTCCAGTGGCCCATGGCCTCTGCTTCCTTCTACCAGTGAGCCAAGCTGGCCTCCCCAGCCCCAGACGTGGATTTGGACCCGGACCCTGAGCCCAATCAGTGTGTCGGTTGTGAAGAGCAGTATGTGAGCGAGGGAGAATGCAGAGAACTTGATACACGCCTGGTGCCACCTCAGTGCAGGGACGCTGAAACCATCACAGGTTAGGATGTCAGTTGTTTTAGGAATGAGGAAACCAGTTTGATATGTGGGTTTTAAACACATTTTTAACCTCGCTTAGAGTCATAAAAAACACTGTTGTACAAAATGTGTTGTTTCCAATCTGACTGTAAGACTTGACTAAAGCCATCTGGAGAGAGTTTTAAATATCAGCATTCTGCAAACAAACAAAATATTCCTAAAATTCAAGAGGAATAACTTTTAAGCAACTTTAGACATCACTCACTTTGATTAGGCTACGTCCACGTGGTCTTTGCACACAGGAAGTTCAATGGAAAATTTGCCTGAGAGGAAGCGGAACTCTTTTATGTGATGTTTTATGTTGTGTCGCTGCATGCAGCTCTGTAGAGGGATACAGCATCATGTTTTCACTCAATTTCAGCAATACAGCAGCTAAATCTAGTGTTTAATATTATTGAAACCTTTTGTCATATGACCCTTGTTTACACACAAACCAAATTATGTGCCATGCTTAGCTCAAGTTCAAGGGACAAACACGCAAACTTTTCACTTTTGTTCATATATCGCCATTTTTGGTATTAGCTAAATAACCTTCATACATACATATATGTACACTCACCGGCCACTTTATTAGGTACACCATGCTAGTAACGGGTTGGACCCCCTTTTGCCTTCAGAACTGCCTCAATTCTTCGTGGCATAGATTCAACAAGGTGCTGGAAGCATTCCTCAGAGAGTTTGGTCCATATTGACATGATGGCATCACACAGTTGGCGCAGATTTGTCGGCTGCACATCCATGATGCAAATCTCCCGTTCCACCACATCCCAAAGATGCTCTATTGGATTGAGATCTGGTGACTGTGGAGGCCATTTGAGTACAGTGAACTCATTGTCATGTTCAAGAAACCAGTCTGAGATGATTCCAGCTTTATGACATGGCGCATTATCCTGCTGAAAGTAGCCATCAGAAGTTGGGTACATTGTGGTCATAAAGGGATGGACATGGTCAGCAACAATACTCAGGTAGGCTGTGGCGTTGTAACGATGCTCAATTGGTACCAAGGGGCCCAAAGAGTGCCAAGAAAATATTCCCCACACCATTACACCACCACCACCAGCCTGAACCGTTGATACAAGGCAGGATGGATCCATGCTTTCATGTTGTTGACGCCAAATTCTGACCCTACCATTCGAATGTCGCAGCAGAAATCGAGACTCATCAGACCAGGCAACGTTTTTCCAATCTTCTGTTGTCCAATTTTGATGAGCTTGTGCAAATTGTAGCCTCAGTTTCCTGTTCTTAGCTGAAAGGAGTGGCACCCGGCGTGGTCTTCTGCTGCTGTAGCCCATCTGCCTCAAAGTTCGACGTACTGTTCGTTCAGAGATGCTCTTCTGCCTACCTTGGTTGTAACGAGTGGTTATTTGAGTCACTCTTGCCTTTCTATCAGCTCGAACCAGTCTGGCCATTCTCCTCTGACCTCTGGCATCAACAAGGCATTTCCGCCCACAGAACTGCCGCTCACTGGATATTTTTTCTTTTTCGGACCATTCTCTGTAAATCCTAGAGATGGTTGTGCGTGAAAATCCCAGTAGATCAGCAGTTTCTGAAATACTCAGACCAGCCATTCTGGCACCAACAACCATGCCACTTTCAAAGTCACTCAAATCACCTTTCTTCCCCATACTGATGCTCGATTTGAACTGCAGGAGATTGTCTTGACCATGTGTACATGCCTAAATGCACTGAGTTGCCGCCATGTGATTGGCTGATTAGAAATTAAGTGTTAACGAGCAGTTGGACAGGTGTACCTAATAAAGTGGCCGGTGAGTGTATATATTGTATATACATATATATACAGGGGAGTTTTTTCCTCAATAAAAAGAAATACTTCAAATGTGAGGGTAAGAGTTCCTGGTAATAGATTCTTTATATGTTCTTAAATATATATTTTTTAGAAATCGTGTGTGTTGTGCAGGTGTGGAGGGGTTACATAATTTTAAGTGTTATTGCAGATCATTTTATACAAGTAGATTAACATGATTACTCATCAGAAAGTGATCTGTTGTTGAAAAGTTTATAAAGTAACCCTTCATCTGTCTCTGTGCTCAGATGTCTGCAACAGCACCGACCTGCCTGAGTTTGAGATCATCAGTCTCCTGGAGGAGCAGCTGCCGGTGTACCGACTGCGGGCGGACACTGTGTACGGCTATGACAACGATGACTGGCTCCACACTCCTCTGGTGTCAGCGGACGCCACGCTTGACCTGACCACAGAGCAGATCGAAGAGACGCTCAAATACTTCTGTAAGTGCACAGCTGACCTCAGCAGCGTGTTTATATACAGTCACACTCGTATGTTGCATCACTTCTTATGTTTGGTTCAGCTTTACAAACATGTTACAAAAAATAAATCGAAGCTAATCGCTGACTCAGCATCTTTTGTAGCTCCTTCCTGTGTAACTTGACGCCTCTGTCATGTGTTTGACCGTTTGCTCTTCTTCTGCATCGACACTCTGCACGTGATGCTCGATACACAGACACGGTTAAGAGAAGAGGAACGTTTGTAGATGCTTTCTTACATTACAAGGAAACCCACTTTCACCAGATCCTCCAAAGCATCCCCGGACCTCTTGGAAGGTCATACCAGAAACATCTCAGCTGATTCCTCCGGTCCAGAAACTGGAAACTCCAGGATTCGAGGGCTGCCAACCTGCTGAGGAGAGACAGCTGAGGAGAGGAGGCCGATTGGATGAAAGTTTAACGTGCGTGAACAAAAACCAGAAGCAGTACAGACGATGATCTGATGTAAAGAGGGAGACCCAGGAGGGACAAAAAACATCTAACTCAACCTTATTAGAATAAATGCAAGAACAGAAGGAGGATCCAACTAAAGCAACAGGAAAAAATATGATTAAAAACAAAAAGTATAAGAACCAAGGGGAAACAGGAAATCAAACATTTACAAAATAAAATCACAGCTCCAACAACTCCAACTCAGATGTTTGATCTCCTCACTTTATTTCTGAGGCTGAGCCCAGCCAAACAGCTGTCATGACCAAAGGTGATGTTGGTGTTTGATGTCTGAGACTCCTTCACTCAGATCCTTCCTCAGTTTTCTTTAGAAAAAGTGGTGAAAGATTCCGACTGTAAATCAGATTTCCTCAACTTTTGTTGTACCAAAATCTAACAAAAACCCATATATTTTAAGTTGTAAGACTTAAAACGTTGCCATTATTTCAAGGACTTTTATCTAAATGTAGGATTTTAGAATTCAGATCGTTTTTTGTAGATTTTTTGAAAGAGTTTCTTGTGTTTAATGTTTGACGTGTGATCCACAGCTGCTGTGTGTGCATGCAGAACAGTCGGTGGAAGAAAGGGAGCATTTTAAACACGTGTCAAGGTTTGGCAAGAGTGTTGCCATAGTAACAGCTGCTGGAAGCAGTGCAAAAACAAAAAAAAAAAAGAGGAAGTTAGGAGACGTAGAAGTTTAGCTTGTTTTTCCTGGATCAGCCTGGAGAAGAGCCCAAACGGAAAGTCGTGTCCGGTGAACGTCTCCGTCTTCCTCACCTGTTCAGTCATGATCCAACTTCTGCTTCCGTTTCGCCTCCATGGAGTCGATGCCATCATCTCCCCTCCCCCCCCCTCACATTCACTCTCAGACCCGTCCATGTGGGCGGAGGGTGATGTGGTTCACAGCAGCTCGGACTCGGTGTGAGCAGATCAGTGTTTGGATCTGTGGTTAATCATCAGGAAACAGACAGGAGACATGGACAGTCAGAGGACGGGGGGACTGGTTAGGACTGAATGTGAGGTGAAGGGCTGGTTCTGTAAGAAGGATGGACAAGGTATGAGAAAACAGAATTCCAATCTTTATGTGATGCAGTTTTAAAAGCAACGTGGCTCGTTGATGCCGTGATTTGATTTATGATGCGTGTAACGTTTGGATGAATTTATTCCATCTCTCCATCGTTTCGTGTTCCTCTATACGTATCTTTTAAATGACTTTACTCATGTAATTTGTGTTGGTTATAGTCTTCAACAGGTTTTCCATAATGTAGACAGAAACGTTGAACAACATGTTATTGATCAGAGTTCAGACGTCAGTTAGATGTGCCACCCCGAGGCAACAGGGCCGACTGCTGTGCACCATGGAAAACAACCCCCATCCCCTTTAACTTCACTGCACACTTACAGACCAACAGCTGACGGACATGCTATACCATCCATCCATCCATCCATCCATCCATCCATCCATCCATCCATCCATCCATCCATCCATCCATCCATCCATCCATCCATCCATCCATCCACCCATCCATCCATCCATCCATCCATCCATCCATCCATCCATCCATCCATCCATCCATCCATCCATCCGTGTGTTACGTAAACGAGCTGCGTATGCATGAAGGCTCACGTATCAGAGCCAAAGAGATGAGATGTTTTTATTAGGCACGCACCGATACTGGTATCAAGTATCAGTGCCGATACCATTCTAATGTACTTGTATCGGTTAGTTAACTGATACCATGAACCGAACTGCGATCATTTCACAGAAAATGTTCATTTTTCACTAGAAATTTTAGTTTTGTGGTCATTTTTATTAATATAAACATATATTTTATCAAGTTCAAGATCGTTTGTTGTAACAAGCAGAGAAGAAAATAAAATCTGTCTTTGCATTTTTTTGTGTGGTAGAAAAATCGGTATTGATACTCGGTATCAGTGAGTACTCCGATCCAAGTATCAGTTAGAAAAAATGGTATTGTTGCATCTCTAGTTTTTATTTTGATCTGAAGAGTTTTTATTTCTTTGCACATTGTTTTGTGTGTTTTTAGTGCTATGTGCAGACAGAGTGGGCCAAATGACGAAGACCTACAATGACATCGATGCTGTCACACGTTTGCTGGAGGAGGTGAGACGATCGGGTTTCATCTCCTCTGTCAGTGTGATCCACAGCTGCGTTGGATCAAAGTTTTCAATTCTTCTGTTTTTACCGGCAGAAAGAGCGAGATCTGGAACTGGCTGCAAAGATCGGCCAGTCGCTTCTCAAGAAGAACCGAACTCTGACTGAACAGAACGAATACTTGGAAGAACAAGTGGGACAAATCACAGAGGAGGTCTGCAGGAACACACATGAACATAATCATTAGTCATTAACGTGTGAGTTGTTGTTTACATGGACATTATTGTTCAGGTGGCTCAGCTTCACCATGAGCTGAATCTGAAGGATGAGCTGCTGCAGTTTTACACCAGCGCAGCAGAGGACAGCGAGGACGAGTCCACCAGCTCTCCAACGTCAGCTACTTTTCTTTGTACTTTAACTAAACTGTGTTTTCAGTGCTGAAAGTTGACCTTCTGTGTTTATTCGTCTTCAGGGGGAAGAAGAGTAAAGCAGAATCGGCGTCGGGAGGCTTCGTGAGCGGCACGCTTCAGAGGAAACTCAAAGAGCTGGAGGAGGAGAACCTTTCGCTTCGCTCAGAGGTATAACATGTTAACAACACACGCGTGTGCAGCGTGACAAGCTGTGTTTGATCATGGCTGTCTGTGCAGGCCAACCATCTGAAGTCAGAGACGGAAAACTATGAAGAAAAAGAGCAGCAGCTCGTCAGTGACTGCGTGAAAGAGCTGCGTAAGTTTTCTGCTGCCGTCGGTTTATTTCTCTCCGTTTGATCTTTCACTTTTCATTAAAACTGTTTGGTCTTTGCTTTTTTTTTGTTTCATGAATCAACGTGCAAGTCAAGATTATTTCTAGAGCACTTCAACACACAGCATGACAGCTGACCAGAGCGTTGTACAGAAAATCAAAAAATAAAACAAAATTGAAAATACAACAATAAACAAATACTTACACAATCAATAAAACTAGGAAGAAAAATACAATAAAAAACAGGCTGTACAATCAGGAGTGAGGGTGTTGACACAACCGATATCGACATCAATAACCAACAGATAACTTCAAATAATGGGTTTTCAGACAAGATTTAAATGAATTTACAGACGTGGATTGTCTAACGGAGAGTGGAAGATTGTTCCATAAAGTAGGACCCGGAAACGAAAAAAGCCCGTTCGTCATGTAAATGTAAAATAAAACACAACAAAAGTGGAAAAAAGCAACAACAAAAGAAAGATCGAGCTCCATAACAGTCACACTAAAAGGAAAAAGGAAACAGACATTTTTTTTTCTGGAAAATCTGAAACATTAAATTACACTCAGGGGCGTGTCCTGAGGAATGACATGGGAAGGGGGTGGGGGGGGTGGGGGGAGGAGACAGGCCACCCTTCCAATTTAACAGGCTACCTCAGGTGTCACACCCAAACTGAGACAATCAACTAATCAGTCGGATGTTAAAATCATTATATTTTAATTTCAAAAATTTTTTACACTATGATGTCATTGAAAATAAAACTGACAAAGTTATTGATTGAACCTTTTGCTTTTTATTTGTTAATGAACTGTCTCAAAACTTTGTAACATAGCTGATCACTCAACACTTTGTCATTAATCAAAGATAATGATTATTGACATTGAACCATTGGCAATGGGATTGGTCAGATTTTCATTTAAGTTTTGGTTTATGCCACTTAAATTATGATAAACATTTTAGAATTTTGTAAAAACTAGAATGTTTTAAGGTTTTAAGGTCCTGAAAGAACCACATCCATCAGTAACAGTAACCACCTAAGAAATATTTTATATTATATTATATTATATTATATTATATTATATTATATTATATTATATTATATTATATTATATTATATTATATTATATTATATTATATTATATTATATTATATTATATTATACCGCTGAACAAACTATCACTGAGTGAAAGTAAAACAACATTTATGTTATTTGGAGGTAGCGGGAGTAACACTGAAGCAAAATTAAATTGAACTAATGTTGAAATTGAAAGCGTATATGAGATTAAGTTTCTAGGGTTAATAATCGATGATAAACTTTGTTGGAAGCCTCACATTGAAACGGAAATTATCCAAGTCATTTTCTATTCTTTACAAAACTAAAGATTTTCTGAATAAGAGCTGCCTTCTCCTAACATACATTTCCCTTAGTCTGCCTTAAATGACATATTGTGTGGAAATATGGGGAACACTTCTAAAACACATTTAGATCCAATTATTAAATTGCAAAATAGAGCGATTAGAATAACAAACAATGTGCCAATTTGTATTCTAAACATGTTTAAATTAAGATCAGGAAAATCTGATTTGCGGTGGTATTTTGTGTTTGAAACATCTAAAGTAAGAAGAAATGTTAAGTTTAGATGTGTGTTGGTGTTGGGAGTGAAGTTATGGGATGGACTTAATAATGAGATGAAGATGTGTTATTCTATGTCATTTTTTAAGAAGATTTTAAAAACTAGAATAATCCAGAAAATTGGCTTGATGTTTAATTTTGGTCTTGATTTGATTCCATTTGTCCTTGATGTCTTTTCAAATTGTTGTGCAACTCATTTACCAGCGCGTTTCCTTTTAAGTTATGGATAGACCAAATCCTATTCCTTTTTAGTTGCTGTCTGATTGATTACTTTCGTGTAATAATTTGTTGTGAAAGGGAAAGGGAAATTAAGTAAAATTATATAATTAAATTATATGATATTATAATGATATTCCAAAATTTATTTTATTTTTTGGTCAGAACAACGTTCAGTCACATACTGTAGAAGGAGCTGGACTGTAAACTTAAAGCAGCCACTAGGGGGCGCTTGGGTTGCTTTGACTTCCTGGGTCTAGTTTTTGTCTCTGTTGATGTTCCAAACATATTAGTGTGTAAGTGGCGTGTTGTGACAGAACTACAATGTGCCGAGCTGCGGTGCAGCCTGCTGCTGTGGGTGATGTTCTGTTTGCTCACTCAGAACCAGAACACAAAAAAGAAAACAATCTGTCATGTTTCTCTCTGCTGAGTCTCAGATAAACGTAGAGATGGTTTTTGGACTGAAGGTGCAGCTGAAACAGCCTAAAATCTCCAAACACATACACACTACTGCGCCCCCTCCTGGTCTGTAATCTGGCACACACACACAGGATTTAACCTTTAACTTGAAAAATGAGCTACTTCCTGTCACTAGAACAATAAAATGTGCTAGAATATTAATTTCCATACCTCTTTCAGGCTCATTGAAGCCTCACAATTTCCAAACGTTTCATAATGAATTCTTTGTTTGAAAATATTCACATGAAATGCAGCAGCTGATTGTCCTCATGTGTGTTTTGCACTGCCATACCTCTTTTCTTGATGTAACTTCCTGTTTCAGGGTTGTCCAGTCTGCAGATCTCTGCCATAGCAGAGGATCTGGCTCGGAAGACCGAGGACGCCTCCAGGCAGCAGGAGGAGATCACTCACCTCCTCTCTCAGATAGTAGATCTGCAGAAAAAGGCCAAATCTGTGAGTACGTCAACGAGTTCAGATTTAGATTATTGTTTATGTTTGTGTTGCTGAGTCAGAGGTGTACCTGTGTGCAGCTGGCGGTAGAAAACGAGGAGCTCTCTCAACATCTGGTGGCAGCTAAAGACGCCCAGCGGCAGCTCACAGCAGAGGTGACGGTCCAAACGTTTCCCAGCTCGTTCATTGTAAACACTGTTTGAAACAAGCTGCTAACTCTGGTTACTGTAACACAACAGCTGCAGGAGCTGGAGGAGAAATACTCAGAGTGTATTGAAATGCTGCATGAAGCTCAGGAGGAACTGAAGAACCTGAGGAACAGGAGCTACCCAGCAGGGACCCTCCGACGCTTCCACCCGCTGGGTCTGTACCCAATGGTGAGAGACAGACTGTGCGTGCATCTCTCTAGGTTTGTAAACTTCGTCATCGTCCGTCTCTGTTAAGAATTTTGATGTTTCAGGATTCGCTGGCGGCTGAAATTGAGGGAACAATGAGGAAGGAGTTGAGTCTGGATGATCCCGAGTGTGAAGAACAGAAGTACGTATGCTGTCAGTGTTTGATGAGACTGTGTTTTATTAGCGTTTGAATCAACAGAACGAGACTCTTGTGTTTGCAGGATCCATCGTAAGCGTGTTTTTGAGACAGTGAAGACGGTTAACCAGACGGTCCGTCAGCGCTCCTTGACGCCAACCAGCTCCAACATCCCCGGGTCCAACCAGTCACTGTCGGCCCGGACGTCGCCCCAGTCCAGCGGCCTCTCCACGCCTCATGCCGTTATGTATGGCGGGGACATCAGCGAAGAAACCGTTCCCTTTGACAACCGAACACAGAGCATCCTTATGGAGGCAGCATCCAACCAGGACAGGTGAGGACGAGCAGGACATAAATGTAACGTTGTTATTGTTGGATTCTTGTTTCATTTCATTGTGATCAACAGCTTAAATTGTCGAGAGAAAAAGACGAGCGGTGCCGAGGACCTGCGGCTGGCCCTGCGCCGCCTGTCCCTGCGGCGGCAAAACAACCTGAGCGAGAGGCGCTTCTTCGAGGAGGAGAGAGAGCGACGACAGGGAGGACAGAACTCCCTCGAGCAGGACAGTGTGCTGACCCCGTCCGACAGCATCATGTCCCTCGGAAACCTCCACCTGTGGGCCTCACGGGGGCCCTACCTCCCTGACAAACTCCAGATCGTCAAGCCGCTTGAAGGTGAGGGGGGGAGGGAGCACAGGACCGGCTGCGAACGGCATGGAACCGTCAGCGCAAAGAAGGGGAACAAGTGGGGATGGGCGACCAAGGTGGAGAGGAGATGGGAGAGCTGGGACGGGCAAACAGTTGAGGAGGAACGGGAGGGGGCGTGGGGGTGGACCAAAAGGACTGAAGCTGGGATTGAGAGGGACAGAGGGAAGAGGTGGGCCAGGGACAGAGCAGGCAGCAGGAAGAGGAGGAGCACCAGGGAAAGGAGGGAGAGACCTCTGTCACTGATGCTCTTCAACTCCTTCTGGTCTCTGATGCACCATCACAACTCAGGCAGCTATTACAAAGACACTCAGCCCAGAGAGTGGCTGTAGACGTCCAGGTCAACTTCTATAAACCTGTAACTCACAAAACCTGTAGAGATTCTATTATGTGTCTGTGCTGCCCTCTGCTGGTCACAAATCAAATCCAACCATCCGCTGCTGTAGAAATGTAAACAAACTCATTATTGTTTTATTATTTATGTATGATTTCCTTCATCTTTGTTTTATTTTCATCATGTTTACTCTGTCATTTTGTTTCTGTTAATAATCATGTTGCTGACTAATAAAAACTTTTCCATTTTCCTTCTTCATATCTACCTCTCAGTGTCCATCTTCATTGTTTTTTCATCTTTTTTTCTTATTTCTCACCAAAAACTGAAACTTTCATCCTACTTTTTATTTATTTTACTTTTTTGCATCAATACAGATATTTTCTTTATGACATCATCATTAAGCTGCTGCATAAATAAACAGTGATGCTTTTTAAAATCATAATAAGTATTTTATAGATTCTACGCTAGCTGTGTTACACTAACAGCTGTAAGTTTAGCCCTACATTAATACAGCCAATAAAAAAACAATATTAATATATTTTTATATTTGATGCAGTCACGATCCTTTCTGTCCACCAGGCTCCGCCATCCTGCACCACTGGCAGCAGTTAGCGCAGCCTCACCTGGGTGTGATTCTGGACGCTAGGCCTGGAGTGGTGCCCAAAGGATACAGACCCCTGGAGCTCGAGCTCGAGCAGGTGTGTGTGTGAAAGAGAGAGATTTACAGTACGGTGCAAAAGTTTTAAGCAGGTATGACACAATGCAGCACAATAAGATGATTTCACAAGTATAAATAGTTGATTTTTATCCATGTGAACTATATAAATCACATTAATATGTGATGTGAACATCAGTTTCCTTTTAAACAGTGTTGCTTGAACAAAGTCAGAGATTTTTTGGAGATTTTTTTTTATCCTTCATGCAGATTTGAACTCAACATCATGGATTATATTAACATGAAGAGACTTAAGATATGTAGATGTGTCTCCAAGTAGTGACTGACTTCCTTCACTAACTTGGTGCACGTGAAGAATTGATGCTGTTTTAAAGTTGCAGCTGATCACAACAAGTATTGATTTCATTTAGGTTTTTCCGCTGCCTAAAACTTTTGCACAGTACTGTACATCTACAGCTGATCAACTTCACGGGTCAGCTGGATTCAAGATGGCCGTCACAGCAAATCAACGTTAGCAAACATGAAATCTGCTACAATTCTGTCATGTTTGCAGTCAGGACTCTGAGTCACTTTCAGCTACTGACCTGCTGAATTTATATTTATTTGTTTGTTCGTTTGTTTGTTTTGAGACAAAAACAAGAGCAGAGACACCACAGCATCGACCAACATTTATATTTTAACACTGATAATATCATTGTGGACACAAACGAATAATGACCCACTGATTAACACACAACATCCCAGTGGCAGCTGCAGCCCGAGTCAGTGAGTGTCTGTGAACATCTGTATGCACACCTGTGTGCATAGACACGACTGTGACCATAAGGCTTCTCCATCAAATTGTTTGACAGTGGGTGTGAAAAGCCCCGGCCCCCAGACCTTAAAGCAGACCACAAGGGAAACCCAAGTCCAAGGGATCCAGCCCCCCCCCACCCAGAGCATCAGAGCACAGGCAGGCCACTGCAGGAGCAACCAAAACCCAGACAGGACCATAAGCAACCCCCAGCTCAGCAGCAGATGTTGGTTTAAAACTTTAACTACTGGAGCTGTTATATATGTTGATGACTGTTAATGTTATATGTGCCACTGGACAGATTTACATTAGATTTACACACATCTACAACAGTTATCTTAAAGAAGCCATTTCATAAAATTTCAGGAATTGTGGTTATTTCTTAAGTATTAACCAGTAATATGAAACATTTTATATCTAAAAAACATTAGGAAACACTGATTAACAGACCCTTCAATCTGTCTGCCTTAAAATTCGGGTGGTTCCAGCTCCTTCCGTCAGGCTGCTTCTTCATCAGCTCGTTCATATTCATTATTCCAATTTGCTGGAATCTAATTGGCTAACAAACTAGCCTATCAGAGCAAGGTATACTGTTTCCTGCCCTGCTGCGCAAGGCAACATCAGACGTCGTGTCTTCCTGTTTGCTACGTTATGCTACAGCTTTTAGCCAGCAGCATGCTAGGCGTGGTTTCAACTGCGGGAGCTGCCGAATACTAACGAACAAAGGAGTTGTGACAAAACAAATACAGGCCGTTTGAACTCGGGAGAACTCTGGTTTTATCTCCACCTGCGTAGTTTGAGAGATTAAAAACTTAAAGAGAAGTTGTTGACCTGTTTTCACACCCACTATGAAGGTAAGAACACCTGTGGAGCTAAAATATTCAACAGAAACCTCAGAAAAAACGTTTTTAATGGAAGGGTCTCTTTAATGGAGTCGATTTAACTCAAGATGGCAGTGACGCCTCGCTTGAACAGCAACATAAAAACATCTATAACTCAGTCTGTTTTACAAATACTGAGTTAAATTTGGTGTGATTGTAGCAACGAGTGTTCACAATCACATGCACTGACTTTCACAGCTGTAACTCCTTCGTGTATCTAAACTGGCATGAGAAGTGATGATATGGACGCCTTCCTGGGTCTTTAACATGAATTAAGTTGCGGGCAGAAAGATTGTAGCGATACGTTGATAAAAACATATTAACTATGAACTCGTCTCTGCGTTTGGTGTCTGTAGGTGTACCCATGGGGAGGTTTTGAGGAGGATGAACCAGGAGAGCAATACTTCCAGAATCTTCCCACCTCCTCAGCTTCTGCCTCACCAGCTGTGGCCCCCTCCTCCAGCGGGAGTAGGGCCAACCTTGGGCAGCCTCCACCCAGCCTTGCTCCACCCTCTCCTCCCTCTCCATCGCCATCACCGCATCTTAGCAACACAGACGCACTGGGTGAGTTTTCATTCACAGAGGAAATCTGAAGTATATCCAAACTTAAACTTAATTATTTTAACTGATTTTAGAAACATTCTAAATGTACAAGTAGTTGAGTTTATGTGTAACCAGCTGTACAGATGTTCATCTACAGTTGAATGGAGGCTTTTTAATGGATAAGTAACTAAATGGATCAGGCAAGTCTCCTAATCTAGAACTGAGTTTTACTCTGAATTTACTGGTCTGTCTATCACTAGCAGAACAAATCAGAGACAGGTGGGCGGGGGGGGGAGCAAATGATCGAGCCCTTTAAATGGCTGGTGATGAGTTTTACCCAGAATGCACTCGGAGACGATATCGGCAATTTACTTGTAAATTTGCACGTCATAAAGCTACATGTGAGTGTGTGAAAATAAAGACAGTCATGCAGCACAACATTATATTCAATATTTTACACCTATTACATCACTAAAGTCAGTCGATCTTGTAAAGCTCTTAGCAACAATGACTCAAATCTGACTGGGCCCCGCCCCCGCTGTCTGATCCAACCCTCACCTGGTCATGACACCTGGATCTGAATGAAAAAATTAGATCTTGGATAATAGTGGCTGAAATGAACTTCCTCTGTAGGGGGGCGGGGCTCAGCCTTAGAGATTAAGTGAGGAGGTGATTCAGACATCTTGTTAGGATGCTTCAGTGTCGCCTATCTGGGAGGAGACCTCCAGACAGACCCAGAACCCGCTAGAGGGATTGTATATCCTCTCTGGCCTCGAAACATCTGGGGATCCCCCAGGAAGAGCTGGAAAGTTAGACAGAGTGAGAGATGTCTGGGGTTCTCACCTGAAACTGGTGCCCCTGTGACTTGATATTTGATAACCAAAAGGAGATGGACGGATGGATGGATGGATGGATGGATGGATGGATGGATGGATGGATGGATGGATGGATGGATGGATGGATGGATGGAAGGACGGAAGGACGGACAGACGGACGGACGGACGGATGGATGGATGGATGGATGGATGGATGGACAGATTGATGGATGGACGGACGGACTGACGGATGGATGAGGGATGAACAGATGATGGATGGATGAACGGATGATGGATGGATGGATGGATGGATGGATGGATGGATGGATGGATGGATGGATGGATGGATGAGGGATGAACGGATGATGGATGGACAGATGGATGGACGAATGGATGGATGGATGGATGGATGGATGGATGGATGGATGGATGGATGGATGGATGGACGGATGGATGGACAGACGGATGGATGGATGAGGGATGGATGGATGGATGGATGGATGGATGGATGGATGGATGGATGGATGGACAGACGGATGGATGGATGGGGGATGAACGGATGATGGATGGACAGAGTGATGGACGGATGGATGGATGGATGGATGGATGGATGGATGGATGGATGGATGGATGGATGGATGGATGGATGGATGGAAGGACGGAAGGACGGACAGACGGACGGACGGACGGATGGAGGGATGGATGGATGGATGGATGGACAGACGGATGGATGGATGAGGGATGGATGGATGGATGGATGGATGGATGGATGGATGGATGGATGGATGGATGGATGGATGGATGGATGGATGGATGGATGGATGGATGGATGGATGGATGGATGGACGGATGGATGGACAGACGGATGGATGGATGAGGGATGGATGGATGGATGGATGGATGGATGGATGGATGGATGGATGGATGGATGGATGGATGGATGGATGGATGGATGGATGAACGGATGATGGATGGATGGATGGATGGATGGATGGATGGATGGATGGATGGATGGATGGATGGATGGACGGACGGATGGATGGACAGACGGATGGATGGATGGATGGACGGACGGACAGACGGACGGACGGACGGATGGCGCACATAAAACACTGAAGTTTCTGATGGTGATTGAAAACGACTGTCTTCTCTGGGTTTGTGCTGATTTCCAGCTGCGTACTTCCCTGGTAAGTGCATGGCCCACACCAGCTCTACGTACACCTTTACAACCTGTCGGATCCTCCATCCAACAGACGAGCAGACGCGCGTGACCCCGAGGTAAGACCCATACCTTCACATGTAACTTCTTCTCAGTTTAAATTATTCTCAGTGTTTCAGATTTCACTTTCTGTTTTAAAGGTTGAGTACTTTTAAACAACTTTTTAATGTAACTGCAGTTCAGACATCCTGCAGGATAATCTCATTATGTTGCTGAGTTATATTACATGTGTTGAAGCCAACATTTATTCTAGGGAAGTAAATAATATATGCAGATGTCCACAGTTCAGACGTTCTGAGAGAAACTGAACTGCAGTTTTCTTTCTTTTAATGATGATAAAAACTGAAAGTTTTGTAACTTCCTCTGATTCTCCTGCGTTGTAGTTTAAACTCTGTCCCTGCATCCTCGTCCTGTGTGATGACCAGTGGTCTGTTGGCTCCGCCCGCTGCTACCCCAT
Source organism: Pachypanchax playfairii (assembly GCA_006937955.1). Classification (NCBI taxonomy): domain Eukaryota; kingdom Metazoa; phylum Chordata; class Actinopteri; order Cyprinodontiformes; family Aplocheilidae; genus Pachypanchax; species Pachypanchax playfairii. The sequence goes on along the minus strand of SSNP01000174.1, from coordinate 306,740 downwards.
GCACGCCTCGCAGACTCAGTCTCAGACCGTCGGAATCCTCGACCAATCTCAGGCAAGGCACCACATCACTGTTCATCTCAAGTTTGATCCGACTTCAAACACCAAAGAATTGACTTGCTTTAAAAATTAGCGAGTAACTGAGAGTCGAGCCAGTAACATGAGAAAAAGTTCCAAAAAGAAAAGCAGATTCAGTAAAGAGTGATAAAAACCTGTGAATTGTTGGTTTGTGTCCATGTAGAGATGCAACACGCACCACCAGCACCTCCCTGGGTTTAGTGCGCCTCCTCCAGGAGAGAGGGATCTCAGCAGCCATGTATCACCAGAGTCAGGGTCTGGAGCACAGCCAAGGCAGCGGAGGAGTCCTGCTAAGCACCTCCATTGCACCAAACCGGGTGTCCAATCTCGAACCTCTGCGGCCATCTACCCCTCCAAACTCCCCCACAAAGTCAGGCGCCTCAGCTGTGCAGACCTCTACAGGTTTCGACTTTAAGAGCCCCTCCTATGACAACTTCCTGGCCTCTAAACCCGCACGGTCCATCCTGAAGGAAGTGACAGGGATAAGAGGCAGACAGAGAGGGAGGGACTGTGAAAGCCAAACAGACGTTAGTGTGACCATCCACAACCTCAACCTGCTGGACAAGGTGAAGCGGCTAGGCGTGGCAGGAGCTCCAGGGGCCAGAGCAGTGAGTCCAGGTCCCATCCTGGGACCTTTGGGTGGCCTGCGCAGGTCAGGCTCCCCTTTTGGGCCAGATGGAATGAGAAGGAACAGAAGTTATCCAGCTATGGTCGGAGCCAGCATGGCTATGAAAGCCCCGGGACCTCAGGAGTAATCTAGACTACTTTTAGCCAAATCTGAAACTAAATGAATTCAAAGATGGCTGCTGAGCAGTCACACGGAGCCTAAACTGACCAAGAGAGTTTATATTATGTAACAACATGGACTACTGGTCTCTAATCACTGTTGTGGTTCCACATGAACACTTTATTCACTATTTAGTGCTTTTAAGATGTGACTGATGCCTAAAAATAATAATAAACTACCTTAAATAGCTGCAATTTTAATGAATTCCTTCTATTGTGCAGCCAAACAAAGATTAAACCACACTGTTGCTTTTGTGTCCAAAATTTGACAAATCTCAAATTTAAAATAAAAATAATGAACAACAAATTAACATGATTTTAGATCCATATCATGCTAACATCCCAAATTAAAATGGTCTCTTTCTGAACATGTTAGCATGCTAATGTTTGCATTTAGCAAGTTGTCACAGATATTTCAAATTTTGGACACACAAAACATTTTAATATAATATCATTTTATGGAATTGGCTGAGATGACTGAGTTAATCAGACGGCTAAAGCTACTGCGGCGTTCACTTACACCCCGCTTTGGTCGGTGACTGACTCTGCTAGCTAAATGTAGTAGCTACTCCCACTCCTGTTTATTCTGGAACAAATCCTTAATCCCACTCATATAGGTGCACTCTGTTTATCTACTCTGTTTGGCTATTTGTAGCTGCTGTAGCATTACATTATGCCTTTTTTCCTCTTTAAGTTAAGATGTACATTTTAATAATGCTACAAATAAATAAAACACCACTCGACCTCTTGAAGTGAATGAGTTATTATTTGACGCGTTACAGAACATGGCTGAGGGAAGATGCTTTGTTTTTATTTCTTAATAGTCCATTAGACTGTAACGTTGATGGAGTTTCCAGTGAAGTGGAGATGGATGCGCTGAAGCCACAGGTTTGAGGGAAATGACTGAGGGATAACAATCTGCTGTGGTCAGAAGCTTTTTGACATTTTCCTGAAGGTTTGTACTCACAGAAAGACACAACATTGTGAATCGGCTTTTTGCTTTTAAAGCAGTACAAAATAACTTTAAGATATTGTTTTAAAACTTGTCGAAGTGAATACTAACTGAAAAACATGTCCAGCTTCATATTAGACACTCTGGACCCTCCCATGGCTTTACAACAGACTGAGACCCTGTCCCAATACCCACACTTGCATCCTTGCACACTTCAGTTGCATGTTCCCGATGAGGGGCGCGAGTGCATAGGGTGTCCTGATTCTCCAGAGTGGAGAGTCGTGCCCTTGGCCCCGCCCTTTTTTCACCCTTGATCCGCATCAGTGCAGACTTCAAGGAAGGGTATTTCCCACAATGCATTGCTGCATGTGAATTTTGATGGAAGAAGAAGAAGGAGGATATAGGTAAAATGTATTTATGGAAAAATAGAGACTGTAGAACAGCACATGTGCAGAAGGAATCGGTAGCACATCTCAACAGGTTTCAACAGAACAGCGGTTTGAGCAACGGCCGTCTGAGACACGGTTGTTTATGAAATCAGAGTTATTTAGTGCTTTAAGGACTTGGGATGCTTAAAGTTTTTAAGAAGCCCAAAGTTCTTACTAAAGGCCATAAATTATAAAGAGTTACTTTATTTTCAAAATAAATGTATCAATATAAACTAGTCTACCAATGCTGTCCTCCGTGGGGTGATGTCTAATTCTCTCTTTATTAAATCATGACTAATACTGGACTGAGGAAATCATGGCAACAAAAAGAACCCCAGATAGGAAATTGTTATTAACCTCCTCCAGCAGATGAAGCACAAAAATAACTTGACACAAAGAGAGCAGATGAAAGCCATTGAACATCTGTCTGTCTACATTTGAGCAGCCATAAATCCAATTTGAGAAGCTATAAATCCAAACCCATCCACCATCTGTATCTCTGTGCATGATGGGATATGATGAGGCCTGTTTATTAAACTTCTACTGACCAAAAGGTGAATCAGAGGTGAGCAATGATCAAAAAATGCCACAATGTCTGGCAGTAAAACAGGATGAAAGTAAATGGGTTTGAAATGCCACAGACGTCTTTCATGCTGTTGTTGTTTTAGAATGACATTCTGACAATCTTATTTATTTCAAAATATTTATTTTTTACACTGTTTCTGTCTTAACTAGAATAAATTACATGTAATTTAACCAGACGATGTAAATCAGGTTGAGCGTGGAGTTCCAGTGGTGTAGAGGTTCATAAATCTGTTTTCATGACTATGACGTTGTTGAGATTAGCATTCTGTTTACTCGCTGCCTCTCTTGGATTAGCTGTTAGCTTGCAAAACTAATCTTTATTACTACAGACTGAGGTCATTCAAAGGGTCATTCATAACAAGTATTTTAATAGTCATGAGATTTTCAGAGAACTGAACCATCTTTTTAATTTAACAAAGGACTCTAAGGTTTTATATAATTTGCCAGATAGAAGCAGGAAAAACAAATTGTAGTTTAGATGGATTTTAAAACACAGTTTAGACTCGAGAAGTTTATTTTTCTTTATTTCATTTCAGTTATCTGTATTATTTAAAGTTGGGATATGTAATATGAACAGAATAACACGGCACAAAGCCTTCAGCCATCTGGGTGTCAGGCTCGTTAACCCCCCCACACGCGCTCCGATGCTGAGATCGATCAATATTCCTCACCAAACCCGCTCTGATCCCCGATCCGAGCAGGACAATAAAATATCATGAGTTCAGTTCACTAATCATGCTCCTACCTGTTTGTAGCTCAGTCATCGATTCAGTCCGTAGCAAAGAGTTCATAGTTGCACCACGGCTCCAAAACTTCCTGCAGTCACTCTTAAGATCCTCTCTCCTCCCCACACACCATCCTGCACACCTCACTTATCCAATAAAATTTTAAAAAGCAAAAAAATCCTCCGTGGTGTGTCTTCCAGTCCAAAAAGTGTCCCGAAGTGTTCATCCACTTCAGCAACGTGTAGCTACATGTTAATAGCTGCTAATGAAACGTTTCCACACAGAACTTGCTCGTCACATGTTTGGAAACCCCAGAAGGAAACCCCTCTATGGCAAACAAATAAGGTATATAATCACCACATATCCCAGGTGCTTCCAGCTGCTTGACCTGCAGACTCCACAGTACCAGCCTCACTGTGCTGGATTATTTACGGCATTAGGCAACCCAAGATGGTGCCCGCTGCTCTGCCAGCTATTGGCTGGTAGATGTAAACAAAATGCAAACGTCGTGCCTATCAAAATTAATATTTTACAATACTTTACTTCAAATATAATTTTTATTGGAAATGCTGTATTTTCATTCTACAACCCTCTAAACACCCCGTGGAGGCATTATTTTATTAAAAATATTGCTTTTTATGAAAATATTCCATATCCCACCTTTAATCCTTTAAGTTAAGCACAGAAAACATGCAGTTATTTGTAAAAAGAATTTGAACAAAACAGGTTTTACTAAGTTTGGTAGCAGCAACATTTTTCAGCAGAGTTTGAATGAAGCAGCTAGAACCTAAAATTTGTGTTAAACTCATTATTACTTTAAAAATGTTGTATTACAAAGTGGGTCAGTTTTCAAGGCAGATCAGAGTTTCAGTGTTAAAACTACAACATTTCTTTTGAGACACGTGAGAAAATAAAAGTGCTGCACGAGGAACATTGTAGAAACATGTTATGTTTATTTTTCTTTTTTAGAGTCTGGAAAAGTAGAAATTTTTTTACTAGTAAAACCACTTTTAGTCTTCAGTTTCCTCCAGCCCGTCTTCTTGTTTTCTGCTCCTCCTGTTTAAATCAAACATTGTTCATCTCAGTCATGATTCAAATCTATTTAATACCTTCAAATTATCTTTTAATATTTCCAGTGAACATCATTCTCAGATTGTACAACCCAGATTCCAGATAACAAAAACATTGGGACAATGAGTGACATGTAAATAAAAACAGAATGCAATAATTAGTAAAGTTTATATACTCGTATTTTATTCCCAGTACAACTTAAACAACAGGAATCTCTCTGTGCGCTGCACAAGGTCAAGGGTCAAAATTAGATGTTCTGCATTTGCAGTTCCAGAATTGTCTCTGCATCAAAAACAGGCATGATGGGGGTGGCGCACTGAGCCTCGGGGGTCCTTGACTTGTATCTTTTGGCTGCCCTTTTTTCTGGAGGCGGGTGTCAGCCTGCCTACTACTACAGTGGGCATGTGGTTTCAGACCAGGTGTGCTCAGGTCCCCATGAGGCCAGGCAGGTTAAAACCACCACATTGTTTTATTGTACCTTTTACACCCCGTAGATCAATCTACATGAACACATACATAGAAACATAAACAGCTCATACACAACGTTACATGTGGAAAGTTGAATCTACACTCACCAACACATACAGAGCCCCACCCACCCACCCACCCACCCACACACAAATACATGCAAACACACCTTCAAATATAATCTAATATTCTAAAATAAAAAAATCCTTACATTTATAAATAAAATTTTGTGACAAACATATTTTTTGGTTTTGATTAGATTTTGTCCTTTTTGTGTCTCCTTCTCCCCTCTGTCACCCCAACCCTTATAAATAATTAGGGATGTCCAGATCTGATCACGTGATCGGAAATCGGGCTCATGTATATATATTCTTATTAGTTTTTAACAAATCTATACACCTTTTCGTGTGACGTCAGTATCCGAGACAGTTTCCCTCGCAACCCGCAGCCGCTATTTTAAAGCAGAACTAAGTAAGTTTTTTCACCTCAATAAATGTTTTCTAGAGTCCCTGTGGGGGTAAACAAGGACTTGGCGGGGTGATTCGTGGGTCCCTCCCCTCCCTCCGGGGTCTGTGTCCTGAAAGCAGCACTTGCAACTTTCAGTGGATCGGACCCGACTAATCTCGCGAGAACAAACCTGCTTTACGGCACTCACACTCACGTACATAAATACAAGCATGAAGCCCTTGCCGTTGTTAGCAACGCCACCCTTAGGAGCGCAAAGATGACAATAATACTCACCTGTCGAGACATTTTCTTGGTTTTGTTTTTCTTTCTTCTTGCAAAAGCGTTCTCTGCGCGTTGTTGTTGGGGGGGCGGCGGCGGGGTGGAGGGGGTGGGGGGTGAGGGGGGCGGGGGTCTGCGGCGGCGGCGGGGGAACGTTACGACAGTGAGCTTTCACAGGGGACCAGTAGGGGGAGAGCGAGAGCAAAACTTACTTAGTTCTGCTTTAAGAGGGGATGTGTTTCCATGACAACCGACCGCAACGTGTGTGAAAATGTGAATGTTAACAGTCCTGTAGTCTACACAACAGTGGAGAAGATGAGGACTTATAAAAGCCTCGATGCATATATTTTCTTCGAGGTAAGCTTTTTTAATTGGCTCAGTGGATGTTGTGTTGAGAATGTTGCCACGTCAGCTCCACTCGCTAGCTGCGTTAGCATGAGTTCTGGTGTTAGTTTATAGTCATATTAAATCCCTATGATATTATCTTAAACTGGTTCATGGAGTGGAGGTGATCACTTACTGGATGCAGACGACAGCCCGTGATCATGTCACTCTTTCTGCAGTTTGTTTTATTTAATAACGTATTGTCCGTCCACCGGTTTGTGTGCGTTTGGTCTGTCTGCATGCTCATAGTACAGAAATGCGCTCTCGTCATGTTCATTTTTACACACAAGTAACATCTTCATGACTTCCCACCGTGAAGAAGCCCAGGGAAAACCTCAGGACGTGCTGGAGTGGACGCAACTGGCTGTCCCAGTCCCAGGACTGTTGGCTGTCCTGTCCCTGCAGCTAAATATTAAAATGGAGTCAATAAAATACAAAATAAGGAACATTGTGGATATGTTTATTTGCTCCTTTTTATTCATTTTTTAATGTATTATAGATAGAATTGGGACTTGGTATCGGCAGATACACAAAATCAAATGACTTAACTGAGTGACTCAAGGACAAAAAATCTTGATTGGGACATCCCTATAAATAATTGTCTTTTTTTAAATGTCTTTGTCTTTCTTCCAGTCCACTCTATTGCCAAAACCAAATACAGTCTGTCTTAAACTCAAATAAAGTTTAGAAGGAGTAAATCAAGTAAGTAAGTAAATCAACAAAGTAAGTTTGTTCTGACGTAAGTCAACCAGACAAGCCGGGACAGGAGAGACAAAACAACAACAAGCTTGATGTTTCAGCTGCATCACTGCTGAAAAGTCTATCTCTTCCATCTTGGCAGCATGTCTTGTTGGGAAGGTCTTACATATAATAACAACCACATACTGCCTCCATCACAACAGCATGACTTTACATGAAGAGTCCAGGTGCTGAACTGATCTGCCTGCAGTCCAGAACTTTCACCCCTAAACAGGGTGGAAAAAGAGTGGACGATAGACGATTCTAAACATTTCCTTGTTCCAACCTTTTTGTGATGTGTTTCTGTATCAGTTATATCAGTTCCCTGTTTGTTTGTTTTTGTTCTCATGTCTTTTCAAAATGCTTTTAGCATCCATTTCTGACAGTGAAGCTGTCAGCGTAATAGTGATGAACTGATAATAAAAAAAAGACAGGACACAAAAAAGACTTGAATACATTCCAGTAATCTCCATTTAAAATAATGTGAAGAATTCGGAGAGATTCAAAGTGTCGAAATGCTGAATTGTTTTTACTTAGTGTGAGTCCCTTTTATTACTTATCATGGTTCTAGTTTCACACATCTTGCTACGTTTAGCATGTACTTTAGATTATTCTATGACTTTTTGTTGGCACTAACTTGTAAAGCTCCACTTCTTTAGGTGAATATAAAATATTTGGTTCATCTGATAATCAAAGAATGGGTTTTTGGATCCTGAAAGGAGAGAATTATAAACAGGATGTTCAGCCAGAATCAGGATGCGTTTGGACCATCTGCCCATCGCTGTTACTAGATCTTCATTACAGCCAAACTCTTAGAGCCTGTGCGTCTGTGCTTTTACCCATTTGAAATAAAACTATTGCAGTTTTGTGTGTACAGGCTCTAATTGCTTTATAGAAACACTGAATGATTCCTGTATGTCTTTCTTTATGACCTTTTTTGTTTTCATTTTTGCAGGATTCTACTTAAACACTGGAAACTTTTACCAGAAAATCCTCTGAAGGTTTTTGAACCGCTTGTGAGCCTTTAACTCCAAAGTCTTTTTTTTTTTCTTCAGATCTTTAAACAGAAAGTTTGGGTCAATTCCCATGGATCGCCATTAATGTCAGGTCTCTGTAAATTCTTGCTTCAAGTTGTGTTTTCACTCTGAGCTGATGGCTTTAATGTCCAACACAAACAAATACATGGCAACCCTCGTCATTTCCCCCGAGGAACCTAAAATCAGCTCTCTGAATAATTCATCCATCGATCCTCGTCTCACTCAACCACTCACCAACTTATCTTTCATTTAACACACACAAGACGGGGGGGAACCAGCCTGCACCATTCCTTACAATTCAACACTACATTGAATTTTTGTTGTTTTAACCATCTAAACCATCTATAGGCCAACGTTTGTACCTTTATAGCCTCTTGTTTTGATCAGTGCTGCTGATCAAATGGAGTGTAAAGTGCAATAACCTCCTTTTAACAATGTCTTCCTCCACAAAACACCAAAATACATCGAGCTCTCACTGGAGCCTAAAGCATTTATAAAGATTTAAGCCCGCTTTAATAATTCAGAGGATATCAGCTCTTCCAGTACACAGATGTTGTAGCTCATGAAGATCTTTTCATTCTTTTGAAGATATTTTTTGCTCATCCACCCACTTTAGTTTCCTTTGTGTGGCTGCAGACTGACCTTATTTCTCACAAATTGGCACATTTTCTTTTAAGTTTATCCAACACCACAATCAGCATCACTGCTCATTCATTTTTTATCTAATATATTCTAAGTACGTCATTTTAAAACATCAGCTATAAAATAAAGAAAAGTTCAAACCATCAACATAAATAATATCATGCAGCATCTCTTTTGATTTCCATTGTTCAAAACTGATGCCAAAATATTCAGTTTATGTGCGTCTTGTATTTTTGGAGTCGGAGGGACGTTGGGCTGAAAGTCCCGCCTCCTTTTCTGCACATGATTATGTTGTTTTTAATCATCAAATAACAAATTACAGCTAAAAGTATATTTGAACAAACAGCTGCAAGATAAGAACTTTGTGAATGAACTTTATTTTTTGTAAGAAAAATGTTTGTTTTATTTAAAAAGAGAGGACAGAACCTAAAACTTAAACTGCTAACAGCTCAGCAGCTCGTCTCCTTTTGACTTTTTTTTCCATGTTCTGTCCGACAATAACGCTGTCAGAATTGATGTCCGGATGCAGAGAAATGCCTGACAGATTTATTCTCACAAGCTGAGCATGCAGCAATCACTGCAATGTTCAGCTTGTTACTTTTATTTATTGTTATTTCTTGTGTTATTTTTGTTTATTACAACTGTTTGAGTCAGTGGACATGGCAAAGGAGAGGAAATTAGAGAAAAAGAAGAAAGAAGAGGAAAAAAGATAAAAATAAGCAGGAAAGAAGGTGGGAAAGAGAGAAATCTGCTTCAACACCTGCTGAGAGACAAAAACAAGAGCAGAGACACCACAGCATCGACTAACATCTATATTTTAACACTGATAATGTCATTGTGGACACAAATAATAATGACCCACTGCTTAACACACAACATCTCCAGTGGCAGCTTCAGCCCAAGTCAGTGAGTATCTGTGAACACCTGTGTGCATGAACGCGACTGTGACCATTATGGTGCGTTTACACCGGCTGCTTTGTCAACGTCAAGCAATGTTCATAACGCTTCAAGTTTGACGCTTGACCGTTAAAAAGAGTGTGTAGGCGGGGCTTCCTTTGTTATCGGATGTTCTGAGCTATGGCGGATCATATGGAGAGAGTGGCTTGGCTTTATTTACTCTGTTTGTGGATACACCCCATTCTTCAGATGCGTTCTGAGTTTGAGGAGTTAAACCATTTGCTCCAGGAGCTACATATGGATGAGGTTTGCTTCCAGCGCTACTTCCGTCTGTCCCGCGCCCTGTTTGAAGACTTCCTGCTTCATTCAGGTACGTCACTACGATGAGACGCTCTGATTGGTTGACATAGTAAGTAAGTAAAGTAAGTAAAACTTTATTTATATAGCACCTTTCAAGATAAAAATCACAAAGTGCTTTACAAAGAATAAAAGCATTCCACATGTGAATAAAACCACTAGAACAAATTAAAAGCAGATTTAAAAAGATATGTTTTAAGCTGGCCTTTGAAAGCAGGAGCAGTGTGACATGCCGCTTCAAGAGCATCAAAAGTTCAGCTAGCTGAACTTCTGCGTAGCTCGCGTTTCAAGCTTCAACGCCTGAAATGCTTGAAAAGCTTGAAAAGTTTCACAAAGCGATGCAGAGACTCTGACGCTGGTCTGACAGACTCCACCATAGACTTTACATGTAAACTTGACGCTTCTGACGTTGACAGTTGGACCGGTGTGAACGCACCATAAGGCTTCTCCATAAAATTGTTTGACAGTGGGTGTGAAAAGTCCTTGTGATTTTGTAAAGCAACTCACCCTCAAAACAGCTTTTTTCTGCTTATAAACTGTATTAGTGGGTCTTTAATGCAACCTTTCAGTTTCTGGGCATTTTTTGACATAAACTTATTAAATTCTACACTTTTTGGTCTAAAAACATCTTAGTGCTGCCCTCTTAGGGTTGAAAGATGGCTACTGCATTTGAAATTTGTGATTGGCTGAGCGCATGCTTACATCAGCGCTCATGTCTATGTCACTGGCGTTGTCTCTAAGACACGCCTCCTGGAGTATAAAACCATCACTCAGTCAGACACACTCGTCCCCGCCCGCCCGCCGTCTCCAGCATCTCACCAAAGAGCTGCACACAGGGATTTAGAGCAACTGGCTGAAAACTACAACAAAAGGAATACATAATATCAGTAAAATAATAATGAAATCAGGGCAAAGACTTCAATTTTACTGCAGTGGATGTGATTTGTACTTGTTATTTTCTCATCATGCTCGGGTATTTTTATTCAGGCATTTACTCAGACACCTCTCTGCAAAACAGCAGAGTCACACGATATCACTCGAGCTAATCTAAACGTAGCTTTAGCACTCTTGCTAACAACAATGTACCACTAAGAGAAGAGCTCCATTCCATGCTGCTAAGCCGTTGCAGGGTGAACTATCAGCTCAAAACGATACGGACCAGGACCATTCAGCTCCACTGTTCAAGTTTCAAGTTTATTTATTTATAAAGTGCCAGTTCATAACAAAGTTATTTCAAGGCACTTTACAGAAATATCAACCATCCATAGAAGCAGTTTCCTCTCTGGCAGCTGGTTGTGTGTGTAGGGCAACATGTCAATCACAGCTCAGCCTGCCACCTCACCTCATGTACTCTGGTCCCCAGGCTCCGCCTCCTTTAGATGCATTTTTCAAAAAGACAGTTCACTCAAGGATGTAATCTGTGGGAAGGGGGAGAGGGTGAGTTGTTCTTTAACACATTATGTTCCTACGTTTTGTTATTGTTTGTGTTTATGGTTCAAACTTGGTGTTTTCTGCAGCTTCCTCTTTTCACATGGTAGTTTTAATCAGATCTGCCCCAAAGCTGCAAAATAAACAACATAACAGATTAATCTGAGATATTTCACTATTTTGTAGAAGACATTACACGTGAGCTCCTTTTGAATGGAAAAAAACCCGAAAAGAAGAATCCTGTATCTGATAAAACTCCAGCAGCTTTTGTCCTCACTTCCCAGATGTTTACAGACAGATGTTAAAAGAAGACAGCGGGGAAACATCACTCTGTTCTAAGAATCTTAGGATGTCTCACTATCAGATTAAAAATGAGATTAAACTTTCTACGAAATGGTGAAATAATCCAGTTTCAACATGATGTTTATGTTCAGCAGGAAATAAAATATGAGATTCTGAATTTATTCATATTTTACGCACCATTCCAACTTTTTGGAACATCTTTTGGAATTGAGGTTATATTTAGTTCCTGCAGCAGATTTTTTGGGCCACTACAGCATCCTCTGGGGATCGTGTTAAAAATGTGATCCACATATTTCTGGACATGTGCCCAAATGGATTTGAAAAAACACAATGATCTGTGGCTGATTTGGAGCTGAGACCCCCCCACACACACACTTGAAAACAAAGAAACCAAATAAAAATCCCAGAAGTTTGTATAGAAACCATGTTGTTTACTCAATGCTTCTTGTTTGTAGAGTTTTTTTATAATTCAGTCTCCAAAAACTGATCATGATTCCTGTTACTGCTTTTGACAGATTAGCAAGAATGTAACAAATAACTTATGGATCTGAGAGGTTAATTATTGATAGTTTTGTTATTTTCAGAACCTTTTCTAAGCTGGACATGATCAAATTTTAGGAATGTAGGATTTTCATTCAACTCTACAATGTAGAGGGTCTCTTAAATATATACACACAGCTAATTGTAATTCTAATCTATATGGTTTTAATTAGGGATGCACTGATACTGATACTGGTATCAGGGCCGATACCATTCTAATGTACTCGTATCAGTACACAATATTTAAAATGTGGAAACTGCAATAACTTCACAGAAAATGTTTATTTTTCACTTGAAATTGTAGTTTTGTGTCATTTTTATTAATATTTTATTGTTTTTATCAAGTACAACATCGTTTGTTGTAACAAGCAGTGAAGAAAATAAAACCTGTCTTCCAATTCATTGCATTTTTTGTGTGGTAGAAGTATCAGCATTGGTACTTGGTATCGGCAAGTACTCAGAATACAAGTATCGGTATCGTATCGGTTTGAAAAAAGTGGCATCGTTGCATCTCTAGTTTTAATGTTTGGTGATGTTAGAGACACAAAAATATGAATATTTAACAAACACAATAAAACAGCTTAAAACAACGACAGTAAAGTGTCATCAGTAAAAACAGAAAAAAATCTGTAATCTGTCAACAAGTACAAAGCTAATAATTTTAAAACTTTAGCAAATTATTAATTATTTTCTATATCCTTATTCTCACTTTTTTAATACTAATTTACTGAGCATCAACAACCAGGCAAATCCTCTGATTCCATGGAATAAAAATGTCAAACATAATTTACATCACAGACAGTAACATTATTCACAGCCTTTTAGTACATTTAAATGAGCTTTTCTGAAGACTCGCCCGTCTTCAAGGCAGTTTATTCCAGTTTTTATCCCATTACAGTCAAGAGAATAATGTCAGAGGGAGCAATAGAAATGTTAATGTCAAATGACAAAAATATCCAGAGAGTGTGCAGCAATCATGATGTTTAAACCTCGTATTAACAGTTTGCATAATGTTAAAAGTTTTACTATCATAAAGCTATTAAGTCTCTTCTGAGCTACAGCACCAAGAAGATACTGAGATCTGCAACACAGGAGGTGCAGATGGTCTCCACATGATGGTTTTACTGAACCTAAAATGATGTTATCAAAGGAGCAGAATGAAACAAACAACTAAAACAAAGTCCAGCTGCTACTGAAATATTAAAGTTGTTGATTTGAATGAACGAGCCTGTTATTTCAGTTTGGTCTGAATTTTTAGTCAGTAATTACTGATCATAAATAAATCAAATCCATATTAGACATTTGTGTATTTTCTATCCTCTAGAGGCTGTTCAGGCATCGTGCTTGTACTCCAGACAGGTTATCAGTCACTCTCAGTGTGACATCATCAACCAGACTCTGTGTCCCATTCGTCCCACAAGCGCAAGCGCACTGAGATGACTTGAGACAAAAGTATTTACTGAAAATTAACCCATGAAAAATCAGATGTTGATTATGGGTCAACAGAATAAAGTTAGAAAACAAACAACAGAAATGATACCACCTCAAGGAACGACTGACCGTTACTGTACTACAGGAACACTTTAAACTAATGTTTGTTCTGTAATTAGTGTGACGTGTGTCTTCAAGCTTTTTATCAGCTGTTCAGTCTGTTTAAAGGGAACAAACAGGATCTTGTGTTGTTTGATATCATGGTGTACCACACTGAACATAGACCAGATAAAGCAAAGACCAGAGAGAAGATTGTAGATCTTCATGTTAAAGAGGCCATTTCATACCAATTTCAGGACTTTGTGGTTATTTCTTAAGTATTAAACAGTAATATGAAATATTTTATATCTAAAAACGTTAGGAAACACTGATTAACAGACCTTTTAATCTGTCTGTGTTAAACTTCGGGTGGTTACGGCTCCTTCCCTCAGGCTGCTTCGTCAGCAGCTCGTTCATATTCATTATTCAAATTTGCTGGACTCTGATTGGCTAACAAACTAGCCTATGAGAGCAAGGTATACTGTTTCCTGCCCCGCTGCACATGGCAACATCAGATGTCGTGTCTTCCTGTTTGCTACGTCTTATGCTACAGCTTTTTAGTGAGCAGCATGCTAGGCGTGGTTTCAACTGCAGGAGCTGCCGAATACTAATGAACAAAGGAGTTGTGATGAAACAGATACAGGCCGTTCGGACTCGGGAGAACTCGGGTGTTATCGCCACCTGTGTAGTTTGACAGATAAAAACTGAAAGAGAAGTTGTTGACCTGTTTTCACACCCACTATGAAGGTAAGAACACCTGTGGAGTTTTTAATGGAATGGCCTCTTTAAAGGTAAAGGATACTAGATCATCTCCAAGCAGCTTCATGTTCCTCTGACCTCAGCTGGTAAAGAGTAGAAGGTTCATCTAGCCGACCTCCCAGAATATGGATAGATGAGGAAATGCACATTGATCAGATATATAGAGAGGATGGTAAAGAAGCAAGAAGACCATTCAAAATGAATTCCAACCTCAAGATACATAATTGATTACACCATCTGAAACATGTGGAACCATAGTGGGCTCCAGGAGTTCCACTACTGACACACACACACACAAAAACACAACAAAGCCAGACTGGAATTCACCATAAGGTATGTTGACAAGCACTAAACCATCTGGGAGAAGATCTTGGCATCGTAGCTCGGCTCAGTTCTGTTTACAGAAGTAAAAATGAGACTTTAAAAGAAAAGAACCCCAGACCTACTGTGAAACATGGAGGGATATTGGGTTAGTTTTGGGAGCTACTTTGCTGGATTTTGGTACAGATTGTCTTGAATCTGTGCAGGTTGCAATAAAACCTAAAGACTATCAAATCATTTTGTAGTGAAACGTGTTGCATCAGAAATCTTGGTCTCAGTCAAAGGTCCTCCTGTCATGATTTATCAGTTTCTATAATGGACTCTAAATCAAGCAACATACTCCAGACCAGTGAACAGGAGGTGAGAGTTCAAAAAAAGGAGAGTTTAATAACTCTATAGCACAAGTGAAACAGAATCATAGTTACAATGATACAAAAACTAAGTATGCTTCTGCGGGTGCAGCAGGAGCGGGTCAGCAGCCGCTGACAGGAACGGCCCGGTCTGGACAGGTGGAGGAGAGCAGAGGTTACTGACTGTATGGCAAAGAGGGGTGAGGAGTAATGATGAGGAGGAGTGGCTTACTGTGGCGATGAATTGCAGGAGTCCTGGAGGAGCATGCAGGTGCCAGTCTGCTGAGGCTGGAGTGTGAGTGTCAGTGGAGGGCGGACAGACAGGCTTTAAGTGTGGCAGGCGGATCCTGAGAGCTGGAGGAGCGGTGCAGAAGCAAGCCAGAGGAGGTCCAGAGAGAGACGGGGAGGAGACCGGTATGGAGACCGTCACCTGGGAGGTCCTGAACGGAGGTGGTATGGAAACCACTGAGGAGGTCCACGATGCAGAAGACGACAGCCTGGGAGCTGTTAGGAGCAGGGGCTGGATCAGGTAGACCACAGTATGGGAACCGTGGTGAGGAGATCCACAAATCAGAGTGGAACGATCTGGCGCCTGCTCTCTGCAACTGCTCCCCTCTTAAGCCCAGGGGCTGATGAAGGTAACTGGATCCACCTGCCGATGATGGCTGCCACGCCCCTGAAACACAGGTGAAAACACTCACACAAACAGCAGCAGAATTGACACCTGACACCTCCAAGAAGATAGTAACACCTGAGGATGCGCCAAGAGCAAAACATCTGCTTATTCTGAAGTTATTCTGTGAGCCTTGATCTAAATCCTGATGAACATCTGTGGGAAGGAGCTGGAACATGCAGCTGGAGAGTCGTTTCTGTAAGCTGCAGTCAGACAGTAAAAGATGATTAAACATTCATATTTAGTGGCATTACTAACTTTATTCAGATTTTCCTCTAAACCTTGCAGGATTCTTTCCTGTCACATGATAAACTGATCTGATTATGAGTGTGGTGTGCAGAGGGTGTTGTAAGACACTCTGTGGATGAAAATGAACCAACTCGATTGTCAGGATTTGTAAATATCTGGTTATTTTCCTCATCTGGCTTCATCTGCATTTATTCAAACTCTGAAGATTTCAGCTGCTGATTGGTCAAACACGTCATGTCAGTGTACTTCACATGCTAAGTGTGATTTTAAAATGTCTCTGTTTGGAGGGAAAGATTAAATTAGCATTTCATGAATTTATTAATCAAAATGTACATTTTTAGTAGACATTGAGCAGAAAAGCATGAAGACTCTACAGAAGTTGGTCATTTTCTGGAGTTTAATTCTTATTTCATGCTGTTGTTCTGAGATCAGTTTAATAACAGATGCAGCCTCATGTGCATTCATACAAACATGTGAATGTTCTGTTAAAATGCATCTAAACCAAAAGAGCAGATTTCAGTAAAACCGTTCACACACAGTTCTTTTTAAATCTTTATTCAGTCCAGTTAGTCTCAACAGACCCAAATCCCTTTTCACCCAAATCATAAAGAAACCAGATAAACAAATGTGAAACATACAATGAGTGCTTTTCTGTAAAATTTGGCATACAGTATGAATATTGCATTATTACAGTTTTACAAACAAATGTACAACAAATACATCATAAATAGACTCTTATTGTGAGCTTGCAGATGTTTTTTTCCTGAAGCGCAGCGGCGTCTCCTTATGAGGAGTACTCGTACTCTTCTGCACTGCGCCGGCCAAAATCCATCCACCCCACGTAGTCCCTGTCTGATATCCGATGGTTGGTGCTCAGTCCGCCACCTCTGCTGTTGGCCATTGAGTTTCTACGCACAGAACCTGGAGGCATGAGGAGGAGGAAGGTTGGGGGGGAGATCGTGGGAGGAGGAAGAGAGAAAAAAATGAAAGAGCATGGGTGAAATCTGTATTCCTCTTAGGATGTCAGAACACTTCACAGCGTTGTGGTTCTTTTTTCTGGCTTCTTTAGATGCTCTTATTTTGATAGGAAAACTTTTAATTCTCAGAGACTTTCTGAAAGATCCAAAAGACTTTTATTGGCATAACTGATCAAAATGTGCCAGTTTGAGACGTGTGAGTTTGTGCTGAATGCTGCTCTCACAGACTAACCAGTTCCAGAATGAAGCTTTAATAAATATATATGTTGAAGCTTTAAAGAGGAAAAATGTCCAAATTTAACAGTTTTTTTATTCAAATCAACAGCATTAAAATAAGACCTAACAGCTACGTTTATGCACAAGTTTCAGTGTTTATATCTAAAAAAACAACAACAAAAAGCATGTTTGTGTGATTTACTGCATGTGAGGTGGATTTGCTTCTGAACATTTTAATTATTTATTAATGGATCAATCATAAACTCTTTTTAATGGCCACACAAAAGAGGAAAATACAGCAACAACAGCTGGACTTGAGCTTGACAATCTCTCATTAGCTTCTACTTTCAGCACACGCACCGGGTTTGACCCCCCCCAACATCTTGTACTTCTGATCTCCAAATTTCAGTTTGTGATTTATTTATTTATTAAACTTGGAGTGAAGCGAAGCTGCTTTCTGCTCAGTGATCAATTGCTCGCTGACAGAGATGCACTTTTCACTCCACCCACATCCTCCCACACAACACAAACACACACACACACACACGGTGCTTTAGTTTCCTGGTGTGCCGCAGAAGGCTCGACAACGACACCTCCCACGCCAAAACATGCAAGTGAGCAGCGAGAACATGAACACAGACGCCCACAAACACACACGCTCTAAAACCAAGTCCCTGAAGGCGAATCAGTTTCAGAGCACCCTCCGGCATTTTATAGATTTCTGTGTCTGACTTAACAAGTTCCAAGTTTATATTTATTCATCTTTTTTTCCTCATACTGTCTTGAAATGGATTATGCAACTGAAGGGCAGAAACTTTAGGAGGAAAGAACATCAGAGTTCCAGTTCTGGAGATTTTTGTTGGTTTGTTTGTCTAAAGGCAGAAAAAAGTCACGTAACTCTCAGAAAAAAACAATTTTTTGATTAATTGAGTGTATTTATCTGTAAACACATCCTAAAAATTCTCAAATACAAGCTCTGAAGAGCTTCATGAAGAATATTTAGCCTGTTTCTGAATGTGTTACAACATTCAGCGATCTTTGTGCAGCTCTGTGAACATGCTCACGATTCAGACTAGAAAAATAACTCAGCAGAGAGAAAAGAAGCACGTAATGAGTCAGTTCAAACATCTGGAATCTCAGTAGAAAATCTGCATGAAACTGTCAAACTGTGGAAGTCTGAAATAATAAAATTACAGAAGGAAAACAAACAAGATCAAACGATTAGGCAGATCTGAAAAAAAAAGATGGTGTAAGATTGTAAGAGGGGGAATGGCCGGAAGAATGAACACACTAATACACACTCTTTCAAACCACAAAAGCTTTTCAGAGCCACTAATTCATTTTACAAAGCTGGCTTTGCACTAGTTCCAGTAATTAGCCATGACCGAGGGGGAAAGAATGACAGAAAAAAAGCTTTTGCCAATAAAAATCAGCCTAATCCGATAACACTGATTCTTCCAGATGTTTTTTTTAATATATATTTCAATATAGCTGGTGGGAGATCTATACAAACAGATACATGTTCCTCTCACACACCTTTTCTGGAGGAGATGAGTCTTGCGAGCAGCTCACTGAGGTTTGCACGGGAATCTGCATCTTCTTCAGCCAGAGGAAGAGTTTTCAGATGGGGGTTGGAGCGGCTGTGTCGGAGGTGGGGTTCTTCCAAGCTGTGGGCATCAACCTCAAGGCGAGCTGTTCGACACACAAAAACAAGATCAGGTGTTAGACAGGGGGAACTTATGTGATAAGAACTTTTGGAACTTAAGAGAGTGGTACCTCCAGAGGCGGAGGAGATGGAGCGTCGACCCTCTTCTAAAGGCTGCGTGGAGAAAGGGAGTCCCACACAGCTTGAACACAGGACCACCAGCACAACACACACACACAGTCCTACAGTCATCTGAAACACCGGGGAAGGAGCACACAACAGGGGAGGTTTAATGAGCAGGAAGTGGACATGCAGCGCAGTTTGGATTCACAGCAAACAGTCCACAACCAGACAGATCGGACCGTCTGCCAGACAACTGCTTTTTCACAGATAATGATCCGTCTGACGCCAGTGAAAAGGAGTGAATCAGAGCAGCGTATTCAGACCGCTGTCCAGGGACGCAGCTCGCATTACAGCAGCTCCGGTCGCCGAACTGGGTCTGAACATCACAGGCAACATCAGCTGATCAAAATAAACTGACTTCAGAGCAGAGAAAAAAACTCTACTTTGGACCAAATCTCCTAATACACATTCTGTAAATCAAAATAAAGCAGTAGTCTACAAAATAAAATAAAAATAAGAATAATTTAATAATTTAAATTTACAGACACAAATTAGAACTGTATTTATTTTTATTATTATTTAGAATGATAAATCTAATAAAAATGTTTCAATTTGTCCTTTTGCACATTTTTTTTATTGCAAATTAATGATCAAAATTCTGAAATTCTCATAAAATGTTTTCATCTCAATCTGCCATAAAAAAAGAATTTCCTTACCTTGAGAAAAAGGCTCAGCTTGTTTAAGGAGTGTGTAAGAATGAGGAGAGCACTTATCTGATGAGTGAGAAGGATGCCCCTTTTATACTCACCGCTCAGCCCCCTCTCAGTGTGTGTGTGTGTGTGTGTGTGTGTGTGTTGCTTCTCTGTGCACGTCGTGTATTCTGTGATTTTAGAGTCTACTGTGAGCCCGGTTGTTACAGCCTGAATGTAGCTGGTTTCAGATTTATTATCTGTTTGCTTGTCATAAAAACTGTAAACCAGGAGCTGTTTGTCATGAATTAACAATGTGTTCAGTCGCTTCACATGTTAAGGTGAGTCATGCGTGTAAAGCTGAACAATCTGCATCAGAGGTTTCACTTCAATGAGCTGTTGTAATATTAAAGAGTTGAGATTTTGGTTAATTCAGCATTTAGAACATGCAATCGTGTTACTGTTATGGAGTGGTGGTGTGCGTGTGTGTGTGTGTGTGTGTGTGTGTGTGTGTGTGTGTGTGTGTGTAGTCAGATATCTGTAGGTGTCAGTAGCCACACACACCCACACATAAATTAAATCTTAGCGGATGCCCAAAAAAGTGGGCGTAACAAAAAAAAATGGAATTTTTAGTTTTGTGAAAGAGCTTGAAGTGAGACACGTACATGATCCGCCCACCGTCTTCTACCCGACTCTCCCTCTCTAATCACACAGGATTAACTCAACCCATCGATCCCACTAGCAAATCAGTCAGCCTGAGTCGATGACTATTGATCAGCTGTTGTGAGTTAACGTGTTTATAAATGAGGTTGACAGACTGCTGAGGTATGACAGGATAAGGATCTCAGCTCGGGTACATGGAGAGATTCCTGCTGAGATAATGTGGACAGGAACCTCAGTGAGGCTGTTAACCAGGTCTGAGGTGTTCGGGGACACTAATGAGGGAGGTTAACATCCCGACTTAATTGTTTTCTGTCTAATAATAAAAAAATCTGTTAAAGACCGCCTCTGGCGGTTGTTTATTCCCTGATGATACAGCCCTCAGAATTGTTTTATGAAATGATTTGGAGCAAGTCTTTAGACCTTTTACCTGAATAATGTGACATCACCTGCATATCTTTACCCGCTTGCTCCTGTTCAGGGTCGTGGGGAGTTGGTGTCTATCTCCAGCAGTCATTGGGCGAGAGGCAGGGTCACACCTGGACAGGTGACCAGTCGATCACAGGGCCACATATTGAGAAATAACCACACACACACACTCCTCTGGACAATTTAGAGTTATCAAATAACCACAATCATGTTGTTGGTCTGTGGGATGAAGCTGGAGTCCCTGGAGAAAACCCACACAGAGAACACGCAAACTTCATGCAGAAAGTCAACTTTGGCTTTGGAAGGCCCAGTTTTGAACCCAGGACCTTCTTACTACAAGTGTTACCAAACGCTCCACCGTACAGCTCCTAAATTTAAGCATTAATCTTGAACCACTTAGTGATTCTTAAGAATTCTAAATGATTCCAGTCAAATGGAAAATGTTCTTTAACTGCTAATTGACTTTGTTTCTTTTTCCACAATATCAAAAATATTATTACTATAAGCTTATCAAACAAACATCAAGACACGAATGATTAGACTTGCTGCCTATGTGTTGTTACTGTATATTTACTAAAAAGATAAGGATAAATACTTAGATTATGATTCAATATTAATCAATACGTAATTCATAAAACATTTCTAATAAAATTAAAACATGATGTTCATTGAAAGATGACATTTCACTCACCACCTTTCATACCAGAGTTTTACACCAAGGCCATCTTATGTTGAGAAATAATGGAGTTGTTGCCATTTTTGATCTTAACAACATCATTATGAGCAGTCTCACAAAATACAGTATAACAGGGTCGCGTTTGTATTTATAGCACATTTTAGCTCAGTATCTGTAAACTTGACCCAACTATAAATTATTTGTTTTTGTTAAAGATCCATGCTGATGAAAATCTTGTTTTTTTGTGTGTTATTGTGCTCTTGCGTAACATAGACAGAGAGCTCTCAGCAACGGGGGGGTGGGGGGGATCCTCCGCGCCAACGGTTCCACCCACAGTGCAGAGGCTAATGGCTAATGAGCTACTGCTACTATGCAGAAACTACTTCCTAGAAAACAAAACAGGTTTTGTGATTTTGGGTAAAAACACTGTAATCATAATTTAAATACCACTGAGATGCTTTAAAACAGCTCTAAAGATGATTGAAGCTGTAGTGGCCATCTTGAATTAGCTTGACTCCAAAAGTAAATCTATTGAAACTGTACATCCACTGATGTACTTCTGTTAAAGTTCCTGTGAGAGTTCTAAAGATAAACAGACATGGTTGATTCTAGCAGTTAACGCTCAAGTTTTTGGAAGTTTTTTAGCTTAACATCTGTCTAACAGTGCAAAATATGTTGCTAACACTAAGGCAAATAAACACATGCACACACACTCAAATTCACACAGGCTCAAGCAAAAAGAACCAACTCATCATCTCCTACCTTTTCCCTTCAACAGTGGTTGATTAAAATAACTCAGTCACAGAAAGATCGTCCCTGATACTTGACTCTTTGGCCTTTGTAATCAATATTCAGCTGTTGGTTTATAGCCGAGCCATTTTGGCTCAATCGCTATAAACCAACTCTAAACCAGCAGCACACGATTGGTTCTCTGGCACAGGAATACTATGAATTATCAGACGAGCAGAATAATTGTATATCAGGAGTTGATCATGCACCGTTGCTTATTGTGTTGCTCAGTTCTAAGATGCATTGTGGTATATAAGTAAAGGATTCCATATGAATTTGCAGCCTAAATTGGATCATATTTAACTATATGGTGATAGTTTTATGATCTTGGCAAAACAATAAGTGTTTACTTAAAAAATATAATTACAGTCGTTTCCTTCCGGGTAGCTGAGGAAGACAAACTGATCCGGTGTCAGGTGATTGTTGGATGTCGTGCTGGTGGTGAGTATTATCTGTTGCACGGGAGTGACTCGTCTTGATTCACTTATAGTCTTCGGAGAGTCCGACACTCCAGTCAGATCAACCCCTCCCCCCCTCCACTGCTCACCTGCTCTCACTAACAGTCAGGATGGCATCAACAACACAATGAACTCAAGAGTAATTACTCTGAGTCTCAACTTTATTTTTGACTGGTTCAAGGAAACTAACAAGACTGAGGATCCTTCTGAGGATCCTTCTGAGGATCTTACAAAAAAACAGCAATGAGATATGGTTTCTTAGCTTTATCGCCATAGTCAAGTTTTTTTTTTCAGTGCTTTTGCCTCATTTTTATTCCTCACGGAGGAAACCATTATGTTTTCTCCGGGCGATATCAGATGGCAGGAGTGTAGGAGGTGAGGCCACAGCCGTTCAAATTAGAATTAATTAACAATGCGTTGTGGGAGGCGTGCATGTGTGTGAAATGTAAGTGTGTTACCTTACGTCTGACAAACATTGTTTTAGTTGTTGTAATTTGTTCTTATGTGTCTCAGGTAGGGAGTGGAAGATGCTTCAAGTCCTTTTTTTCTTTACTTTTCAGTGTAGGTGAGCAAAACTTCACCTGTCTCTATTCATTCGGTCTATTCATCTAATTTCATGCAGAACTGAAGTTTAATTGGTTTAAAAGCTTCTTAAAGTGTCTAATTTGTGACAAAGGATAAGATTTTATGACACAAGCAACATTGAAATATGCTGAGAACTGCTTGCATGTGGCTTTAGGTA
This sequence comes from Pachypanchax playfairii, assembly GCA_006937955.1. Classification (NCBI taxonomy): domain Eukaryota; kingdom Metazoa; phylum Chordata; class Actinopteri; order Cyprinodontiformes; family Aplocheilidae; genus Pachypanchax; species Pachypanchax playfairii. Next base: position 283,312 of record SSNP01000174.1, on the reverse strand, counting down.
CAGCTTTAGTAAATATGCTAAATAATACAGTTCTTTTAACGCATATGAATCAGTTGTCTCATTCAGACATGTTGCTTCTGTTCATCAGAGTAAGATGACCTTGGATAAGTTCATTTCAATGTTTCACATGCAAAACTAACTGGTTTTAATCTGTATCTTTATTTAGTAATATTTTGTGTGGAATGTGCAGAATTTTCAAAAACTGTAACCATGATCCTTATCATATCCCTAAACAAGTAGAATTTGATATTAGAGCTAATCAAATATGAACATAGACTGAATCAATGTGTCCAAAATAAACTCAAGAGAAACTAAACCCCTCCTTTCCACTGAATGTGTGAGTGTTTTAGATGTGTATCGCTCGTAAAAGCGTTCCATCTAGCTGGTCCCGGGAGATCACAAAATCACAGGAGAATTGCGAAATCGTCAGTACACACAACAAAAAGCAGGGAGCAAGACAAGAACGCCACCTACGGACTTCAAACCCGTCACAGTTCATGTATTTTTTCATAGTCAAGCAAACGGAAATCTGCAAATGTCCTTTATTTTGAAACTTCCGGGTATTTCACTTTTCACGAACACCTGGTTTCCTGTCCGGTCCAAACTAAACTGCTGAGCTTAACACATTTTAGATGTGTAATGCATAAAAAATAGAGCTGATGCGTTAAGGCTGCGAGACTACGCTTCTGAGACGCGTCTGATTCGTGCTGCTTTGCGGCCAGTGGAAAAGGTCCCATTGCCTAACACTTCATTACATTTGTTCCCTGCTGTCATCTCATGTTCTCTAAGTATATAAAGTCTATGGTTTAATTCCTGCCCTGTCAGATCCGACTACTTGCTCTGTACATTATCATTCTGTATTCTTGTGCCGCTGCTTCATGTTTTTTATTTCCAAATAAAGGAAGTTTGTTGTCTTAGTTATACTTTACTGTCACATCAGCTTTTTATTTCCTGTGCCAGGATGAAAGTTGATTTGATTCCTGAGCTCTTTGTCTCGGTTGCATTTTGGGACTATTCACCCCTCATCACAACTAAATATTTAAATAACAATATTTAGTTACCCACTTATTTACTTGCAAAACATGTTTACTTGCTAACTTTGTTACTGAACTAGTCTTTCAGGCATGAATCAGTAAATGTGCATAAATCAGTATCAATTAAATAGTTTCATATACAAGATTGTTTCTTAAAATAGGAAGATAAAGACCTAGACTTGTAGATTTAACAAGAAGGGGTACCTAAACTTTCCCACTTTGTTATATTGTTCTTTCTACCTGCTTATCAGAACCGCTTTTCCTTTTTCTGTTATCTAAAGAAATTTTACTGTGATTGTGTCATGTGCCGAGAAAAATCTTAATAAAAACATAAATTATATATCTTTTTAAGTTAGCAATTCCACACTAATTTTTGCTTCTGTCAGTGGGTTAACACACATCATCTGGCATTGTCAACAAATTTTCTCGTGCAGGTGGTCGGACACAAAAAGGCAGCACTTCTATTAACATTCCTAATGGAGAGGGAAGAAAATGGAGCCAAAAAATGACTGAGAGGCAGAAGACAGGTTAGTACTGGCAAGAAAAAAAGGTTGTTTTATCAAAAACAAAACATGCTGCATGAAAAGGAAACAAAAAGGTTAGCTAAACTACAACAACCCTGCAGAGACAATGAAAAACCAAGGGATTATATTTAATATACAGTACAGGTGTGATGTGCCAGGTGTGGGAGAAGATGGTAAAACTAACAAAGCAGAAATTTAAAAAAGTCCAAATGAATCCAGATTTAAGTGCTGTAAAACCTGTAGAATTGTCTTTGTGTGGAAGCAAAGCCAGAGACGATCATGTTTGTGTGATTCATTTTAAAAGACTTACAACACAAAGTAAAAATGATTAAAACAAATTTTTTTCCCTAATTGTTCAGTAAGATGTGTGGGATTCATTTCTACACATGAAGAGCTTCCAATTCCTTCACCAGGCTGCAGGCGACGTTTCCTTGTCGTGTGAATGAATTTCCCATGAGATCAAGCACCAGTACGGACAGGACAGAAAGAACTATTACACTGTGTGCCTCCCATCAATTGTCCTGACACCCGGGTTGATGAGCCCGATGTCATCTCACCGCAGCAATGGACCCATTACGATGGAGACAGTCACACGTATTATGATGTGGAAATTGTTCAAATCTTCTTGTTCTTCAGCTTTTTTGCAGTGTTACTCCTCCCATCTCATGTGACAGACAGACAGATGTTCAGGGTCAAAGCCTCGAGCTGTCGAAAGGCAAGAATATTTAAAGAAATTACAAACGGGCTTGTTTTTGGCAAGAAAAATTGAGTTAGTGATAATTACTGAAGAAGATAAGAGAGGAAATCCTGGTGATCTTTGAGTAATTAACAGCAAGTTTTGTTTAACTGCTGAGGGTCTTTGAGCAATCAATACTATTGATTAGTGTTAATGAAAACACTTGCTTTCTCCAAAACCCTTCTGTAAGAACTCAAGATGTGATTTGGTTTTTCTTTAGGCCGCTTTTTGGTTTAGTTTTGATTTTTTTTTAAAGACATCAAATGTTTTAATTTATCAGTTTGCTGCAATTTCCATCTTCTGAGGTTTAGAACAACAGAGAGGGATTATTCATCTCACTTTGGCAAACAATATGAAAATACTCATCCTGTACAAGTGAAGAAGGTTCAAATACCATTTTGTTTTTTTTTACTATTTATATCATAATATCAAGCTAAAAGCTTTAGTCAATCACTTATGTGACATTGTTTTATTGCTGAAAATCCCTCCATCCATCTTCTGAACTTGCTTCTTCCCATTTAAGGTCGCAGGGAGCTGGTGCCAATCTCCAATGGTCATGGGGTGAAAGCAGGGGACACCCTGGACAGTTGCCAGTCCATCACAGGGCCATACATAGACAAACAACCTCTCACACCTAGGGGCAATTTAGAGTCATTGATTAATCTCTTGCATGTTTTTGGACTGCAGGAGGAAACTGGAGGCCCTGGAGAAAACCCACACATGCACGTGGAGAACATGAAGAAAGGTTCCTACCTGGATTTGAACCCAGGACCTTCTCACAGCAAGGCAACAGCTCTACCAACTGCATCACTGTGCATCCTATTGCTGAGAATATATTCCGAAATATCAAGGTTAAATTTCCATCAAGCATCACCAACTCTGTATGGGGTCAATTACTCTTAAAACTAGATTAATTGACTGTATTGTGAAAACAACAACAAAAAAACATCTGATATTTTTTAGGGATGCAACTATGCCCCTTTTTTCAAACCGATATGATACCAAAACTTGGATCTGAGTACTTGCCGATACACAGAGTACCAATGCCGATACTTCTGCCACACAAAAAAAACACAATGAATTGGAAGACAGGTTTTATTTTCTTCTCTGCTTGTTATAACAAATCATAGTGAACTAAATAAAACAATAAAATATTAATAAAAATGAACACAAACTAAAATTTCAGGTGAAAAATAAACATTTTCTGTGAAATGATTGCAGAGTTTCCACATTTTAAGTATCGGTTCATGGTATCAGGTAACTAACCGACACGAGTACATTAGAATGGTATCGGTCCAGATACCAGTATCGGTATTGGTGCATCCCTAAAGTAAAATAGATTTTTATGGGTAGAAACTGAACATAAATTGCTTGATGTTACAGCCCACACTGTTCTGATTGTTTAACCATAACAGCCTGATTAGGCTCCACCCACTATTCACATCAGATTAAAACTGCTAAACTGAAAGAGGGTTTAAAGTTTTATTACTGTTTTTTTTGTGCGTTTTTGAGGAAATGTCATGAACTCTTAATAACATACTTTACTTACTTTGAGTGGCCTCAGTTTAGACAAGCAGATTTCACTCTGACTGGATTGACGAGCTAACGGTTGTGAAAGCAGGACCAGTTCCACAGTGTGTTGCTGCCGTCTTAAAACAACTCTAATCTCAAAACGTTCAACAGTTCACATGAAAACTAAAACAGAATGCTGTTGGTGTCGTTAGTGAGTCCTAATGCAGAGAGAGAAGATGAAAGGAGAAGCATGTGTGTGTGTGAGAGGAGAAAGGAGACCAGAAGGTCCGGTGCAGGTCCGGTGGATTAACTGCTCTGTTATCATTCAGTTTCAGCCTACTGGAATCATTTTTTGTAGGCTAAAAAATGCGACTTGTTGAATAGAACAGCGGCTCTTCTTCCGTTAGGTGTGGTTCACAATAACAGCGATTCATCCTCTGGAAATTCGAGGAGGGTCTGCCTGCGGCCTGCAGGACGGAGGCGTGTCTTGTAGTGGGCGTGTCATGTAGTGACATCACTACACGACACGCCCGCTACAGAAGCGGAAATCGTGGTAAACTACACGAGACTGCCGAAATAAAACAGGAAGTTAAGTCATCGAAGAAGATAGAAGAATGGCGAACCGTATACAGACTGTAAGGCTATAGACGGCAAAAAATAAAATGTTGGAAGCTTTGAAATATTTCTCTTTTTTTTATGTAGGAACATATTCAGTTTCTACATTTCACAGAGCCATTCACATGACAATTCATTAAAAAAAAACATGTACATCAAGTACCAGATTAAAAATTAATGGTTTAAGATCTTCCGCTTCACTATGAACACATTTGACAGACCAAAAAGAAAAGTATTTAATGGTTGTTTGTCACAAAAGGAGGGAGATGCACACAAAGTTATGTTGTGTGTGATCAGTGATGTGAGTGCATGTGTGGTGGTGTGTGGAATAAAGAAATCAGACTTCCAAACAAATGCCATGAGGTGTTACAGGTAAGAGGGACAGCTACTGAGCTTGAGGAGAGGCACACAACATCTAAGTACTTTCCATTCTAAGCTCAGGTTGCTGCGGATGACCCTGCTGGTGATCAGAGAGAAAGTACGGAGGCTCATCACACTGCTCTAGCCTACAAAATGATTTCACAAATGAATTCCCCATTATATTAAGGCTGAATAAAATTACTGCCATCACACATAACAGCCGCCCCCCTCCTCCCCCGCCCGTCAAATGAATGGACATTAAGATTTTATACACAAAGGCCGACATGATTCAACGTTTGTACGCTTTTGAATATATTCATTGTAGGTAAAGAAAGCGCAAACTGCGTTACTAGTTATTTGGGCTCATATACCTTTAAGAAACACGTGTCGTGTAGTGGGCGTGTCGTGTAGTGACACACGCCCACTGTCTTGCAGGCTGCAGACAGATACACTTGGGAAATTCTTCACTTTCGCCACGAACAAGCTGATTTCATTTATCAATAAATGTTTTAGATCCTGCACAAATCCACTTATGAAGTAGTTTTATGACCAGAGGGACTTGTATTCTTTCATTTCTGCTAACGTGTTAGCACTTTGGGTGAAAACAAGGTCATTTATGTCTGGATATGTTACTTCTGAACACTTCTTGCTCACTTTAATATAGCGCTTTATTGTCAATAAGTTTTATTTTCTCTTCGTATCTTGCCTTAGTAATGTCATCTAATAGAGCTACATAATTTTGATACTTTTCTGATGTCTGAGAAACCTTTTCCTTCTCAATAACTACATAAACACCATAAACATAGATTTGTGAAATCGCTTTGTTTACTAGTATACCTCCAACATGGCTGCCGCTGAGCTGGAACAAAGCTGACGGTCACGTGATCGAAAACTATCTATGAGGAGCCACAGTCTCCTCCCCTTCCGGTCGGCCCATGGGTCCCCTGAACGAAAAAAATAATGAATGGAAGTCAATGAAGTGATAAAAGTTATTTTCTGGTCCGCTTTGTCTTACGCCCTGAATCACACATTTGCTGTACCGCAATTTAAATGATAAATAATGATGTACGTTTTGACCGGGTCTGTCAAGTGGATTCAGATTTATTTATTTTTAAACTTTCGTAATTAAAATGACTACAACTGGAAAGTTGCACATATGACGTCACAGCAGAATCTCCCGAGTCTCACCTCACCGCTGCCTTTTCCCTCGTTTTAACGCGACAATGCCGGTGTGTTTTGTACCTGGATGTCACCACAAAACTAGTCGTTTGATGCTCCTTCCTTCATCCTGATAGAAGGAGGTGAAGCTCGCTAAACTCACCGCCATTGTGGCAACAACCCACATTTCTATTGGCACAGCTGTGACTAGTTTTTTAATTTGATAGTCTGGTTATAAATAATCTGTTTTTCCAAATAAACAACCAAAGAGCTACAGTACATACATGACACAGAGATGATATTTATTGTTCATAATCTTTGCTCAGTAACGCACTTTAAAAGATCTCATATCATCCTTCAAAGCAATGCAAAATTAGCTTACTCCTCATAACAACACAGCTGATAAAGCTTGTTACAAATTATTAATTCTAAAAATAAAAATAATAAAGACTGATGAAAAACAGACTTTTTCTGCACTGAAGAATTTCTGGTTCACAAATAAATGTTCCTCTTCAGTATTTTCCAAATGATTCATTGTTACTCAGCTCAAATTAGTATTTTTATAAACATCATCTTGCCTAGACCTTCTTGTATCTGAACTTTGAAATCATTTTAGAAGCTATTGTCCTTTCAATGAGCGCTAGACTCTCATAAGTGGTGTTTGATGGCGCCTGATCGTGCTTTGTCTCTGATTTTGGTATTTCCATCTCAAAGAATAAACAGTGATTTTTCCTTAAACACATAGTTCAGATGTGTTTGTCGATACGGATGCACTACTGTTGATTTTGGATCATGAGTCCTGCAGTGTCAGTCCACTGTTAGTCAGGGTAAATCCCACTGGCCGTCTGCTTGGATTCCCAGTCTGTGTTTATTTTAGCAGAGAGCCAAAATCCTGATTTGGTTTGACCAGACAGTCTAGAAGGTGGAACAAAGCAGCACATCCATCTAATCATTCAGTTCCAGGTTGAGTTAATCATTTGGAACTTTGCATTCGATTTCCCCAAAAATAAATAAATAAATAAATAAATAAATAAAATACAATTATTTATACAATCTAGTATGTTTTGATCATTGACATTTATAAAACTAGACATGGGCACATAATAAATGTAAATGTCCTGTATAGGACGTTTTGAGTCATACAGACAACTCAAAGCCTTTTAACACTACAAATTTAACAATCATACAGTCAGATATGCAAATCAGAGGGCTGCATGGGGTTCAGTGTGTTGCCCAAGGGCTCTTTGACATGTGGTGGTGGAGGCCGGAATTGATCTAGCAACCTTCCGATTGGAAGGTGACCACTTCAACCACTGAGCCACAGCCGCCCCGCATAACACTGAGGTTGTGAAGGAGCTCCCTCTAGTGGCTGGCTGCAGTAATAGTTTATGATCCCACCCCCTTCTTGTAAATGAATGAGGTCTTTTTTATCATAAAGAAAAATTCATCAGATTCTTTCTCCCAGGTGATGATTTCTGCTGACTCATGTAGTTCTTACATTCCTGTGCATTATGAATTTTTGAAATGTAATCATTTGATGTTTAACAAGCACCATGATCGTGTGTTTGTGAGTAGATAGGTTACAGTATGGCATCTACTGTAAAAGGGATACTTTTATTTCACTTTAGAGCAAAAGAAGTAAATTAGGACAAATCATCAGTGTTTATGTTATCGAGGGTTGTGATGTTTTACATGTTTTCATCTTTACTTGTAATTTAACGGCCAGATTGCTAAATTATTTTTATATAGAGAGACACAAAACTAGGCTTTCTTTTGTACTTTTGTTTAACCAAGAACATGTAATTGAGATAAAGCATCCTTTTATAAAATTAGTCTTTGAGATTATATATGATAGACAAGCTGGGATTGAACCATCAACCCTCTGTTTTGCAATCAGATGCTATACCATTAGCCTTAGCTTCACTATACTGCTACATATGGATAGTCTAACCCTGTTTTGGTCTGTAGCTCACAAATAAAAATCTTTGTCTGTAATTCACCACCATTTCACGTAAAAAAGGCAAAACAAGGAGAACTGAAGACATGGCTGCTGTTTCAAACATGTGTTTTAAAAATATGGGGTCAGCGAGGAATTTTAGTGTCACCAAAATAAATGAGTTTCTGAGCTTCTTTTTTTTATAAAATCCTGATTCAGCATGCAAATTGTGGTTGTCACGTACATTCACTTCAGACTGGTACAGTGTGTTGGCTTTTCTTTGTATCTGTGCAGTCAGCTGCTATCTTAACTTTGCATCCAATTACACTGATGAGTGTTCATTAATGGCTGCCACTTCTTTAAACTCCAAGCAATTAAAAAGCTTTTGAGAGAAAAGCAGCTTGAGGCTAAAAGAGAACGGGTCGTGGAACCGTTATGATTAAAACGAGCTGACACCTTATTAGTCTTCTCGTGTAACTTGTTTGTTGTATTTATTTACTGCGCTGCTCATCAACTGCAGACAGAAAGTATTGTTGCTTTGAATCTGGTTTCATCTACACCAGGTCTGAAATGAAAACAGGAAAATGTCATCACCTGGATGTGGCTGTTCACACACAAGCTGACGGGAGTGAAGTAAGGCTGGTTATTGTTAAACTGCTCTTGGCTCTGCTTGGACTCTGCACTGAATTATAAATGATCCTGTGGTGTGTCGCTGCAGACTGAGGAGAGCGGATATAGGTTACTCCCAATGAGAAAAAAGAGGCTTTGCACAGATAAATATTACTTTTTCCCTCTCTTTACTTCCACTTTCTCACCAGCTCAGTTGCAAGACTTGCATCAGATTCTAATTTTTACTTCAACAAACGGCCAACAGAAGCTTTTTCTTTGCAAATGATGCGTCTAATTCTGCTGAAATCCGACTCTCAGTGGATGCAATCAGTTACCAAATCTGCATTAAATTCACAAACAAAAAGGGCAACCACAAAGCGTTGGAAATATCTCTGCAGCCTTTTAATAACCTGATCAACCAGGCCCTCACGTCTTTGACAGATTACTTTACAAAGTCGTGAGGGCCTGGAGCTGAACCGCTCTCTCTCAATTTCGAGTTGAGAGAGAACCAATCACAGAAACCCGGAAGTGACGCAACATATATGACGCTAAAGCGGAAGAGGTTTAGCGAGCGGTGCCGTAATGGTAGCTACAGAGCCATGGTTAGTGGAGGAGAAAAGACGAATATTAATGACTTTTGTGTCAAAAACTTGCGAATACGAGGTGTCATTGCACACTCGGTTCACGTATTTTACCGCCCCAAGCAAACACTGTGCAAACACAGAAGTAAACACTTCATCCACAGCCGAGTCCGCCATGTTGAATGTTGTGCTCTGGGTGGAAAACGCTAGTTCCGTGTTTTCAGGATGAAGCACAACAAAGGTGATATGTAATTGGTCCGTCCTAAAATTTGACATGGAAATGATCGGGTGCGGCTCTGGTGTCAGACCCTTCTGCATTTGAACATAATGCAGGAGGATCTGATTGATCAGGCTAGCCTTTTAATGTAGCAAAGAATTTAATTTTAAGATATTAAAGGTGTGATGACATCACTGTTTAAACTGGCGTAAAGCTATTTCATGTAGTAGATATGCCCGCATATGTCAACTCACAAAAGAATTTGATTAAAAAACTAGCAGGGCGGGGGTGTACGGGCAGGTCAGAATCCTCTTCTCAGCAACACGGTTCCTTTCGTTAATGATATGTGGGTCTCCCTGGCTGACTTCGCTCTGATTGGCTACGACCATTGCTCGCAGCAAGCCTTTCTTCTCGGCTCCGTCAACAGTCCAGTAACATGGCGAGTGGACGTTTACAACCGTATATGTTTGAGCCTGAAACGTCTTCTGAGGAAGACGGAGGGGTGAACACGTAAAACTCAACTAATCACATGAGCGAATAAACAGTGCTGTCAGATGTTGTCAATGAAAATAGATTCACAATATGGTATGATAAACCTGTTGCTCACGGACATTGTTGCTAGAGCGGCTATCACATGCTAGCATCATGAACTCTTCAGACCACGAACAAACGTTTATCAGGCAAGGCAGCATTTTATTAAATAAATAAACTTACAGGTATTGACGATGTGGTCGCCTCCTTCAGGGTTGGTAAAGAATTTTTAATTAAAATCAGTTTCTTTGACAATCCCAACTTGAATTCACCCAAGTTATGGAAGCAGTCCTCCGTGAAGTGAGCTGAACATATTCTCTAATTGAGGTTATAACTGCGTGGCACTTCTCCATAAATGAACTTCAGCCACTCTTCTCTTGTTTTTTCATCCTTCGGGAGTGAGTGTAAACTTCCAGCATGGGTTGAGCATCCTTGGACACAATAGGTCCCTGTTTGCGTAGTCATCTCTTCTCAAGAGCAGCAGCACAAGCTAGCGCAACGCAGCTACCGGTGTATGAGCTGGGGGTGGGGGTGGGGGGGGGGGTGGGGGGGGGGGACTGTTTACTTCACTGTGCACTTTTATTGGACGCTATGAAATACGTAGGATGAAATGCCACGTAGGAAAAAATGGTGCTTTCCGATTCAACCGTTTTTTAAATATGAAACAAAGCGGACCGCCCACAAACGGGAACTTTGATACTCGCTTTGGACGTTCACACGACCTCATCAGTGCACAACACATCATGATATACCCCAAAAACCTCAAAAAAGTGCATTTTGATGTCATAACCCCTTTAAAGCATCACTGACTAACTTTAACACAGCTGTGTCTCAGACAGCCGTTGCTCGAACCGGTGTTCTGCAGAAATTTGTTCCCTGTTGAGATGTGTTATCGATTCCTTCTCCACATGTGCCGTTCTACAGTCTTGACTTCATTAAACAGATTATCATTTATTTTTTTGTTTCTATATTTTTCCATAAATACATTTTACCTACAAAATAAATTCTCCCAGGACAGAAACACTAAATAAGATGTTATTTTTACTTTCTTTGCATTGTCAGAGTGACAGGCAAATGTTTGGACACACCCAGAGGAGAAGGACCCAACAATGGCCGATAAGGACCCAGAGGGCTTTTATATAGAAAATATAAGAAGGATCATAAAAATATGCTTAAATAATTAACAGGACACACTCACCATAAACAAGAATACTGTATAAACTTCCAATGACATCTCATTATGAAATAAGTTAGCAGTTCGTACTATGGAATCATTTTTCTTCAGGGCAACATAAATCACCAGAACACCACTTCTGGCTGAGACCCGAATTACGGAGGTTATTTGCCCTATAAGCTATCGGAGGGTCCAGAGTTTCTAATATGAAGCTTAACATGTTTTTCGGTGAATATCCACTTAGACAAGTTTCAAAACTGTAGCTTAAAGTTGTAAAAGTTATTTTGTACTGCTTTAAATTTTAGCTTTTGCATTACAAGATGTAAACTGCTGTAACGCTCATCTGGACACTGAGTGGAGCGTTTCCAAAATCTCTGTATTTCTGCAAACATCTGCAACATCCTCTCACTGTGCATATTTTTCATAAAATATTTTAATTGATAAACTGCCCTTAATGGCACCTCTAATGTGACTCAGCTAGGCATACATGTTTATTAAATTCTACTTTTATAACTTACTGTAGAAAAGTAACCTAGCTCTCCCAGATCTATGCGTAGCCCTGTGCAAAATTAAAAAAAAACAAAAAAACACAAAAACCCTGAGGATAAACAAAAAAGAAAAAAAAAAAAAAACAGGGATATAAAAAAATCCTCAAAAATAAAATCACTGTAAAGAAAATAAGAACAAACTTAAAGATGCCCTGTCATGTTTTCAGGTAGATGTTTGACCCACATGCAGGACTCAGACACAAGCTCGGGTGCAAAGTGAAAGGTTTATTTACATTGTACAGTGGTAAATGTGCAAATGTGAAGAAGTCTCGGAAAGGTCCGGAACGAGAGAGGAGATCAGAGGTTAGACACGACAGGGCAATACTGGCATAGATGTATGACTCAGGAGGCAGAGACTCATGATCGTGATGATGAAGAGGAGCACGAGGGGGAGGAAGGTCCAGTGAAGAGACTGTGCTCTGAGGGAGGGGTGTGTCAGAGGGAGCGCTAGAGAGCACAAGGAGACTCAGGAGATCCGACGAGAGACACTGAAGCAGGTTCACACAGAACACAGGGACAGCTCAGGAGACGGCGACTCGAGAGTAGTTCCTCTGGAGCACTGGAGGAGCTGGAGCGTTGGTCTAATCCTGGGAAGAAGACCGGTTATTCGGAACAAAGAAATAAACTCAAAATACCTTTCAATATATATTCACTAGAGACTCAGGAAAGTGGCTTGTGGTTTTGTTACCATTCAGGTTAACAACCAGGCGTTGAATGAACGGCTGCCCGCTGTATTTAAATTGCTCCTGCTCCTCATCAGTCTCATCTCCGCCAGCTGTTGTCAATCAGCCCGCTCCAACTCTCCAGCGCGGGCGGGGCTTTATAAAGAGAACCCACCTGACACACAAAAACAAACCCACAAGCACAGCCACAAACACTGGACATGAAAGGCCCTTCCATTAAAAAATGTTTTTTCTGAGGTTTCTGTTGAATATTTTAGCTCCACAGGTGTTCTTACCTTCATAGTGGGTGTGAAAACAGGTCAGTAACTTCTCTTTCAGTTTTAATCTCTCAAACTACGCAGGTGGTGATAAAACCCAATTTCTCCCGAGTCTGAACGGCCTGTATTTGTTTCGTCACAACTCCTTTGTTTGTTAGTATTCAGCAACTCCTGCAGTTGAAACCACGCCTAGCATGCTGCTGGCTAAAAAGCTGTAGCATACCGTAGCAAACAGGAAGAGAGTACGTTTGATGTTGCCGTGCGCAGCGGGGCAGGAAACAGTATACCTTGCTCTCATAGGCTAGTTTGTTAGCCAATCAGAGTCCAGCAAATTCGAATAATGAATATGAACGAGCTGCTGACGAAGCAGCCTGACGGAAGGAGCCGTAACCACCCAAACGTTGATGCAGACAGATTGAAAGATCTGTTAATCAGTGTTTTCTGATTTTTTTTAGATATAAAATGTTTCATATTACTGGTTAATACTTACGAAATAACCACAAAGTCCTGAAATTTGTTTGAAATTTTAAAAAAAAACCCAGAACCATGATAGAACTCTCTCCTGAAGCTGAAGGGTAGTAAACTAAAATGCTACAGCTGAAGATTGATGACCAACAAAAGATAACATCAACATAAAACACCTGATAGCAGATTTCACAATGTTTGTAGCTGATAATAACCCATATTTATCAGAAAACATCCACTGAAAAGAAAAACACATCTTTTACACGTATGTCATTAAGATCATCCATTGTGCAGTGATTGGCTAACGCTAGCCCGCACACTTCTTCACTGCTACAATAACTAAAGTGAACCAGAGAAAATGTCTTCTCGCTGAAATGTCTGAAAGGGCTGATCTTCTGTACTCTGCTGTTACAAGGACTTGTTCATTTCCACTGTTGCCCATCAGTGCTTGCTGATGAATTGAAGTAAAGACTGAATGTATTCTGCTGGTTCTGATATAAACTGGTTTCATTCTTGTAATGTTCCTCAAATAACTTTGGCTGGAAACTGGAACAGTGTAAATAAAACAATTTGAACTTAGAGCCAGAAAGAACTGATGACTGTCGCAGGTTTCAGCAAGTAAACAAATAATTACTGTGATAGACTGGCAACCTGTCCAGAATGTAGCCCCGCCTCTTGCCCAATTACTGCTCCCTGTGACCCTGAAACTGAAAAAGCAGCTATAGAAAATGACTGACTGGGTAAATAAATAATTACTAACTTGACTTCTTTATTGATGGACTTGATCTGATGTCATTCGGGGACATCAGAATTTCATTATGTGTGTTTAGGTAACACGGGGAAGACCCGGCCAATAAAAGATTATTCTTATCTACAGTGAAGACAGTTTATCACACAGAGTATTGATCTCTGCAGCCGTGACTATCATACAGAATCATAACAAAAAACCAATCAGTCACCAGGGATGATGTCATCCTTACATTGACTGAAATATGTAGAAATGATCAATATTTGCTGTTTGGTGTCAGGAGACATGTTTCCTGTTACGACCTGTCAATGGCTCATTCTAACTTAGGATTTTGGTTTTATAAAATAAAAAAAAAACAAGCTGTATAAATGTTCACAGGTTTGGTGAGAAAATAAAAGCTTTAAGTGTGAGTGCAGCAGACTGCAACCAGAGCTGCTCTGTAATGTCACTGCTGCTCTGTGTCATGGTGTTTTTCCTGTCAGCTGTGATGAATTTGAATGAATGACAGACATGCAGTGGATGGGCAGAGTGTTAGTGCCTGTCTCACACCACGAGTTACACAAGAAGATCAGCGTCGCTTAACTAAAATCATCACATGATGTAAATTTTCTCTTCGCTCTCTTTTCATATTGCTTTCTTGGCTTGTCACCCATCTTTAACACTTGTTGAATGCTGAAGGCAGCAGGGGATTTAATGATTTCACACACAAACACACGCCATCCTCAGTCTCTGCCTCGCTCTCTCTTCCTCCCACATGATGTATAATTTATTAGACGTAAGTGGAGTTTGGCAGCGATGGCTCAGTGAGAGTTCAGAGCAGTTTTGTGACACGAATTTGGCCATTACCCGAAGAAATGTGTCCAAGCTGACTGTGAAAAGGGGCATCCAGATTCAGATGGTGCTGAGGAAGTCAAACCTGGGAACAACTGATTAGTGAATGGAACCAGCACTGAGTTACTATCTAATCCAAAACAAGTGTTGATTTGAGGTCAAATGAAGATTCCTCACACTCCATATATAAAATGTTTTTCACACATACATCTTGTATAAATATATTGTTCTGTTTTGTTTCTGCTAAAAGGTGGAATTTGTCTTTTAGCTCTGCGTTATGACTCATATGTCTCACACTTTTTTCTTTCTCTGGGTTATTTCTAACCATTAAACAAACAAATAAATATCTAGAATTTCACTTATCACCTGCAGCCTCTCATGTTTTTAACTAAAATTTGATTTGATTTGATTTGATTTGATTTGATTTGATTTGATTTGATTTGATTTGATTTGATATTTATATTTTATATATATCATATGTTACATTTTATTGTCCCACAGGGGGAAATTACATATAGATACAGAGAGCAGCTTGACCGTCACTCTCCCCACAGCCAGGCTCCTGAAGCCGGCGCACTTTGCTCAGGTCAAGCCAAGGTCACACAGGACAATACATAATAAATACATATACATACATACATATATATATAAGCACACATAAACCTATGTGTTAGAAAAAAGAAAGATGAATAAGACTTCATTGGGGTCAGAGGAGATAAAAAAAGGTCTTTACACCCAGTGCCCACCGGGGGGGTGTGCTGGATGGAAGCACAAAAAACCTCCTTAGCAGGGGGTGAACAGATACCACGCACACTTGAGGAGGTCATTAAGGATGTGAGTGCAATCAGTGTTTGTGAATGTGTTAGGAATGTAAACACCGTCGCTGAGCAATGCTCTCAGATGTTTTTGTCAGGAAGTCTCTGACCTTGAGAAAGTCTGTCTTCCAGCTTGAGTGTTTGGAGTGAGAAGGGGAGGGGAGGGAGACCGAGTGTCCTATCTGCATTCTCCTCAGGGGAGTTTGAAGTGTTGATCTTCGGCCCAGCCAAAAGAGAGATAAAGCCAAGTTATAGCCGACTGCAGAATTCAGCAGTCTTTTCAGTTCATATGGTACACTTATTCCAGTGGAGAATCCGAAACAGCCGAATCAGACCAAATCACATGAAAAGCAGCCAATCAATCACTCCTCCACACTGAACCGAACCTGTAGCTTCTCCAAGATGACACCCATCCTTCCAGTGAGATCCGAACCACATCAGTATGTGATCCAGACCCCCCGAGCTTTTTAGTCCGAGTGCTGCCAGATAAAGTTACATACTTTTCTTTTGAATTTGTCGATACGTTAGGTGACTGCCAGCTCCAATCAGCAGGTTCCCACGATCAGTAATCCAAATATATCCGTCCTCCACCAACAGAGCGTGGGTCGAGTCCAAGCATGGTGGCTCCGCTCTTCACGAGCCTCAAGTGGCCCAAATCCATCTGTGATTGTGTCTCTTTCCTGTCAGCTCAGACCCAGTGGGTTGAGGCACAAGGCCTCATGCTGGGCCCTGTTCTGCTGAAGGTTCCTTTCCACTGTCACCAGTTGAACTTTGTCAGGATGAGCGATTGTGTTGAAATGAGGATTCAACTCAATCTGCTGGTTCTTTTGATAGGAAACGTTTTACTAATTGGCATTTCATAACTGAACCTGATTTAATTACAATTAATTAAAGTGTTTGTATAGTATTTGTATATGCATCAGTTTTGAACCTGGACTGTTGAGGGTGAATTGAACTTATTGTTTCCGTAAAGTTCCTTGAAATTACTTTTTATGATCTGATGCTTTACAAAGACATGAACTGAATTAGCTATAGTAATTTCTACTTGGTCTGCGATGGCCAAAGTGTGATTATTATTTTATTTATAAATGCTTTGTTTAAATCAATGATTCATTTTTTAGATTAACAATTCAGTTCTGTGTCCAGCAACTGTGATTCATTTTAAATTACTCAGCTGACCTGTGATGTGCAGGATGTAGAATAGTTTTTCTACTAATTAGTGTAGGGAGAAATGTCTTTCCTGGAACAGGTGGGTAAATACAGAGAAGCTGTAAACTTTTCCAGATTACCGCTGCCTGAAAGGATCAGACCGAGGCGCCTCGTTGGAATACACAAATATTTACTCAACCTTAGCCTTCAAAACCTCAGTTTCATGAAGATCTCAAGAGGAGTTCATCTCGAATTACTCAGTCTGTGTGTCACATAGTTTCAACTCAAGCCACATTGTGATTGCACCACTTGTCCCTGTGTCTCAGTACTTTGACTATTGCATAAGGTGTATCTGATGAGCACAAGTCAGACTCGCAACAGAGAATCCAGCTTATTTAAAAATGACGACTCCTAATCGGATGTCACGTTCATATTACTGGAGAAACCAGGTCAAAACAAAACAAATTACTATAAATTAGATCAGTAACCACTTACTGCTGAAGGCATTTTACAATTATATTAAGAATATAAGTTTGAGTGCATTTCGTAGGATGCACATGTTACCTCAGCTATATTAGGACCTGTCAGGGCTGATTGTGAGTTGAACTCGAATGCAGTGAAATGGACAAAAGGTCAGGCAGAGAGTAGGTAAAAGGCTTTATTTAGAGGTAAAAGGAGTAAACAGGTTAGCGCCCGTCAGGCAACAGGTTGGGCTAGCTGCGGCTAGCAGGGCAGAGGCTGGTCAAACGGTCTAGGGTCATGTGAAAGGTTCAGGGCAGGCAGACACAAACTGAAAATAACGGGACAACACAAAAGTGAAATGAGGCGGGATGACTTATGACAGGACCAGAAAGATGTGATTTAAAGCTGTATACTGGAGTTTCTTTCCAGAGTGCACCACTGACGTGAAAAACAATGTGTTGTACCTTTAAGTCCCGCCCCTCTGTGTCCATGATACGATAGCCAGGTGTGCACTCATCTGTGCACCTTTGTTAGAATGGACACTTCATGGGTAAGTTACATTTATACAATTTATATGCTTATTTAAGGAGGTTGCTGCTCCATGATTCACGTATATTTTTAACGTTGTAAACAACTCGTAAACGCCAGCCGGGTAGTTCTTCAGGATACGTGGGCACGCATGCTTGGTTAAGTTTATTCAAGTTCAAGTTTATTTATTTATAAAGCGCCGGTTCATGACAAAGTCATTTCAAGGCACTTCACAGAAAAATCAACCAATTAATAATTAGTTAATCGAGAGGTGTACAATGCAGATGGCTAATACTGGGTGGTGCTCAGTGAAAATTAAAGGTGCCCCTATGGGACAGCGGGGGCTTTTAGAAAGAAAAAAATATGACGTTTTTCCTACATTATATTACAGAACCTTATGCTGCAAGATTTGTGTGTAGCCCCACATGTCCAGTTGGTGCTACACACAGATCTGAAACTGCTCAGTCTGAAAGTATCTGAAAAAGGGAGGGACATCTGGTATAATATTTTAAGCTGATTGGAGGACGAGACAGCAAGTGTCCGCATATCATTATTTGTCTTTAGCCAATCACAGTAAATCAAACTCTTGCAAATCCAGTTGGGAGAAAAGCACACACATTGTTACCATCAAGAAATGTACAATGTTCTTACCTTTGCTCATTTTTCAACCAAGAATCATCTCTAGTTCTAGTAAAACAGATTCAATAGCTGCTTTTATGTGAACATCCGCCTGTGCAGCCATGTTTGTTTTACTTTGCCTGTCTGGACACCTGCTGCCAATCATACCTGAACATTTTTTGACCAAGTTAGACAGTTTAGTTGGAGCGGTACAAGATGGACGTTCGTGGGTTTGGAAAACTCCAAATCTACCAAGAATCCCTCTTTCAGCGCAAGGTTAGGTCAGAATGTCACTTTTACGGAATTTCAAAAAATTATACATAATTCCTGAAAAGGGGAAAACTCCAGATTGCAGATTTAACATTAGACTTCTACAAGTGGGTTAGATTCAGTACATTAACAAGTAGCATCCAAAAATACTTCTGATTTTATCAACCTGAACTTTGAAGCAACGAGGCCAAAAAACACTCTGAAACAACATCTGAACTGTCCTGGAAAATCATTATGAGTGAATAATTATATTTAAATGTGAAGAGTGGAAGATTGTAATTTTACACTTTTGACAGAATAATGGAACCTCCCCTGCGTTAACACAGTCTAACTACATTTAAGTGACATTAAATGATGTTAACCAGAACTAGCACAAAGGAGTTAGTCACACAGCCATGGCAGCTACGCTGAAATCCATATGGTGGGTTATGTGAGCACAGATACCACCAGTCAACCTCACACACACAAACACTGTCAGCTACAGCAATCAGCTTATTGCATATGGATGCACGAAGCCTCAGGCCAAACTGAAATACAGTATGCATGGTATGCCTGTGTGCCTCTGAATCATAATGAACATTTCAGATTTGGCATGTCCTGTCTGGGTAAGCAGATGGTTTATCTTCTGCCTGTCTCCTGTACACCTGGACCCTGATCACGTATTAACATTTAAGAATGTCTGGGTGCTCTCTCACTTTGCTCCATCTCAATGTCTCTTACCCTTTTTTCAGAAAATAACATGGCACGTAGCGTCTTCTCTGATTACTCATGTTTGACAACATGACATCAGCTGCACAATTACTTCTGGATTTCCTCCATGTTACCATTCATTTCAGCCTTAAATGGGATGCACTTTATAACGACAAAGATATTTTAATCAGAGATGTAGACACAAACAAAACAGAATAGATCTTAGATATAAATATATACACATAGAAATACAGTTATATGTGGATGGAGGATTGTCTGCAGTGAGATTTAAATTACCCTTCGGCTAAACTGTACTACCAAAAAGAACAAGATAAATCTGAAGGGTAAGAACAAGGTGTGAGTCTGAAATGTGTTTGCCATTTATCTGATACCCCACTGGTATCATAATCTGACTGATATGAAAACAAGAAAGCACTTCATAACACAGAAGGTCTCACACCAAGTGCACTGAGACTGTGTTAGCAGGAGAAAGAGGGAGGCTGAGGAGAGCCATTATATGGAATAAAAACAACAAATAACCAAGATTGTACCAGGAAGATGACAACATGTGTCTCTGAAGAGAAGGAACAACAGGAACCACCACAGAAGGATAAACAGAGTCTTGCACAAAATGTACCACCAGTTAGAGAAGGTTGGGTTAAAGGACAGATCACAGCAGCACCAGAGTGGTGAAGACCAGGGTCTACTACACAAGACAGGATCCAAGATGCAGACTGTGCAAACAACTTGTTCCCGACATTTTGCAGCTGCAGACAGACAAAGTGTGCAATGAACACCAAGTGGGTGTACAGGAACATCTGTGTCGAGTAGTGGTGGAGAATGTCAAGGCTAAGATACTGTGGAACCTCCAGATCCAGATGGTAGAACAGGTGACGGCAAGGGCATCAGTTTGTGGTGGGGACAATAACAATAAACCTGAGTGTGGTTTGAAGACTGCTGGGGACATGTTATTAAATATTCATATATAAGTATTCATCCGTTTGACGTTTCATTACAGTATGTACTGCAGTGTATTAACAGGTGTTAAAAATCGCATGTTTATTCAATCAATAAAACTTGAAAGCCGGTTGTTTTGACCTGTTTTAAAAAACTGCATTAAAATCCACCATTTGGCTGAAGGATCACTAACATCCATATCGTAGCTAGCACGAAGAATAATGTTAGTTATACTGATAGTATTATTTATGGTTGGTATAGTCAAATACACAAATAAGAGAAAAATAATGTGAAGCGTAGCAAACAAAGCACTAAAAACCTCTGAATGACCTGGTGACGTCATCGTAAATGGAGATCGGCTTCATTCAGCTACAGAAGCTAATTTCGCAGCAGACAGGAAACACTGTAAATACAGGAAGTAGAGGCTTTTCAAAACTTTATCAAGATTAGACAAAATGTATTTATTTATTATGTTTTCTCATCTTAAAAAATATTTTCTCACCATGTCCCCGGGGCTCAGTAGTACTCCTTGATCTGCTGTATTAGTAAAAAAAACGTTATGAAGCTGCAGATTTCCCATCATGCAGTGCACGCAGTCTTTCTGAAATGTTGAAAATTAAACTAAATTAAATATGGTTTTATTTTCATTTACAGTTAAAGTATAATTTATGTAATTTATGTATTTTTTAAGTATAATAACAGACTCTCTCCTCGGACCGTAAGTGGATGTCAAGTCTGCGCAGGTAAAAAAGTGCTGGGGACATGTCCCCAGCGTCCCTGATTAAAATGACACCTGTGCGTCTAATCGACAACACAAAGTGACGTAAAGAAGAACAAACATGTAAAAGCTGAGAAATATCAGTAGAAAGGCTGAACTCCCAGTGAGACACTTACAGAGACAGCATCAGGGATCTCTGTCCAGAAGACCCCAGACATAGAAACTTGCTTTTCCCTGTTTAGGGTCTCAGACAGTGGTGGGAAACCTGGATCAACAGTCCAGAACTGGGCGTCTGCAAATAATCACGCCTGCTATTTGTCTTTAGCAAAGCTTTTATTAGAAAATTCCTGCACGGTGGACACAGAGATGCTGCTGAGTGAGACACAGACTCATGCAAAGTCACTGTTATCCAAACAAAAAGCAAGCCAAGTAGCTTACAGGTTGCCAAGTTAGAAAGAAAACAAGAAGATTAGAGAAGCAACCTGAATATACAGAGATTCTAGTGGTGATGAAGCCAAAAGTGAGATGCAGCACTAAAGCTTGACAGACGATCTCACAGGAGCCAAAACACCCATCTCCCAGATGGCTCGAAGTCAGGCGGGGTGGGGGGGGGGGGGGCTTTTAACTGCAAAACTAATAGAGGAAAAAGTAATGGTATTTTTTTTGGTTTTTGTGAGAAAATCTCTGGATTATTTTTTTAAAACAAAACCAATTTAAAGGTCATGACGGTCAAATCTGAGCGAGAATAATCGATTCTTTTATACTGAACTAACGTCTTTAATCTTCTCTGTGATCAGATGCGAGTCTTGTTTTAATTTAGCTTTTTCTTCATGCATTAAATGTCTGGATTAGTTGTGCAAGTAAAATATTCAGTTGACCAAATGGTTTCAAAGTCATTGAAGCTCCAGGAGGCTGAACATCCCTGAAAAAACAGGATTTTAAAGCTTCTCTGTGACCAGAGCAAATTTAATGTGATTATTTGTTATTTTTATCCTTGTGACTTCCTCCTCAGAGCCAGTTTACCTGTCTGTAACTCTTTTCTGTGTTTGTGCTTGTTATAGAAGTTGATGTGTGATGCTTGACTTACAGCTGCTGCATTTAAACCACCATGTCTATTAGCACCGAGCTGCTTCAGCCATGCGTTAACAACGTACCAGCACTACTCTCACCTCAGTGCTTCTTTTATACACATCTTATCTTCTTGTCTTCTCCTACAGAGACCTGGTTTTTCATTACCTGGAGACATTTTTCTAAAACTTTCTAGAAACATGACATCAAGTCTGTAACGATCCCGTCAGGAATAACAGGAATCCCTTGATCATCATTAAAATAGTGCTTTTCTGTCTTCTACACCTTTTATAAATAACCCCAAGAAAACAAGGTTGCTTTTGAATTGGAGCTTCACTTATACATTTCCTTGTGAAAAGATAGTTGTGGAAAAATGACCAACTCAAGCCGTTTTTGAGCTAAACATTAAGGGAGTATGAAACCCACAGCTGGCTGAAGGCTTTAAGTAGAACAAGGCAAATAATTTCCACAAAGGTGAAATAAAACATGTTAGTTTTGTCATTAATCCAGTCTGATAAGGTCAGATTCTGTTTCCCCTCATTGACTTGCTCATATTATCATCCTGCCACTTCACGTACCAATATTTTACAAAAAGGAGTTTAAATATTATGACTTTTCTTGTATTTAAAGGTTCATAGTGGATTTGAAAAGTTAATGGTTTCAGTTTTATAATTATAAATCATTATCTATTTGAGACGGTGAACATTTCTTTGAATCTGAAACAGAGAGACACATTAACCCAATACTAATACTTCCTATTAGGTATAAACTATTTCAAATTTGACCTTTGACCCTTGAGTATTTCCATGTGTGTTCTGTTACCCTGCAGATTTTAGTGTTTTTATTGTCAAAGCCATCTGTCTCTGATGATCATCATTCTCCTTTTCAACTTCATGGATTTATCTTCCATCACACGAGTCAAAATCATTTGGCCTTGAAACAAATCACAACATAATGTCACAGTTCTACTGCAGAGGCTTCTGTCTGATAAAATAACCCATTAGTTAGAAGGTCGTCACTCTGCCACAATCGTTTTATGGGATCCATCAGCTGGAACGTGGGAACATCACATCTACTCCCAGCTTAGAGGAAGAAATACAGAGCTGATCAAACGTCATATTAATGAGGCTTTTCCTCTGCTGCTGATCTTTCCTCGTCATCTGTCCTTTATTTTCGCCTGCAGACCTTTTGTGGTGACGCACAAATGTGAATTCTCACAGGTCTTCATTAGAATTTTTATTCACAACGAGAAAAAGAGAATAAAAGAGAAAGAAATGGATCGTTGAGTGAAAAAGACAAGCGGTTGGGACACGGGAGGACGTGAGAGATGAGACCGAAATTAGAAGTGAGGGTGCATTTGCACTTCAAATACATTTCTATCATTCTCCTCAACCATTATGCACAGCATGAGAGCGTGGCGGTAAACTGTATCGAACAGCAGGCACATTTAATAGAGGAGAAAGAGAAACTTGTGGATAAGTGTAATGAGGTGTAATGTCTAAATATGCATGAAGGCAGGACTGTATAATTACAGCTGCAGTTGGAACTGATAATCACAGAGGAGAGGTTGTGGTGTCAGCTGCTTTAAGGATACGGCAGAAAGTGGAAGAAGTTTCAAACATACATCGATTAGCCACAACATTATGACTAGGGCTGCAACAACAAATTGATAAAATTGGTAAAATTGGAGGATGAAATGCGTTGGCAATAATTTCGTCATCGATTCGTTGTGCAGGTCAAAAGTCGTGCAACTTTTGTTTTCGCGCAACCTTTATTTAACAGTCAATTCGAGCTAATTGCTAATAGCGGAGCAGTATCTCAAATGGAGGCATGTGGGAGTCATCAGCAAGGAGGGAGGCGGCGCTCAGTGTTGAGACAAACTGTTAACTTTTAATTAAAGTCTCCTGTTTGGGAATACCTCGGCTTCCCGGTGAAGTATGAAAATGGGGCAAAAATAAGATAAGACCATAATATTTACGGTCTACAAGACATCACCGGTGTTACATCGATATGATTCCCCCTCCAGAGCTGTTTCTGCTCCAGCCGCACTCGCTTAGAGGACAAACTGTTAATCTGAGGAGAAACTCTGACTGATGATCATCTCAGGATCTGATTCCCAGAGGCCAAATTGATTAAAGGTGGTAAAGAGGATTTTCCCCATGAATGAGAAGCTCAACGGCTGTCGAATAGTGTGCATGCCTTTTATCC
>SSNP01000174.1:173236-259300 GCA_006937955.1 Pachypanchax playfairii | reverse complement strand
CCCCCCCCCCCCCCCCCAACAGCAGAAACGCCTTCGTGAATCCTGAATTGCGTAGTTTTGTTTACTATCGGCATCTCTGGAGTTTATTGTGGAACTACTACAACTTTGTTTCTTGGAGTCATCAATGGTTTATTGTTACTCAGTGCTGCTAGTGCTGAAATGCTAGCTAGCGTGTATCACTGAAGCCTGATGCTGCACACTGCTCAGCTTTTCCCCTGTTTATGTCAGAACCGTCTTTCTCCACGCCGGTCCACAATAGTTTCTGCTCATCTATTCACTCAGAGCTATTTTTTCACCATGGGGAAGTAAATAACATTGAAAAAATTGAATAGAGCTTGTTTTAGTTACTCCTGCTTTTAATTTGACATCATTCATCTTGACTGCAACTCCTCTCTTTCACTCTTTCCCCGTTTGTTTAGACACAAAAAAAGCCCACCCCCCTCAACGTAGTCAGCCCACTCCGTTACGCTGTGTGTGTTTGTCTTCATTTCTATAGTCTGTTTAGATACACAGTTATGATCGCACTTGTCAATCACGGCGTTTTATTTTAAAGAAATTGTTATTATTTTTGACTGGATTGTCTCGTGTGTCTTGATGTTATTTCCTGCCAGAATTGACGCGGAACACTCGCAGTTCACGCAAAGATTGACCAGACGCCAAAATGATCACTTCACAGCCCCCATGTCTGGTGTGAACTACAGTACATCATATAGGTTAACAAGGGTGCCAAATGGAAGCGAACTCGTTTCCGCTTCGCGGCGCTTCAGCGTCAGTAGTACTGATGCCTAAGCAAACTACGTAGTACGTACAGAAGTGTGATTGACAATCTAGTAGCCAATAAATAACGAAACGGGTTCGGTATCTATTGGCTACTTTATTTCAAGACCCACCAGGTTTAAGAAGTTATGAAAATAATTTCCAAAAGGAAAAATCTTTGTTTGTTTTTTACATTTTTGTTTTCTGAGAATATGTTTATGGAGATTTTAATGCCAGTAAAGTTTATTTTTAAATGTAATTAAAGGTTTACATGTTTATACAACACCAAACCGTGACATTAAACCATATATAGGACCAGAGCTTAATTTGTGCCGGATCCAGCCGGATCGCGATCCGGCACCTCCGCTGTTCGATCCGGAACCTATCTTGTTGGATCCGCATCCCCCACCCCAGTAATAAATAAATAAATAAATAAATTTAATTAATGTTTTGCATTAAGAATTATCTGTTTTGTACTGTATCTTCATTGAATGAAAAACAGAAAACTTTGATAAAAACGAGTGTAGATATGCATAGCCTATATTTGATTTTCCACAAGTATGCGCAAACTTATTTTCCAATCTGTTGCAACTATGGTTTAATTTCTACATGTGTACATAATTTTAAATCATATCCAACAAGTTCCCTACTGCTAGTCTTAGCCTATTAAGATCGCTTTTTTGTTTGTACATTGCCACGATATTAATTTTTGGTTGATGTTATAGTAAGAATATTCCTGACAACAATGCTGCGGTATCAGCCTTGGTTTCATTTATTTCAACATTTCGCCCCAGTACTACATGTAAACACTGATGTGGTCACGTTTTTTTTTTCGTTTATGTCAGGACAGTGTTATAAAATTAAAATAAATATGACCCTGTTATGCTCAAAGTGATGTTCTTTTTTTCGCGGAGGAGGGGGGCGGGGGGTGTCCATAACCTCGAACCTCCCTTTTGACTTGCCGGAACCGCCCCCTCTCTGCGTTCCGGGACCTACCACTTTACAAATTAATCACTGTATAGGAGCCAGCATGTTGTTTTGAGTGCTGTTGAACCGTTTTCTAATAACATTATGTTGATAAATAAAGTGAAGGAGAGAAAAAATGTTTCTGTTGCACTTTTTAAAACTTTCCCCTCTAATCTGATTAATGGAGTCGCCATCCGATTTATCAATGATCCAAATAATCATTTCTTACAGTCCTAATTAGGACCACACACCAGCTCAGCACAGTGAAAACTGACATCTTTGGATTCACATTGCGGAAGCAAACGCAACTCGCATTAGCATTTTTGCAACTCGATTGTAACATTTGTACAGGACCGGCCCTGAGCTGCATGGTGCCCTAGAAGAAAAGGGATTTTGGCGCCCCCTACTGCCCAGAACAGAAACAACGTAACTCAATAACTGGATTATATTGCAAAAAATATTTATTTATACTAAAATGAACAGTAGAGATGATAGATAGCTATAGATATTTAATTATTACTTATTTTGCTCATTACATGAGATGAATTGTGTGTCCAACAGTTTGTCCAAAAAAAAAAAAAGAAAGGAGAATTTGACACCCCCTCTAGGAGAGGGCGCCCTAGGCAATTGCCTAGTCTGCCAATGCCCAGAACCGGCCCTGCATTTGCACTAATAGTCGTTAACATTAGCTGGACAGCAAACTGCCTTGTGAGCACTACTCAGGAAAAGGCTGAAGGAATATGATAAAAAAAACCAGAGTGATGAAATCTGATGTAATCGCACAGAATCTACTGCTAACGTCATAATACCAAAACAATCCAGGACACCCCAGATGTGTTGGACCACAGCTGTTTGGTAAACCTAACCAGAGGAATCATAGTAATATCACTGACTAATTTTACATAACTCAAGATCAGACACTTGCATTCAGTTTTTCTCTCCGAACAGAGTTTTTCTGAAGAAACATTTCGAGTTCAGCGGTTCTGGAACCCCCCTCGTGATCCTGACAGATGTCTGTCTGTCTACTTGTCTTGTGAGCAGCTGCTTGACGGGGCTTTTTAAAGATGATTAGTAGGAGACAGATCAGAGAAATAAGCCAATATTGTTAACCTCGTGCATTTTTAAAGCACAGCGCTTCAATATTTGATGGGTCAGGAGGCTTCACAGACACTGCAGTATCATCAGCTGACAGATGCTAATTTTAACCCTTCATGCATGAATCATCGCCTCAGTCAAGATTTTTTTTTCCTTAAGTATTTTTATTTGCTTCTGAGATGACAGAAAGCGAGATAATTCCGAGGTTTTAACTGGGTAAAGCTTTAATGTCGACATCAGGAGTGACTCACCTCCACAAAGCAGCTGTGCAGCAACAACATCAGAACACAACCAGCGTCAAAATATTTCCTTTTAGTTCAATTGCGTATATAACGAACAGCTGATTACGACAGTCACACACCTTTGATTTCAAACACCTAACAATTAATCGATCAGTGATCTGTTAAGCCAATAACGCCGTGTTTGCTGTGGGTTATTGATATCGACAGAATCATTACCCCAGACTGAAACGGTGAAGCTGTTCCATCCTCTTATCTCACCGTCAGATGACTTTTAAATATTGAACATATGTCGTTTAGCTCAAGGAACTGTTTGTCTGCCTCGTGAGTGAAACTTGATCCACATGTTCTTGTAGCTCATTCACATCTGCTCATGCAAACCCTGCAGGATGAGGAACCAACTGGTTCCACTTCCTTTAAGGTTTAGCAGTTGGATCTTTGGAGGTAAAATTCCTTCTTCATCAGTGTTGGGAACATTACTTTAAAGAGGTCATTTCATAAAGAATTTCAGGACTTTGTGATTGTTTCTTAAGTATTAACCAGTAATATGAAACATTTTATATCTAAAAAACGTCAGGAAACACTGATTAACAGACCTTTCAATCTGTCTGCGTTAAAATTCAGCTGGTTCCAGCTCCTTCTGTCAGGCTGCTTCGTCAGCAGCTCGTTCATATTCATTGTTCGAATTTGCTGGACTCTGATTGGCTAAAAAACTAGCCTATCAGAGCAAGGTATACTGTTTCCTGCCCCGCTGCGCATGGCAACGTCAACATCCTGTTTACTATGTCTTATGCTACAGCTTTTAGCCAGCAGCATGCTAGGCGTGGTTTCAACTGCGGGAGCTGCCGAATACTAACGAACAAAGGAGTTGTGATGAAACAGATACAGACCGTTCAAACTCGGGTGTTATCACCACCTGCGTAGTTTGAGAGATTAAAACTGAAAGAGAAGTTGTTGACCTGTTTTCACACCCACTATGAAGGTAAGAACACCTGTGGAGCTAAAATATTCAACAGAAACCTCAGAAAAACATTTTTAATGGAAGGGCCTCTTTAAGTCAGTAAGTTTAAGTTATAGGTAACTGAACCACTCTATAAAAAGTAACGAGTCACCTGAGAATGTCACTGACCACATTTCCTAGAATTATGCAAATAAAAGTTGTCAATAAAACTGATTCTACTTCATATAACCTTTCATCACCAGGTATCGAACCCTTGCCCTCCAGATGAAGGGCAAGCACCCTCCTATTGGTCTACTACAGTATGTTCTCTAATCCAGCCAGCCTCCATACAACTATGTGTGTGTGTTTGCAGCCACATTACGCAGTTTGTTTTTTTGTTTTTTTTTTGTAATGCAGTACATTTTACGATCCATCCATCCATCCATTTTTTGAACCTGTTTCTTCCTGTTCGGGGTCGCAGGGAGTTGGTGTTTATCTCCAGCAGTTATATTGAGAAAATATATAAGATGTACATCTGAATCATTTCGATCCTACAGTTTCACTGGATTGTTTAGTTCAGGATAGAAACAATAAACAGACCCAGATCAGTCCTGATGAGATGCATCTCATTTTTTGGGGGGATTTTTCTTCTGACCATTCTTTCAAACAACCAGTAACTCCTTAGAAGTCTGTCAGAATAAAACTATTTGTACTTCTACATGAAGAGATCTTTTATCCACCGCTGTTGTTTTTGTTTTTAGTTGACGTCATATCAAAATAAATCATCAATTTAGAGGCAAAAGCTTTGAGAATATTAAAATAAGAAGATAATATATCGTATATTCAGTATGGAGGACCCTCCAGTTGGTGATTTGGGTTGAAAATGAACGTGCGTATTGGATAAGAGGTTAGGAATGTGTTTTTAAATCCAACTGCTGAGCTTTTGGTACAGTAGAAACCAAGGAAATCAGCTTTTAAAAATTTATAAAGCTCATCTTCCTCTGGCTGGTCGATTCAAACTCACCACAAGAAAATCAGAAGAGGAACGATGAGCAGAAAGAAGGAATAAATTAGTGAGAATATTTTCATATTAACAGTGGGGGAGCTGCAATGGCTGACTCCTTAGAGGTTGATTTAATAGACAAACAGAAGGAGGAAAAGACAAATTGGCTGTGTTTAAAATGAAGATACGTGGACGTTTGATCAATTCTCCAGAGAGAGGAAGTTTTTCTTGAAGACAAATTTCAAACAACAAATCAATAGATGAGTGTTTGTGGTAAACGAGAGGAGCGCCTCAGTAAAAACTGCATCTGTTTGTCTGTTCGTCTTGATTCCTGCTCGAGCTGCAGGGGAATCAAAAGTCTGAGATGAAGTTGTTTGGCAAATTGTGTGTGACTTTATGAAACCATGTGACCACAACAAGCATACACAAGCTTCCTGTGTCTTATGTAACAAATGGAGCAGCAGGATGTGTCTGGAGGATTCAGTCAGACTTCTGATGGATGGATGGATGGATGGATGGATGGATGGATGGATGGATGGATGGATGGATGGATGGATGGATGGATGGATGGATGGATGGATGGATGGATGGATGGATGGATGGATGGATGGATGGATGGATGGACGGACGGATGATGGGTGGACGATCAGAGGTCAAGGAGCTCTTAAATGCTTCTGTCTTATGTCTGTAGCAGCTTGCTCAGACGTCTGTGTGCGTGCGTGTGTGTGTGTGTGTGTGTGTGTGTGTGTGTGTGTGTGTCTGTGTGTGTGTGTGTGGGTTTGTATTTCTGACCTCCTGAGGACCAGTTTCCTGACTTTTACTATCTTTCTGGGGTCCGAGGGTTCTTGTGGGGACCGAAGCCTGGTCCCCATGAGGGGGACTCCCCTTTTTAGGGTTAGGGGTTAGGTTTATAGGTATGGTGTGAATAGAGTTTTAGTTAGTCTTAGGGTTAGTTATAGATCAGTAATGGTTAAGGTTCATAAAAGGGTTTGGGTTAGGTATAAATCTAGTTACTAAAATCAATGGAAGTCAATGGACGGTCCCCATAAGGATACCAAAACACACTTGTGTGTGTGTGTGTGAGCGTACATGTATGATGAATTCTCTCAAACCCTGGACAGAATAAGCAACAGCAGGACAAGCCTCGTCCTAAGAAGGCCACAGAGTTTCACCTGTTTACTTTCCTCTCAGGAGTTTCAGTCACATTCTGCCTGACTGCGCTGGGGTTGCCATGACTCCCCTGACAGAAAGTGACGATGATGAAGAAGTCACGATTCAATTTGTCAGTGGAAGAAATTAATTTGTGGACATCTTGTAGATATGATGCTAGAAGTAACCACATGTTCCACAGCTGCTACATCAACACAGAGTCATCCACGCTCATCCGTCCCCTCGTCTTCGAAGAGTTTCACCAAACAACCATCAGCTCTTTGCTGCTGTGGGAAAAGCAGCTGGACTGTAACTCAACATGTCGGTTCGATCTGCCTTGCCTGAGAAGTGGGTATCATCATCAGACTGAACGGGTCCAGTTTGATGGGTGTGTGTAACTTTAATCTGCATCACAGATAAAGTATTTCTGACGTGAATCTGCTCAAAATGATGGACTTAAAAAGAAGAAACAGCAAATCAGGTCATTTCTTGTCTCGACACAATCTGCAGCAGCAACAGAGACAAAAAAACAGTCATCGTGAGACATTAGGGTGATTTTAGCACCTAACTTCTAGCACCCCGCTGAGCTAAATCTGTCTGTTTCTGTCCTCGGCTCTGTATGTGGTGCAACAACAGGTACGGAAGAAGCAACAGGACAAAAAACAACACAAGATATGAGAAATACATGATAATGAGACGACCATGTGTCAGCTGGTGATGACATGTCTGTGAGGAAAAACATATGAGTTAATAACTTTTATCAGTTTGTGAAACTGATTCTCTGGCTGGAGAATCTTGTTTTTCTTTCTCTCTTTGTGAAAAGTCTCATTATATCACAGTTGTTTTCTAGTCGATGAGCCAAAGAATAAAGACAAGTTGGAATCAATAAGCTCAGAAAGACTTTGAAAAGTGTGAAATATGTATAAAAATGTAACATCAGTTTTTGTTTCTCAACCTCCTCTCACCTCCTGCTGCCAAACGTCAGCACATTTTCTCTTCTTCTTGACTCTCCTCGCTGCTGTGGATGAATTAGATCTGAAAGCATGTACAGAACCAGGAGGGGCGGCTTTTTTTATGATTACGTCACAAAGTCCGTCAGTTCCACGTCAGGGCGAGACTACGTCAGCTGCCAGCTCGGATCTGGGGAAACGGGATCTGTGAGGTCCGCCCACGTCTCGGTAACTGGAGTGAAAAGTTTGAGGTGGTTTCATGAACTGCTCGATCTCCTACAGACGTGGTTCTCTGAGACTAACAGAAAACTAGATGGGAGGAGAAGAGCCCTGGATTGTCCAACAATAAAATGTTTTTAATATCAAATTTAGATAAAAAATAAATACATTCAGTTTTAATCCAGTTTGTTAACTAACTTTTCATTGTTATACATTTGCACCTAAATCATGATAAAAAAATGTAATTTTTTCCCTCAAAAATGGTCCAAGTTTTGTGTCTAATGTTACTTTTTGAAAACAAAAATTCTCAAATTATTTTTATCATAATTATTATTGTCTTCTGGCTTCAATTTCTGTATGTTTTAGGATCCAAATATGCTGTTGTACTTTATGGAGGAAGGAAATGAGGCTAAATCCATCTGGTTCTCTTTCTTTTATTTTATTATTAGTGGTCGAGCTAATTTCTGTAAAGGCTGTAAGATAAAAGTTTGAAAACAAAAAGTGGTTAATAATGTAAAATTTGAGTAAAATGTATTTGGTAAAATCAAATAAATGTATTAAATTGATTTTATATGGTTTTTGAGTGACATATTGTTTTGTTTATTTTAATATTTTCAGTTAAATACACTTCAAGCAAATGACGTCTTTAAGTTCAAGTGTGTTCATTTAATTAAGAATAATATGAAAGTTGAAGCTAAAAACAAACTATGCGCCCCCTAGTGGCTGGCTGCAGTATGAGTTTTAAGTCCCGCCCCCTTTCTAACAAAAAAAAAGTCAAAATACAGATTTTTTTCCAGGTGTTGAACTACATACTTCTTATATTGCAGCTGGATTTTCAAACATCCATTTCTTATAACTATGCATTTGTCTGAATTTGAATTGCTTAAATATTTTTAAACAGTCTGCATAAAAGGGTTTATTTTGAAAATAAACAATAACTCATGGGTGACTTTTACTTCCTTTTTCTAGGCTTTTCTCCAGTTATTTTATATGAGAATATGCAAGATATTATTTGTCATTTTTAGGCTTATTTTATTATGGAGTTTTATTTATTGTACATAAAGAATGAGAAATAGAATACAAAGAATCAATAATATTTGCATGTTCTATTACCTGTCTCCTCAAAGTCAAAGATTTGGGGTAAAACTAAACGATTCATCAGCTTTTTGGTAACTCAGGCTGTTTGACGCTTTTGGATGATTCTGGCAGAACATAATCAAACAGTCTGGATCTCGGTGTTCTGGGGCTTCTTCTCAGTCTGCTATAACTAATTGGCTCCTCTGAGAGTCACCCACAGTCACTCAGACACACACTAGACTAGATGGAGACATCTTTCTAAAGACACACACAAACACACACTATGGACCTCCCAGCCACCTGTCGGAGGGGGCGTTGCACATACAGGTGTTCCTCTGTTCCTGTTTCCACCCAAACTCTGAGTTCAGAAGATGTTTGCGGTACCACCAGCCTCATGTTGTTTTGTCACTGAACGCCTGCAGATTATAACTCGCTTACTTTCCTTTCTCAGCTGCTTCTTTGTGTGAGGAATGATTGAATCTTTTACACAATTCAATCACAATTACAAGATAAATGTCGCACTTTGTTCCACCAATCAGAGTCAATGTAAAACAGCGCTCTGCTGACACCTAGTGGTGAAGACTGGAAACTACAGCGTGCTGCTTCTGGTGTCCTGCTGAACAACATGGGCCTCGAGGAGACAAGGGGGGACATTAGTTTGAGTAAATGGAGGGTCACCGGTTGAAATCCCTGCTTTGTGTTGTGTCCTTGGGCAAGACACTTCACCCATCCTGCCTGTTTGGTGGTGGTCGGAGGGTCTGCTGGTGTCTGACAGCCTCGCCTCTGTCAGTGTGTGTCCCAGGGACAGCGGTGGCTACAACATGTGTGTAGTTTATCACCACCACTCTGTAGTGTGAAGCGTCAGTTATCATTTCTTCTAAAAGGTTCCACATAAAAACAGAAAATTCTGTGGATCATTTAGTTTTTAAATCAAATTAAATAAAACTGGAGGTTGAAATAATTTGAAGATTTAAAGTCCTCCATAACACAGAAATCTCAATGATGAAATTTACCCATCATCCCCTCGTAGTCTTGGACAGTCAACTCGTACCAGTTCAGGTCGTTCTGCATCAGATTATGTTCACAGGATTCTGTTACCAGGGCATGAAAATGTGAGACTGAGTTCATATTCTTTTTACCTGAATGTTTCCAAATTTTTTCAAGATAATAACCATCATAATATCCAGATTTTGGGTGACGTGCCGTTGTAAACGAAGCTGAACATCCGGTTTCCAGCAGAACAACTTGACCTCTTGATAAAAAGAAATCAAACCTGTTTTTCTTCCACTAGGGGGCGATAGCGGCCCATTACACACATCTTCCTCTGCTTCAGCATGACTGGAACCAGCAGGGTTCTGCAGAACCTGTCAATAGAGATGTAACAATACCATTTTTTTGAAACCAATACTTGGATCTGAGTACTTCCCAATACTGAGTACCAATGCCGATACTACTACCACACAAGAAAATACAATGAATTGGAAGACAGGTTTTATTTTCTTGTCTGCTTGTTACAACAAATGATGGTAAATTAGATAAAAAATTAAATATTTATGAAAAAAAAAATTTAAAGTTATAAATTAACATTTTTTGTGAAATAATTGCAGAGTTTCCTAATTTTAAGTATCGGTTCATGGTATCAGAGACTGTAATGGTGCATCCAGTTCAACCACTGAATCCAGACAAGTTGCCTGATCAGTAACAGCAATAACTTTCTCTAGTTAATAAATCAGACTGTAGGATACTGAATCTGTTTCATTTACCGCTTTGAATTTGGCTCAAACTGCATTTCTGCATGTTTTTATATTGTTGCAGGGCCGGTTCTGGGCATAGGCAGACTAGGCAATAGGTTGGTTGCACCCTACGTCATGTTGTTAAGACACCAGCGTTCGAAGTGCAGACGGAGGGCCGGAAGTGAAGTGACCTGTTCAAATAGCCTGGGAAAATGCCTCTATTTTGTGCAGTTTATGGTTGTTCCAATCGAGGTAACAGAGAGAAGGATGCTCGTTTTTTTAGAGTTCCGAAAGTTGTCGTCCACAAAGGTGAAAAATGCAGAAAACTGACAGAACAATGCCGGAAAAAGTGGATTTTAAATCTCCGCCTTCGGTCAGGAAGAGCAGAGTCCCCTAACGCCCGCGTTTGTGACCGCCATTTCGTTCTTTGCGAGGGATTCACCTTGAATGATGAATGACCGTTAAGCTAACGACGTTGTAAAGATGTGTTGCATGTTTGACGTTGTAGCCGTTAGTGCTAGCTACTAACATCTTTACACTGAAAATAAATAAATAAAACACTTACCCTTGCGAAGACCAAACGAAAATCGTCCCGGAGACGTTTTACTCCAAGATTGTGGACCCATCCACTCACAAAAAAGTTGTAGGACTCCAAACTTTTGTAGGCTTTCATTTGATGTTTTGTGTAGTATGACGTCTGCAGGACCAGATAATTAGTGATGTCAACTGCCTCGATTGTTGGCAAATCCTTCGGTTCAGACGAAAATTCACTCATCTTCATGAGGTATGGGTCCCGTCCAACATATTCTGTGATCAGCTGCGTATACCTCCCTTTTGCTCCCAGGTCTAAATCCACACAATAGGCACTGACAGGTATAGAAACCTCCATTGACAAGCGCCGCATATTTACTTCCTGCCCTCCATCTGTACTGCGCATGTCATCCACGTGCCTGAAACCCACTTTTGCTTAGGGCGCCCTCTGCTGGAGGGGGCGTCGATTTTTTTTTTTGGACAAACTGTTGGGACACACCATTCATCTCATGTAAAGAGCAAAATAAGTAATAATTAAATATCTGTCATCTCTA
The DNA here is from genome assembly GCA_006937955.1 of Pachypanchax playfairii. NCBI lineage: Eukaryota > Metazoa > Chordata > Actinopteri > Cyprinodontiformes > Aplocheilidae > Pachypanchax > Pachypanchax playfairii. Next base: position 248,088 of record SSNP01000174.1, on the reverse strand, counting down.
CTGTTCATTTTAGTATGAATAACAATGTTTTGCAATGTAATCCAGTTATTGAGTTACGTTGTTTCTGTTCTGGGCAGTAGGGGGCGCCAAAATCCTTTTTCGCCTAGGGCACCATGCAGTTCAGGGACGGTCCTGTATTGATGCACAGTAAAACTCAGTGAACACGACGAGCTCCACAAACCTTCATCACGACTCCAGATGGTAGAAACAACCATGTTTTCACCCAACATCAGGATGGAGGTTTCACTCACCTGCAGTCAAACCAGACTGAACCAGTTTCTATATGAGGGTGGGTGGGGGGGTCTGACATGAGCAGGTTTAGTTGGTCATTGTGTGGATCCAGAATCAGATTCTGAACTTTTTCTTGACAAGTGTGTTTTGCACAATACAAGGAATTTGGCGAAATACAGGAACAAACCTTAAATTACTGATAATCAGCTGCAGCTCGAGAAAAAAAAAAACAGTAAATCAATATAAAGTCAAAGAAAAACAACTTTATTTAAGTGTAAACAAAAAAAAAAAAACCCAAAACAAAAGAACTGCATAGGAAATGTTTAAAGTCCACAGAGTACAGAGAGAGCAGCGCCAGGGCCAATACATTAGAGTCTCCGCTGCCTTGTTTGGACTTAAGACCTGATTCAGCACTATGTGAGTGTGTTAAGAGGGCAGGACAAACAGGTTCAACATACAGACACACACAGAGGTTCAGATTTTTTTAAAAAAAAGCAGCATTCATCTTAACTCAGCTGGCCCCGCCGGCTCGCCCCGCCTCCTGGACTGAGAAGAGGATACATTCAGTGGATTTCTGCTTAGATAACGCAGATGCAGCGCACAAACACAGAGCTCGCGTTACGTTCAACCAGCTGCTGGAAGAGCAGGACACTGAATTTAAAACGGAGTCCCAAACCCGTTTTAACTAATGTTTGTTTATAATGGAACAAAAGCTGTTTGTTTCCCTGCTGACGTAACCGGCGCTGGACATTTAAGGTCTTCTGGGTCTCCGTTCTGTCCTGCAGCGCTTCCAGCAGCTGGTGTAAACAAGCGAACAATAACAAGCACCCATTTATCCCTTTTCTTCACAAAAATACATTCTAAAAGGGCCAATGAGCATCAAGTGGTGTGAAGCATTTGTACTTTTATGTAAGAAAAACAAACAAACAAACAAAAAAAAAGGATTAATCAGGGGAAACTAATCAAACTAATCATTTTTTTAAATTTTCAAATCAAGAAATAATTTGTTTCATAATAGTTCAATGGACACGCTAAAGAATCAGACTAGTACTGAGAGATCGTAAAGGGGTAAAAGGTCACTACATCATCACTAAGGGACACGGTTCAAAACGAGACACCTGCAGCTCGTTGCTGCTGGGAAACAACCTGAGTTTTGTATTTTCTTTGTATTTTCCTTTCTAAATTTGTACTAAATCGCTTTTCCTTTCTTTCTTTCGCGTATACAATCATTTAAAAGGAGGTCTACGACCTTGAACGTCTTGTCTGGAACAGCGACCTTCTCTCCCTTTAAGCCTTAAAGAGGATGGAAACAAAATAACGAGGCTGATGGGAGTTTTTATTCTTAAAGAACTAAATTTATTCTGAGGATTGATGATAATCCACATGTTGGAACAAAACAGCCTCTTTAGTCTTTCTGGGATTGAAGAATCGCTGGCTGAACATGTTGTGAAGAGCCGCAAGGAAACAGGAAATACAATCGCAAAGGTCTAACGTTAACTCCATCCAACAAATTATTACCGTACATATACACATCATTGGGTTTATATATTTTAGGGAAAAGAAAAACAAATATCCCAACAATCAGCTACCCACCCTATCTGAGTCTTTCACCACCTATCTGGGAGACGTCAGTATAATACAAGGACTTTTAAAGCATGCAACGAATGAAATACAAATAAAAGTTTAAAATACATTTTTCCTCTTTAAGAGTGAAGACCTAAGGATCTCAAAGATAGAATTCTGCAATCTTATAAAAAAAAAAACCTGATGCAACATTGAGCGAACATCTAAGAGTAATACTGAAAATCCAAAAAAACAAACAAAATAAATCCTTATTGGTAGAAGCTAGGCGTTGTGTTCAGAGCAGCAGGATCTGTGGACTCAACCAACTGGCTCGTCGTCGACACGCCAACGGCTCCGATTAAAGGGATGTTTCATTTTGGCACCGCCGTTGCACCATCCAACACGGTTAAAGGCGTGTCTGTTGTACAACACGGACACGAAAACAAACCGATCTCAAATCTTTGTTACTGCACTAGAAGGTTTTTCAAAGTAAGAGCACGAGCAGACTGAAGACCTAAAATAACTCCTGGTAGCGTCAAAAACAAGCCGGTATGTCGCAGTTACAGGCGCGGCCATGTTGGATTTTTATTTCTTACAGTGTCCTGTTTGCTTTCACAGAAGGGGGTGGAGCTTTAAACTGCAGGAGAGCATGTCGTTTCAGCTTCAGCATTACATTCCTGTGTCTAGTTAGCATATACGACCGAAACCGAAACTACTCAGAAGTTCTTCAAAAGATGTAAATAAAAAAAGATGAAACATCCCTTTAAACATGAAGCCAGTCTGCTGTCACACAGTAGGCGTGAACGGTCGAGTTCAACGTCCTCCGCTACCGACGCCAAACACGCTAAAACATACAACATGTGATTCATTGTGCTGAAACTGGAGGTAATTCATGTGCATTCAATGGCGGATACTTAAAGAGAGGTCACTTCCTCTCACCCCTCACCCCCCCCGGCGCACAGAGACAAAACTTATACATGGAGCCTGCGTTCATCATCATCATCATCATGAGGTAAAGACAAACAGGGCCCAGCCCTTCTAAGTGCCCTCCAATCAGAGGAGGAGGCTTTCTCCTCGGCTGCTCTGACGTCATTAACATGTCATCTGTGATAAAATGGTCCAGTGACTCTTCGTCTACAACGGCGTGGTCCAAATGCCAACCCGGTTTGGCACAGAACTCTCACAGATGGATTTGGCACATTTGCTTCTCTGATGATGAAAGGCATCATAAACCAGGCGGTTTACAGTAGATTCAAAGGAAACGTGTTTAACGGCCATGATGCAACAAACTTTCCTTCAACCCTAAACAGTACCGTGATCTTTGGTCCTTGAGCTGCGGGTACACGTCTGTCATAACGGTGAGGTAAAGACATTCAATGTGCTTCAGTAAATCTCTGAACGATGAGTCGAGGTATTTGAACGTTTTGATGCACTGCAGCTGAGCGAAAACAAACATGAGGTATTTAAAGGTTGAGGTAAAACATGAGGTCGTGTGCAGACAACCGGCGCTTCACAGGTGAGTCCGTTTCAGACATTTAAGTGATTTTAATGTTTATGTTCCAGGCTAATTAAACTTTATTGGATGAGGTACGACCTCAGAAAGGAAAAGTTCTGGATCCAGGACTTCACTCAGGGTCTGGTACTGTTCCATACGTGGTCTGATAGGGTGAGGTCATAAATGCAGGGGGGTGTGTGGGGGGGTGATGGTTTCTCTTTGGTGTTTTTTTAAAAGGATCTACTTCCTACATTCGCTCGTTAGGTCAGGGCCTTAACAGGAAGCACAAGTTATAACAAAAACCTGTGATCCGGGAAGTCCGGGACCCAACGTAGACAGTGTGATGAACTCCACTCCAAAAAAACCGTCGGAACTTAAGGGTTCTCCAACAATTATCAAAACAAATGGTTAACGAGGGGGGGGGGTTGGGTTTGGGTTGGTAAGTTTCTCTTAATTGCCAAATTTACAGTTGGCTCTTGTGCAGAAATTCTAACTTTGGTTGACTCTAGTAGTTGGTCTGTAGACCTCCATCTTTAGAGGAATCTGTCTACTAATGAACAATATGGAGACGTTTTCTTAACTCCAAAGCATAAATAAATAGAGAAAGGCTTCTGTATGATGGTGCCCTCTCATTGGGCTGCACTAAACCCCTGGCCCTAGGAGCCAGGGGGCGTGGCTTTCAACCACAATTTAAATCCCTAAGATTGTTTTTTTTTTTTATTTAAGTCTTAGATTTGATGTCATTTATGTCCTCTGGACTCCCAAATCACCTGCCTGCTTCTAAGGCTTTTGCCATCTTTAAAAGGTATCACTCAACAATATGATTCAATCTCTACGTGAACAATAGATCAAGATTTAGAAGAGGTTTGACTCCTAAATCATTTTTTTTGGGGGGGGGGGTCCTCTCATCTGGAGGAGACAAAGCTTTTTTTGCATATTATTTATTGTTTACATAAACAACTGGACAGTCCTAACTTCCATTTTTACACGAGTTCATCTAGTCTTATGATAAATAGTTCGGGGTTGGGATTATTTTTTTTTTTAATTTTTATGTTTTTTTAAAGACGCCTTTGATCACTTCAGGGATCATTTTAGAGCTGATTTCTTAAACTGTATATCTATACTCATCAATAAATTCATCAAATCAGCGTTTAATAGTAAAGCCTGAAAAAAAAGAAGAAGCACTGATCGATGAATCAGTCCTACGATGACCTGAGCTAATTTTGATTCTATCAAGTTTGGCATTGCTTCACACAGTTCCGCTCGGCGACCGTTTCAAGGCTCCGTCTATCTCAGGAAAACAAAGTCATCTACAAACAGGAAACGACCGAACCCGAGTTTCCTCTCCGAGCGAAGCGTCTAATCAGAATCAACTACGCGGCGGTCTGAGTATTGTCTCAGCAACGACATTCAGGAGCTTCACTTGAACTCATATCTGAAACATGCACAGCAAGAATTCTATTATTCCTGTGCAAATATCAACCCAAGAATCTATTCTCTCTCTCTTTATGTCTCTTAAATAACAAAGTTTAGAGGTAGACGTTCTTCTTTGTAAAACTTCACGGACTAAAACCTCTGCTTATTGACTATGAGTACATTCACAAAGAGCTAAATGAGGTAGGTGGAGCAGAGGGTACAAGATTTCAAGAAGTGAGAAATTCCCTGAGATGTATTCTTTAAAAAAGGGTCGACAGAGAGAACCGAGAGCTGCTGAAAGTCAAAGGGAATGTGTTCTAATCATTTAGTCGAGGTCCCCGTTGTTGTGTGTGCTACAAGGTTTGTGTTCTAGTGAAACGTGACTACAGTTTAATGTCCTGTCCTTTCAGCGCGTCCTCCGTCCTCTCTGCGTCCTTTCCGTTGATTGATTCTCTCTCCTCCGTTTCCTTCATTGTGGAAAAGAAAAAGGAAAAAACTGCAAAAAGGTCAAACAGAGGGAGAGAATGCAAAAATAGATTTTTTTTCTTCTAGAACTTTAGGATGCGGTTGTTTCCAAAGTCAACAACCACAATGATGCCGTCGGGCGTCACGGCAACGCCGGAGGGGCGGTCCATCTGTCCGTAGCCGCTCCCCTGAGTGCCGAATTTGCATAAAAAGTTCCCGTTGGCTTCGAAGATTTGGATTCTGTGGTTGCGGGAGTCCGCGACGATGATGCGGTTCTCCTGGTCCACGGCGACGCCCTGCGGCCGCAGAAACTGCCCATTCCCGGTTCCCTCAGAGCCCAGGAAGCGAGCTGACTGGCAGTCCGGCCGGATCACCAGGAGCCGGTGGTTGTTGAAGTCGGTCACGACCAGGTGGTCTTCGTGGTTGAAGGCCACTCCTCTGGGGGAGTCGAAGTGTTTCCATAAAGCCCCCTCGAAGCCGTACTTGTTGAGGAAGGAGCCGTCTGGAGCGAAGAGCTGCACGCGGTGGTTCCTGGTGTCCGAGACCAAAATCTTCCCCTCAGAGTTTACAGCCACGTCCCAGGGATAGTTGAACTGCCCGTTCTTGGTGCCCTTTTCCCCAAACTTCAACAGAAACTGGCCCTCAAACGTAAACACCTGTCAGACAAAACAAATGTGTTAAAGCCGGGTCTGTTTACATGTGGAGGAGAAGAAGAGTAAACAAGAGGAGCCACGAACGGACCAACGTAAATACAAGTAGTTCAGCTTTAGAAAAGGATTTACATACCTGCACACGGTGATTGTCCTTGTCGGCCACAACGATCCGTCTCTGAGTGTCACAGGCGACTCCAGCTGGACGATCGAACTGACCGGGCCGAGATCCGAGAGAGCCGAACTTATGGTGGAAAGCACCGCAAGGTTTGAATATCTGCAGAATGAAACGCTTCATATTAATTATCTGTAACATCAGAGCTGTTAATATATAACAGGACAGGATGTCACACACTGACAGTTAAACAACCGAATCCGTCGGAGAACAGGAAGATGTTTGTGACGATCCGTTTCTCTCATGTTCTTTATACTGATTTTATTTCTGTTTTCTTGATTTTGTGGTGAACAGGAGTATTTTTGTCACATGAGTCAGCATGATGAAACAGATTTGTTGCCATGGTGACTTGAGTGAGAACGCTGCAGTACCTGTATGCGGTTATTGCTGCGATCAGCCACCACGACGTATCCCTCCTTGTCAACGCTGATGCCCCAAGGACGACACAGCTGGCCGTCTCCCTCCCCCTCGCATCCGAATGATGACACCTGGGAGCCGAGGGACCCGTAGCTCCGCCCCGACTTCACCGTCACTTTGAAGGGACTGCCCTGGATGTGCTGGTTACACACCAGCACCGATACCAGATGTTCCCCCTCGGTTTTCGGGAGGTAACTGACGGTGTAGGAGCCGTTCTGGTGGTCCGTTACCTCCACCGCAGACAGGTTACCGTCGGCAACAGACACGACAACCGCAGACACGGCGTCCCCACCGGAAAGGCGCGGCTCGCCGTCATGATCGTATCCGATTACAGTGAAGGAGGCCAGCTTGCCTCGAAGCACGTTCTTCAGACCTTCTCCGTGAGCTTTGGTGACGGGGGCGAACGCTCCGCTGCTGATCATACCCATGGACTGGATGGCTATGTACAAAGCCTGGTAGAGAGACAAGATGAGCTGAGCTGTCTGGATTTCAAAAGACAGGATGTAAAAACACAGTTATGGCTTGCACCTACCTGGTCTGGAGGAGTGAACATGAAGCGATCGTCCTCTTGCGGCTGCAGCAGGCCTCTGAGGGTCTTGAGTTCATGGATCTGGGTCAGCATTCTCTCCCTGGCCAGCAGCACATCAAGGTGGTGACCCTCATCCAGCACCTGGCTGACGGCAGCGATGGTGCCGTCTAGTTTGGTCAGACTCTGGTGGAGTTTCTCCACCTGCAGGTACAGAGACTTGGCCTTCACCTGACGGATCTTCTCCAGCTGAGAGAGAAAGAAACAATCAGTTAAAGATGACACATTGAATCAGTTTGTTCTATTGATCAACAGTATTAAAAAATAATAGCTGTTCCTAATGAAGAAACATGTCCACATCAGTGCTGGGAGTCTATAAACAGAAACATCTTCATCACAGCAGTAAATGTGGCCTCCAGGTGGCAGCAGCGTGCAGATCCTGAAGAAGGTAAACCAAACGACTCACCCACACACCCTAATATCATCATGCATCACATTAACTCAGTAAAATGTAAGAAAAGATTTTTTTTCTGGGCAACAAAGAAAAAAAAACTATTTTATATAAACTATGTTGACAAAAGTGGATTTTATTGAGTTCTTAGAAGTGTTAACTGAAAATTTATAAGTAAAAAATGAATTAAATTGTAAAAATGAGCTAAATCTTCAAGAGGACATTTAAAAAAGTAAAACATGGATTTTATTTAGGTTTTTTTTGTTTAAAAAAAACTGACTGAAAAAAACGCTCATCACTAAATAAATCAAGGAAGATTTCTTTCAGGAGTCGGATCTGGTTTCAGTAAAGTTACAGAGTCTGAAACCTGAAAGCAGGTGGACGGTGGCAGAACCTGAAGCCTTTTATCAGCTAACAACAAGAAAAGGACGACACAATGACTCAACCGGCTCTTTGGTCAGAAACAGAGTCCCTAATGGACAAAAATAACCTCCGTGAGACTAGAGTTACATTTACACATGACAGCTGAAGACCACACTGACGAGATGAATGACACTGATATCTCCTAGAATGAGAGAACTACTTAGAAACTACAACTTCCTCCATCACAGAAATGTTCCTCCTACAAGACAGAACCAGAACCCTAAAGGTGGTTTATCTAGAACTTTAAATGAAGTGCTCTTCTACTCATCTATCAGCTGTAGCAGACTGTGATCACATGGCTGACTCACTGTGGAGCAGCCTCAACACTTCCTGTCACTGCAGGTGACCCACCGCCGTACCGGCAGCAGAATACAGAAGTGGACTCAGTTTCAGTGTCCTGTATGACTCAGAGGTTGCAGCTTTCAACACCGAGCTGAAGAAACCAGGCAGCAAAGCAACACGGTAAATTTCCACGAACACCATCGATGCAGCAGTTTTAAGGAGCTTTTTGATTTTACTTCAGGTTCTCTGAAAACATCTCAGGTTTAACTATAGCTCCGTTTCCAGACCGGTTTTATCTCAGGCACATTCCACTGGGAGGAGACCCTCGGGTAGATCCAGAACCCCTGGAGGGATTTTATATCCTTTCTGGCCTGGGAACATCTTGAGATCCACCAAGAAGGAAGACCTGGAGACTGTTGCTGGGGTGATGGATGTCTGGGGTTCTCACCTGGACCTGCTGCCTCTGCATCCCAACACTAGACAAGCAGAATAAAATGCTGGATCCAGTTTAGACTGAAACTTTTCTGTTATCAGAAGTTTTAGTGTTTGAACCTGTTTGTATAGGATTTATATAAGATTTAAACATGTTCATTTAAACTACAAGTTAAACTCTGTCAGGCAGAAAACTGCAATGTTTTATCACCAGTATTAGTCTGGTAACTTCTTTAGAGCTTGGATGTTTTTATGTGTCTAATTATTATAATTATATATATATATATATATATATATATATATATATATATATATATATATATATATATATATAAAATTGTATATATATTAGTGCTGTCATGAGATTAAAAATTGGATGAGATTAATTAATTTTGAGCAGTAATTAATTAATCTAATTAATCTTATTTTTAATCTCATTTAATAATAGCTAAGAAAAACACTATTGTTATCCATGGTTCCATGTACATGTCTATGTGTGCGTTCCGGTATCAGTCAATAAATTCTGGTCTCATTCCTTATTTGTGTTCCGGTAACTTTTGATTTACAAATTAAGCCCTGGATTAATCCCTCTGTACAACTCCAGCACAAGAAGCCGAAATAGTAAAAATGATTTTATTTAAAAGCAACTCAAAAGCAGAAACTGTAAATATAGATTAAAAATTAGATTAATGCGATTAAGGAATATAACGCACCAAATATGGCTGTAATTAATTAATCGCAACTAATGCGATAATTAACCCCAAATATATATATATTATATTAATATTATTAATAAAATAATAATAACAACAATAATAATAAAACAATGCTGAGTAAGTAATACAGCATTGTTTGCTGACAGTTATGAGCTAATGGTTAAAGATTTAGGACTTTTCTCCAGGGTAATGAGGTAATCACGCCTCAGGAATGATGATGTATTTAGTTAAGAATGCCTGACCTCCTTCAGGGAAGTTGTCTCTTACCTGAAGTGAAAACTTCATGCTACTTTGGCCCTTTTCTGTTTTTTAAAATCAGCTTTAATTACAAAATCATGAAAAGTGTCAATTAGTCTCTTATAATTTTGAATCTTTATAGTGACTCTTCATTAGAACATTAAACTCAAGCCCTTTTCATTCAGCCTGATAAAGGAGGAACTTATTCAACATCTGAGAGCAGAACCTGAACAGAGGAACATCTATGATGCTCATTTGAGCCAAAAGCAGAAGCTTAGCTGCACACACGTCAGTAGACAATAAGGTTTTAGTGTTGAGATGATGAATCCAGTGAGAGAATGTAAAAGAACTGGGAAGGATGCAGGAATAGGAACGAAGCATTTGCAGTAATTTATTTAATGTGAATCACTGATAGAGATCCGTTTTACAGACGGAGGAAGGTCAATGAAAACTATCTGAATGCAAGGAGGTAGATTTGTGTCATTAAGCAGCGGGGAGATGCTCTGATTTATTATTTACGAGCACAGTGCTGGAAAGTGTGACCTGATGTGCACAGAACCATCTATGGTTATCGTTTACTGTGAAACTCTCTGATCATGACATTTAAAACTGGGTCTCAAGATTATGTGAAAGATCTGCAGCAAATTAAAAGCTGTAATTAAAAAAGGCTGAAAGCTGCTTCAAAGGGGACGTTATGAACATATAGAATATTCTTCATATACAGTAAGAGCTTATGAACTGTTGAACTAAAGCTGGTGAGGACTTTTAAAGACCTGTTGATCTAAGAACTGAGCCCACCACAACACCAACTCCTCAATGAGCCTACCTGAAAGATCGACTTCCACAATGACATTTCACACTCTATAAACCACACCCCCAAAGGGAGGAAAGACTCATTAAATGTTTTTGAAGAAAAAATGTAACGTACCATATTTAGGACGGGCGTTTCAGGTAAAACGCTACAAGGATCTTAAGGCATTTATTCCACTTTTCTTCCAATATTCAACTGTTGAATATTGGAATATTCAACTTTTCAATACTTTATCAACATAAACAAATGCTTTTGATGTTCATCTAAGATGTAAACAACAAGCTGTGTTCTATTGTTTTGTCACTTTTCATTCGCCTTTGAAATTGAGACTCGCCTGAAGCTCATAAAAACATTCATAAACATTTTATAGAGGACAGTGAAACCTCGCTAGTGGACACTGACGGGACCAGGCGTTTTGTCCGTCTCAGAGGGGAGTTTACGGGTGTCCTGTTATCTGTAAACCAATGTTACGGACATTTCCTCAGTACATCAGCTTATTTTATGAACTAGCGGGTCAAGTCTTAATATGTCTCAACTCGGAATAAAATTAAATAGATACGCGTCAGTTTTAGTTTCTTTTTTCGTTTTGTTCATTGTCCGTTAGCGAGGTGAATTTTCACTGATTTTATTTTTTGGGCGGACAAAAAGTGTCCGTTGTCCTGAACAGCGGGGCGTCCGCAGGGCGGGGTTTCACTGTATTAAAGAAATTAAACTAACAAAGCTGATTAATGGAAATAAAAGCAAACGCTGACCTTCCACAGCAGTTCACACTCTCGCTCCTCCAGTGCTTTCTTGTGTCTCAGTACGAGCGCCTTTACTTCACTCTGCACCACCTTGGCTTTGATCTCCACCTGCTCCGCCATGGCCTGGACCTTCTCCATGCTCAACTGAAAAAAATCACACAACAAAAATATATATTTATATCATTTCACTTTAAAGGCCCTGTGATGGACCGGCGACCTGTCCAGGTGTCCCCCGCCTCTCGCCCTATGATGCTGGAGATAGACACCAGCTACCTGCAACCCTGAACAGGAAGAACCAAAAACAGAGAAAAAAATAATGTATACTTTTCTAAAAAATAAAAGTTTGCTATTAATAATAAAAAAAAACTATAAAAATGCAGTAGAACTCGGGCAAAATGGTTTAACCAAAAAGTTGATAAAACTGGGCGTAATATATGATTTATAGAATAATAACAAATAAAGGAATAGTCAGAATGCTCATATTCACTGATCAATATCTGTTCTGACCAGTTTTAAAAACAGGAAGTTGAGGATCAGGAACCTTCAGACACACATCACATCCTGGCATGCAAATATATATAAACACCTGCTCATTGTTTTTGTTTTTCCTTTGTAATATTTGGTGGCTTATGTCAGAAGGAAAAAGGAAACATGGGTCAAGAATAGGAAGTCACCTCGCAGGGCACAAAACTATTAACTTCCTGTTGGATTCAAAACCTTCCCGTAGCCAGAAAAGACACAAGAGAAATAATTTTTATCTTTGTTTTGTTTGATGCCTGTAATTCTTTCTTACATCAAATTTGCTCAGAGTCATAGTTCTGCACTAATGTAGGAAATATATTTTAAATATACTTTTGATCTAATTTTACAGGACGGTGTTACATAATCAGTCTTGCAAAGTTAGTCTTGTCGCAATAGTAAGAATTTGAACTGCAAAGATCTATACTATACTACACTATAACAAAAGTAAATAAAATTTAAAGTGCAAGTGGTTATGAGCGGCCCTCGCACCATGGTGGGGCTCCAGCCCGCACAGCCACCGCCTTCACAGAGCGTCACCCCGCCCAAGCAGTCGCCCTCCAAAACGCCAGCAAAACTCTGCTCAAGCTGGAGAAATCAACCTTGTTCCAAAATGGCCGACCTTCTGTGTGATGCAGACTCTGTGTCGAACAGCCATTGTAGATGGCTTCACATGTAAATTGCATGCGTCAATTTTTCAAAAGATAGATCAAAGCTTTCAAAAAGCACGACAGTTTGAAGACTCGTACATCCTTTTTCCACTAGGGTCAGTACAGTCTGGAACAGGTAGGTTTAAACCCATTCTGATGCATCTCGTGTGAGATGTCCGGCTAAAGGAACAACTAAATCAGACCCTGAAGAATCAAGAAGGAGCAAACGAGACATTTAAACCTGAAATCACAGCAAAGACTGCAGTTTTACTGCAGTGGTTGTGTGGATATGATTTGTACACGTTAGATTCTCACCATGCTCGGGTTACCTCTCTGCAACACGGCAGAGTCACACTGGAGCTAATCTAAACGTAGCTTTAGCACGCTGGCTAACAACAATGTACCACTAAGAGAAGAGCCGCATTCGATGCCGCTAAGCCGCTCGTCTCGTTCACAGCTTCTTTCATTTCATCTGAAAACCGGTCGTATGTGTCAGTGCAACATGCCAATCCCAGCCCAACCCGCCACCTCCGCTGGTCCTAAGTTACGCCACCTTTTCTGCATTTTTTTAAATTACCTTCCTGTAGGCAGGGAGATAATTTAGATGCCTAAATGAGTTGCTCTTTAAGCAGATCACAGAATGACCTCAAAAGGTAACATGGCACTATTATCTGTGTCTACAGCTAACTGGAGTAACCTCTCACTCAAAATGTCTATGCGAAACAATAAATAGTCATCATTGAGTGTATTACTTTTAGCTAAGATAGCAACATGCCTAACTTCCTATCAAACAAGGTGTTCTCCAGACATGCACAATCAAAAAATTAGAAATTAAAGATTACGTGTCAAATATAGCTAATATCACAGACTAACTAAGATGGAAACCCATCCTCCATCTTTATATGCAGTTTATGTGCAAAATACACACATGGCTACACAGATTAGCAAACTAATTATATAATAAAAGAAAAAATAGAACAAAGAAAACTCAAGTTTAACACTGATGAGCTTTTGTGGTTGCAAAAAGCAACAAAATGGTTATTGGCTGAAGTTTAATGTTGGTGATAACAACAGTTCAAACGTTAAAATGCTCAGTTGATAGTGACGAGCTCAGTGTGTCTGTAGTTCTGTGTGTGACAATAGACCATCACTGCTGGGACAGACAATAATTCAAACTATTATCTAATTATTTACTAAAGTTTCTTATAGAGAACTATCCAACTATAAATTTTTTGACAGACCTTGTGCACACAATGACCAGAGGAAGCCAGTTTTATGACTACCTAAAGCAATAAAAAGCCAGTAAAACCCAATGAAAGGTTTTGGTGTTTACAACACACAATCTGGGCTAAATGAGCTTTTTTCCTTTTTGTCCCCTTCTGCCCACCAAGTTTTAATCAGGCTTTTTTCTGGGGTTTTCTGGGAGGTCACAGAACGAACTGGACCTCACAGGCATGAAGGGGAGGTGGGATAAGGCTTCCTTTGTGATATCTGCCACAAAGATCAAAGGTCGTCTAAACCTCCACAGGTCGCGAGTCACAATCCCCGTCTTAAGATGCATGCAGCCCACCCCCATAGCACCCCTACAGGAACAAAACCTGGCACCAGGGTCCTTTTAGCTCCTTTGGGCCTGGTCGTGTGAGGACGGCTAAAGGATCAACTAAATCTGAAGAATCAAGAAGGAGCCAACATGAAATTTAAACCTCGGCTGTTGACTTTTGTTTTCCTCACACATCATTTTCTGTCTTCTAATCATCTGTCTCTTCCTCCGTCCCAGTCTGTGTGTCACCATCACCTTCTGCATTTCTCTCCACACTCCCAGAGGGACACAGCTTTTAACACAAAGACCGTCCAAGCAGCCAATCATGACGCAGAGGCAAAGAGGTCTGACCAACCGGGAGGTCACAAGTCCGGGGTGAGGGGTCAGGACAGATAATGGCTGTAGAGTGGACGGAAATTTCCTACCTCAGGGGACAGGAGCATGTGTGCAACGTGTAGGTCTCAGAGTGTGTGTGTGTTTACATATCTGGCGTCAGCATTTAGTCCCGCTGCGACCTGGACAAAAGTGGACAAACATGCCGAACAGCACAAGGGACTGACAGATGGCAGGCAGTGAGTTTAGGAGTTCTGTAGCTTTACATTCATGGACACACGTTGAAGCATCTGTGTTCTGATATCTTGGAATTTCTAAACAATCCAACAGCATCTGGAATGACCTTTAATCAGCCATTAAGATAGAAAGTTTGACCCAGTCGGACAAGGCCGAGCTGAGAACTGGATAGGTGGGGCACCTGCTTCATGAAGGAGATAGTACGTGTCTGAGTGTCATATGATCTCAGTGAAACAGCTTGAGTTTCATGTTTTGGGCAAGTGTTTACCAAGGTCACAACTCTGCCCCACCTTCCAGGCAAATGAGATAACACCAGTGAGTCAGACCTATCCCTGATAACTGGGCTTGTCAGATTTAAAACTGAAACTGTGATGATGCTTTTTTTTTACTGAACAGTAAAAATTAAGTGTCTTTGGAGAAATCTTACAAAAGAGGGATCCTTCCTGTCCACAGCTAAAACCCTCTACAATGGCTCCCTGAAGAAGAACTGGGCTACAACAACATTTAATTTACCTGCGGGGATTAATAACGTATCTTTGATTTTGATTAAATAAATTGATGGGTAATCAAAACTGTAACAATTTGTTTGAATTATTGGGAATACAGCACGCATCAAAAAGTTCACGTGTGATGAAAAATGTCTCAGATTAAGTAATTAGGGGGGAAGCCATGTTGGTTTTTTGAACCATACTAGAGACAAAATGAAGATGTGATGCAGAAAGTCCCAATAAACATGGAAACAGAATCAACATCATGTAATTATAGCAAAACATGTTTGTTTAGTGAAGCCCCGCCCACTTTCCTGTACACAATACAGATGTTTAATTTAAGCATGAAAAACCTCATAACTACATACAAACATAATAATAATATTAAGTTAAACATCAAGATAAGAACTGTATGAATCAACAGAGACCAATACCTGCAAATAAATGATTGTAGGTGTTATTTTTTTTTTTTCCAATAAGACATGGAGGGGCAGGACTTACTAAAAAATATTCTTGTAATTTTAAACAAAAACAACTGGACTATTTGATATTTAAAGATGTTTCTCTCATCATCCGAGAAGCTTCTCAGTTTAAACGGTCAAGTCTTGGAATATAATCTTAGAAAATAATGAAAAAATAATCTAAACTTAGAACTCTATTCTTCAAGGACCAACTCCAAACCTGGATAAGAACCTTTACCAGCATATAAAAGAGATGATTTGAAATATACCGCTAGTGGCAGCAAACTAAAATATTATAAAATTAACTTTATTTAGGTTTTATACATGAAATAATTCTTCTTATTAGATTAAAATAGTGTAAATCTGACTAATTCTTCTTGGTTTTAGTTTACTAAACACAATTTATCAGCAGCTTTCTCTGTTAAAACAAAAAGTGGTTTTAAATCCTTTTCCAGTAACTTCACTGATAAAGATAAAATGTAAAGACGGTTCAAGTAGCTGCAACCTAGACTACAATTATGTAAATGAAGGAAGGCGATGTATTGTGTGTGTGTGTGTGTGTATGGGGGAGAATAAGAGCTGGGGGTGTGAGCGAATGAGTGAAAAGGAGAAGGGCGAGCCCTCCACTTCTTTAAAAGAAGAGGGTGTTTTTCCTTTCTCTGAAATCCTTTAAATACCTCACTTCCCCTCCCCCTACCCTCTGAGAGACTCCTCCTCCCCTTTGACCCTGAGCCCTGCCCCCGCCGGAATTCGCTGCATGCGACACACCCCCTTTTTAGGGGCCAGCTGGACACCTTTAACCCCGGGCTTCCCAGCAGCCTGGAACTGGTCACTCTCAAACAGATCTAAGCTGATCGGCTCTAATAGCTGGTCACTCCGTGCTGCTGAGTGGTAATTCTAAAGACGCAGCTGCTCTCCTCCGATCCTACTGAGGTGATGGGTGAGGGTGGATTTGCACGCTTTAGAAAGGACCTTCTTTCTGTAAGGACGTGGTCAGTCTTTTGTTTTGGGAGTCTGTCCTCTGAACTGTTTACTGCAACCCAATGAAGTTCAGTGTAAATGTCCCAGTCCTGGCTTGTTCTCACCTGGACGGCCTGTCGTCCCTGCTGAGCGTCTGCCAGCAGCTGGATGGTGATGGCCCTGCAGTCCTGCACGGCGTCCTGCAGGTAAACGAACGTGTGGCCCATGTGACGGCCCACGCTGCACTCCCTGCAGATCGGCACCGAGCAGGTTTCACAGAAGAACAGAAACACCTGAGGAGAAAATAAACAAAAATATAAATAAAATATCACCTGGAAGCAGACACAGAACAAATATATAACTAGACATCTGACAAATTAAAGTTCCAAGCTGTAACAAAAAGTCCTAATATCACAGTTGACCTGTAGCAAAGATATCAGTTCACCTTCCAGGAAATGTGTTTTGCAAGTTAATAAAATGTGACGAGCAATCACTGAGCGATGCGTCACTCTCTCCTTTCTACATCTCCACAAAGCTAATTAAAAAGGGAAAAGGCCATGAATGTTAAACGAGTCATCCATATGCATGTGTTACCAGGGAGGCTCACATTCTCAACACCCCAGAGAGCTTTTCTCTTTCAAAACACTGCCAGACGAAGAAAACAGGAACTAAAGGAAACTGGATCAATAAACATCCATTCTGGATGGTCTGCATGTTTGAGGACAAATTTTGTAAAAGACAACTCCCATTTTTTTCCCTTCAACATGTAACAAAAGTCCACAAATCCAAATATTTTCCTTTTATTATTAGTATCAGTCATGATGAAATTTTCTAAGCTTAAAATTTAATACAACCCAAGCAAATGTCTTACTAGTAGCTTGATGTGCTGCAGTAAATTAAACAAAATGATGGTTCACTACAATAACTACCTCTGCTCTCGTACCCAGTGCCTCAGGATTAAAAACGTCATTTAAACGGAACTGCTCCAAACTCAGCTTTTCTCTAAAGCTCAGGTCTGACTGCTGATTTGTTGTAATGGAAAGTTAATTAAATATGCAGCGTGCATCATATCCCAAAGAGACACCACATCAATGGCCTCCAATAGCAGGAGAATGGAGTGGATGGAGAAGGGGCCTGCAATCAATCCATCAATATTGGCGGTTCCCTTGGGGGCAGCAGCCTAATCTAATGAGTCACACACACAGAGAGACACACCTCCCCCTTTATTTGACTTCCTCCTCCTCTCTGACTTCAGCTTAGCCTCTTTTTTCTGCTGAGCTTTGGCCTGAACTACAGTTTCTGTCACTCAGTGGCTTCTTCTTCCTGTCCCATTCCTCCCCCGTCGACAACTCCTGGATTCCAGACGGAGACGCCACACACAAAGGGCTCAATGCAGAGGAGGAATAAGGTGATGTAAGGAAGATGATGGACATGAATGATGAAGAAGCATGAGAATAAAATGATTTCTGATGAGGGACTGAGTCATTGCAGGTCTGAGATCAGCAGCAGTCAGTTCAAGACAAACATCTTAACTTATTTGATCTAATGTTCCTTTTAAGATTACAATAAAAGTGTATTTTTAAGTTCGTCCATTTCAGGTTTCTGCATCACTCACAAAATAAAAGAGCAAAAAAGTATCAGTTGTAGATGCACATCCAGGATGCACCTTCTGAGAGTTACATTAAAACTTACCCAGTAGCTAATCGGGTATTTATGCATCTCATTTATCTCAGAAATGGGAACGTCGTTGGACTTGACCTCACCGCAGTTCAAGATTATCACGTTTCTGTGCTCAGTAACAAGCCAAGGTATCATCAGCAGAGCACGATGTTAACGTGTTTCTCTACTTTAAAACACTGTAGCAACATGATGTCTTTTTATTGGCGTGTGACCACAAACAGAAAGTAAAGAGTTTATAACTGCAGCCATCACGACTTTTCACGTGCAGAAAGAACCTCCAGCTTTCTGAGACAGACCTTGAGGGGTACTGCAGTGGATTGTTTAAACTTGGAACTCTGGGAGTAGATTTGTTCTTGGTATTGTTGGGGACACAGAGTTGGGAAAGTTACTTTAAAAAGTAATTAGTTATAGTTACTCACTACTTGTTCCAAATAGTAATCGAGTTAGTAACTGAACTACTCTACAAAAAAAGTAACTAGTTATCTGAGAAAGTAAAAAATGTATTAATTTTATAGTGCAACTAAAACTTCACAATAAAACTGATTCTGCTTCCACGAACCCTAGTCCCCCAAACGAGAGGCAAACCCCCTCCCACAAGGCTACGGTGGAAATTATAATTAATTAAATTATTCCGTTAAAATACAACCGTGTTATTTTTTCTGCTGGATATTGGTGTGGACATGTCCCTTCCGTCCATGCTAATTCTACGTCCTTGCTTGGAATTGAAAACCTAACCCCTCCTTTCCACCGGATGCGTAATTGACACAGCGCGTTTTGTTTGCGAAATCAGCCGCGTGTTCCTTCCCACCAGGAGCATTTTAGGCATGTATCACTCGAGGAAGCATTCCATCCAGCTGGTCCCGGAAGATCACGAAATCACATGAGAATTGCAAAATCACGTGTGATTTCATCAGTACACACAATAACGAGCAGGGTGAAAGATGACAACACGTATCCAGAAGGTTTGAGGTTTATTTTCACACCACCTACAGGCTTCAAACCCGTCGTAAATCATGTATTTTTTCGTAGACAAGCAAAAGGAAATCTGCACGTGCCCTTTATTTTGAAACTTATGGGCATTTTATTTTTC
Source organism: Pachypanchax playfairii (assembly GCA_006937955.1). NCBI lineage: Eukaryota > Metazoa > Chordata > Actinopteri > Cyprinodontiformes > Aplocheilidae > Pachypanchax > Pachypanchax playfairii. The sequence continues at coordinate 229,097 of SSNP01000174.1, read as the reverse complement.
ACGAATGCCTGATTTCCTGTCTGGTCAAAACTAAACTGCTGAGCTTGACACATTTTACAAGCACAAAAATATAACTGCTACATGAAGGCAACAACACTACGCTTCTGAGACGCGTCTTATACATGCTCCTTCACGCCTGGTTGAAATGGAGGACATCAGCTGCGTCTTACACTTCACTGACGTTACGCATCCGCTGTAAAGGAGGGGTCAAACTCAGACAGAACAAATAGGATGCATACCTAATAACAGACCGGGTTGATGCCAACAACTAATGCCAAAGTTCTCATCAGATGACTCGTGAGACTGATTAGTTGTTGTGAACTGGGGCAGAATCTTAAACTGGTACCTCACTAGGCGGCGACGACTGGCAACACATTGCAAATATCATTTGTGAGGAAGTTTGTAAAATATCTCTAATTGTTCGAGATTTCAGATTGTAGCTTAGTACCTGTAAAACAGGTGAGTAATGACCATCTTTGTGTTTGCAAACATCAATTAGCCGTGGCGGCCATCTTTAATTTGGTTAAATCCAAAAGTTAATCAGGCATTAAAATCCATAGAACGTTAACGTGATATTTCTGCCAAAAGAATCAAACTCACACAAACACACTGTCATCATCACCTGCCTGTGGCTTAACGGCAGAAGGACGACGATAAATACAGACAATCTGAACATCCATTTGATCTGAAAGGTTTTATGATCCATCTGGAAAATCAATAGTGGTTATTGATCATGTTATCTCTCATTTAGTTACTATTTATGTGTGTGTGTGAAAACATAATCACTTAATAATCATAAAGGGCGAATCGAGTCTGGTGTCCTGTTTCATAAACCGCCCCTTCTGACACACAGCTGTGTGTTTCTTTAATTCTTAATGCTGCTGAGGCGTCATCAACATCCCGCTGGTCCTCCAGGATAAACACACTCCATCATGATGTTGTAGATTACATAATGCACATGCGTCTTGGAACTCTGGTCAATAATATTGACTTGTTCAGGATAAAGGCTCTTCATGTGTTCATGGAGGTCTGCTGTTTTACTTCTGCCAGCACACGTCATCAGCCTCTCATGTGTCTTTTATCTTAATCTCTGGATATAAAATGTGTTTCATGACTTGGGAATCATGAGCTGTAAATTTTCAGAATATGCGTGTTACTGAAACAATCACATGCTTATATGCTGAGGGGAATCTCAGCCCAACATAACACAATGTGAAATGGAGGAGTGTAACTGTGAAAAAGAAATTAATAATGCTGTTAATTCTACTGGAGACGTACACGAGGCCTTCAGGTGGGACCGAGACGACAAGATTTATAAATTAAACTCAACGTGCAGCACAAACCTCGTTAAGAAACATGTGGACTGTGTGTTTAATATGTGGGAGGATGAGCAACAGAGCACGTATGCTGGAGGAAGTGACTTACTGTATTGCATTGGATGTTCCACTTATCTCATTTAACAGCTAAATTCAGAGTCTTTAATTATTTACACGAGTCAAATAAAATCAAAACAAAAGTATAAGACTAAATTTTAGACTAATTGTTTTGTATATTTGTAGATATTCTTTCAGGGTTATTTTCAGTGAAGCCGATCAAGTAAAGCTATAGCTAATCAAAGTTTTTGCCAGTCTAAATTAAAATTAATCCAAAAAGTAAATATGGGGGTCCTAAGGATTTTTTAAGACCTCAGAGTTAAATGAATGGAAATTATAATGGGTTTTTGCCTCACAACATTCTGTTCAGTAACCCTTCTACAACTGTCTTAATAAACACATTTTTATAGGGTAAGACTACTGTTAAAAATATGTTTTTTTTAATTAACGAAAAACTGATGAACCGGTCCTGTTCATCAACAACTCATGCATAAAAAAAGGAATTTGTATTTTTGTTTCTATCAAATTATACAACACACAAAACAAGTTGTGTATCTGTTCTATACAGGAAAACAACTTTAAAGAGGCCCTTCCACTATAAACGTTTTTTCTGAGGTTTCTGTTGAATATTTTAGCTCCACAGGTGTTCTTACCTTCATAGTGGGTGTGAAAAAAGGTCAATAACTTCTCTTTCAGTTTTAATCTCTCAAACTACGCAGGTGGTGATAAAATCCGAGTTCTCCCGAGTCTGAACGGCCTGTATCTGTTTCATCACAACTCCTTTGTTTGTTAGTATTCAGCAACTCCTGCAGTTGAAACCACACCTAGCATGCTGCTGGCTAAAAAGCTGTAGCATACCGTAGCAAACAGGAAGAGAGTACGTTTGATGTTGCCGTGCGCAGCGGGGCAGGAAACAGTATACCTTGCTCTCATAGGCTAGTTTGTTAGCCAATCAGAGTCCAGCAAATTCAAATAATGAATATTAATGAGTTGAAGCCAAAAGCTGGACAAAACCAGCCGAATTTTAATGCAGACAGATTGAAAGGTCTGTTAATAAGTGTTTCCTGACGTTTTTTAGATATAAAATGTTTCATATTACTGGTTAATACTTAAAAAATAGTCCTGAAATTTGTATGAAATTTCCTCTTTTAAAGTTACAACTTCAAGAACTGACAAATACAAAGTCTAAATTTACAGTTTCTTTATGAAACAACAAGCAGTGTGAGGCTGAAAACTGATGAGTCACAGTCCTGTTAATGGATCAGATACATCGATGCAACTAGTCTTTTAATTTAATAACACTAAAGACCAGCAAACGGAGCAAAGTCCACTGATGTCTAACTGTTTGTATATATTGTTACTAAAATCAGTTTGTTTACTCCCTACAATAATATTAATCATCAGTAATCTTGTTTTTATTAAGTTGAAAAGATTCATACCCAACTAGTGGCACTGATGTAGCTGTAATCCATTAATAATCCTGTTGTTGTTTCATAAAGAAGAAACTGTAATTGTAACTTTGGACTTTGTGAATTCTTGAACTTTTTAAATGAGAAAAGCCCATACTTTTCAGTTACAGACATACTTTTATCATTAATTGTTGTTTGTATAAGTTCAGATTTTTTTAAGAACCTGTTCTATGTAAATGTTTACTGATAAGTTCGTTTTTAGTTTTACTGCATTAAAACTAAACAAAATTACACAAAACCAAGATTATGAGTATAAATATCACGATATCTGCTGGCTTTGTGTTCACAGCAGCAGAATCACCCCCTCCTCACAAAACTGGGGGAGAGGGCACGACTCAGCTCACCATTAACATCGCTCTGTGCATGCGTTGCCTGCATGCACAGCCGGTGGGGGTAGGGGGGCGGGGTGAGTGTGTCACATTCTGGTGCCAGAAAAACCTGGATTGTTCTCCAAAGTGTGAACGTGAGTTAAAAAAAAAAACACACACAAGTTTCTTTCTACTGAAGCGCAAACACTTAATCAACCTTAGTAGTTTTTTTGTTTAGGTTTTAAACAAAAGAATAAATTAATAAATGTAATAATTACAAACTAATTTCTTCAACTGATGGACGGGTGTGTTACCCTCCCCCTCTTCATATGGAGGATCGAGTCGGTCAGCTGGACGTCACAGTCTTTGGTTTGCAAAGCGACATGTTGAGGGACAGATGTGACCGAGAACACGTCCAGGCTGTCCGCTACCATCAGCCATCATTAAAACCAGTCCGGAGTGACCAGAACTGGTTTCTGCACCAGGTTGTAAACATGTTTATAGCTGCTGTAAAATCAGGCCCTTCAACATCGTGGGGGTCTGCGGGATTTAACGCCGTGTTTCAACAAGAGACTTCAAAGTTTTATTATTGATTAAACTGAGAACACGTTCCACTGAATACATTCATCATTTTATCCATTAAAAAAAGGTGCTGGAATTTATTTCTTCTAGAATTTTCTACATGTTTAAAGCTAAATTTACTTATTTATATGATTTTTGCCATAATTATGCTGTTTTTTCAGGGTTTGTGTACATTCAGTTTGAAAATAAGTTTAGAAATCTTCAGCCCATCAGTTTCTTATTGTTTGAAAGATGTTACAAAGAATGAGACCAAACCCTTAAATATGTGCTTTTTATGCTTTAAAGCTATGAATTAGGAGAGAACTGGTTTTGTAATTTGTATCGTCTGCAGCCTCTAAGCTCTCAGTTTGGCTGCCTGGAGGACAAAAACAAGAAAGTTCAGTAAAGTTTCAAAAATTACAAAAGACACATTCCTGGAGAGTGATGTCATCAGCTGGGCAACTCAGTCAACATGTATGAAAGGTGGTTTCTGTTAAATCATCTGAGAAACTCCAACACAGACAATAGAAACCTTTCATATTATTGTTTGTCCGGTAGAACTTTGTTCAACATAAATACAGTAAATTTGACCGGATCACTCAGTCACAAGCCTCATCTACACAAACGCAGGATTGTTTTACCTTTTACAGAATTTGCGGTGAGAAAGTTCACACTGAAACAGAGAAAGAGCATTTCCATGCAGCGGAAATTTTGGCAAATTCTTTGTGGCACCTCTTCCCGAGACAAACAAACACGCCCACTGTCAACACCTCAGGTATGTGTGGGTGTTAGGAGATTATCACTGAAACAACACTTAAACTTTTGATGTAAAAAATAAAAATAGTAAAAATTTGAGTTAAAGACTCTTCAATGATAATGAGGACAAACAGAAAAATGTTTGATAAATAATATCCGAATTTATAAGACGGTTGCATTCAGGTCAGGAATGTTGTAGAATCCCAATATTCTCAGAAAAGCTGCTTTTATGGAAATCAAACACTTTATCTCACCTTTTTTAAATATTCTTAAAACATCATTTAAATATTTTACAGGATATTTAATTCTTTCCCACTTTATTCCATTTTTAACTCTCTTTTCCTTTTATCATTGCTAATTTTCTTCCTCCTCCTTCTCCACCGTTGCCCCGCCCCCTTGAGGCAAACCCCACTGGCTTCCTGCCATGAACAAACCACACACAGACACTCCTACTGATGTTTTGATGCAGCTCGAGGGGGGCGGTGGCTGTAAGCCGACGCTCTGATTGGACGACACCACAGCGGAGAAAGAAAACAAACCAGAGTCAGCTGGTCCTTTTAGCCAGCGTGCTGCTGACTGGTTGGGAGAAACGAGGGGGGGGGGCGGACTTCAGCCACAAAGAGGTGATTAAAGAAAGACGGAGCACAGGAGGAGCCACGGCTTGATTCATGAAAGAATCAATGAATCGGAGAAGCTGTGTGAATGAAAAGTGGAGCTGCTGGGATGTAAGAAATGTGCACGTGCTTGTGCACACACACACACCCACAAGTGTGTTTTGGTATCCTTATGGGGACCGTCCATTGACTTCCATTGATTTTAGTAACTAGATATATACCTAACCCAAACCCTTTTCCTAACCTTAACCATTACTGATCTATAACTAACCCTAAGACTAACTAAAACTCTATTCACACCATACCTATAAACCTAACCCCTAACCCTAAAAAGGGGAGTCCCCCTCATGGGGACCAGGCTTCGGTCCCCACAAGAACCCTCGGACCCCAGAAAGATAGTAAAAGTCAGGAAACTGGTCCTCAGGAGGTCAGAAATACAAACCCACACACACACACACACACACACACACACACACACACACACACACACACACACACACACAAGCTATTCTTAGTCACTGCCCATTTAGATGTTATAGTAAAAACCCCTAGTGCTTCACAGCCCGTAACTCTGGCACAGCTTTATTCTATTTATATACCACGTTCTGTTTAAATCTCATTCTCATCAAAAAACTCACTCATTGGAACTTTCACTGCAGGATTCAATAGAAATCAACTCAACAGAAAACATTTAGTATTTGTTCTACTTCCAGGTTCCCTCCAGCCAGGCAGACGACACACTGGAAGCTGGACTGATGTAGAACCAGATTATAAGTCAAAACTAACTCAATGTTTCTAGTCTGATGCCTACTTTATTGTTTCAGCACTGTAACATGTTTTAAAACATATAGGAATTATGTTATTTTGTTCCATTTTTCTTCAATAATCTTATCAATTGATCCTTTTGATATTTCCAACCTATACTGAATGGCCGTTTCTTAATACTCAAGTACACTAGAAAGTTTGTTCTACTGAGTACGGGAGTACAAGGGCGGCATTTAGAACAGAACCATACTCCGTTGTCATAGCAACAGATGTTGCTTAATGGCTACGATTTAAAAACTACGCAAACAAACATCCTAACTTAGTAAACAAGTGAAAGAAATTAAAAAGAAAATGTTAGACATGAACTTTGTTTTTGGTATAACAGTTTTTGACACAGTGCATTATGGGATACCATGTTGGTCCAAGTACGTAGAAGGATGTATCGGTGCATCCTTGATTAAAAAGGTGGCTCAAGAACACTTCTGGGAAAGTTGAGCGTACTTGCCTTGACGTGTACTTAGAATTGGAACAGTACTGGGTCCACCGCTGATGACATTTCTTAAGTACGCGAGTACACAAGTCTACACAAACACGCATATTGAGACATGACCAATATTTCCTCCAAATTCATTCAGAACAGAGCTGTTCTCTTGAAGTAGTACTAAATACCTTTTTTGCCGTGTCCCAGACAGCCGTTGCTGGAACCGGTGTTCTGTTAAAATATGTTACCTGTTGAGATGTGCTACTGATTCCTTCTGCACATGTGCCGTTCTACAGTCTTAACTTCAATAAACAGATTTATTTATTTTATTTTTGTTTCTATATTTTTCCATAAATACATTTTACCTATCAAATAAATTCTCCCAGGACAGAATTAAATATTAAATTAAATATGTTATTTTTACTTTCTTTGCATTGTCAGAGCAACAGGCAAATGTTTGGACACACCCAGAGGAGAAGGACCCAACAATGGCTGACAAAACCCAGAGGACTTTTATATAGAAAATAACAGGGAAGGATCATAAAAATATGTTTAAATAATTAACAGACACACTCACCATAAACAAGAATACTGTATAAACTTCTAATGACATTTCAGTATGAAATAAGTTGTTAATTCGTACTGAGGCGGCATTTTTCATCAGGGCGACATAAATCATCAGAACACCACTTCCGACTGCGACCTGAATTACTGAAGTTACTAAGTGTAATATAGGGGACAAAAGGGTCCAGAGTGTCTAATATGAAGCTGAACATGTTTTTCAGCGAGTATCCACTTGGACAAGTTTCAAATCAGTAGCTTAAAGTTGTAAATGTTATTTTGTGCTGAAGAAACTAGAACCCAAACCTCCCTGGTGGCGGACAAACTGGACCTAGAAGCTTTGCGGTGTTCATCAAGCGGGGTCAAGAGCTTTAAAGTTGAATCTGTTAATAACACGATTCTGTTGAGTGAGGTCAAATAATGGCCAATTAAATGACCATTTGAGCCCAACCACCGAGCGAGGAAGTGGCACAAGATCCGGCTTCGGGATAACTTTAAATCTTGATGTCAAAGAAAATGTGATAAATGCCTTCCTTTGTATCCATAAAATTTATATGGCTAAAAGTCCTTGCACACATCAAAGCTTCCACACACACACACACACACACACACACACACACACACACACACACACACACACACACACACACACAGGTACGCTTCCATTCAGTATACACGAAACACACAGGAAACAAGGCATATTCTCTAATTACTGGGCACATGTTGCACATTAAAAGCCTGGAAGTCCAACTTCATTTAATCGAACTCTGCTGCCTGTGTTGAAAACACACGTGCACACGCACGCACGCACACAGAATCCTCTTCAGAAGATAACTACCTACAGATGGGAGCTGCAGCCACATTCTCACAGATACTTCCAACAGTGACAAAACGTAATCGCGAACCCTTCACCGCTGCTAACTCAAACCGAAGAGAGTTTGTGTCTGTAAGGACAGAAAACGGACAGGGTGCTGATGAGAAAGGCAGGAGGCAGAGGAAATACCCGGGGTGAGCGTGTCTGTATGCGAGAGAGAGGGCGAGAAGGGGAACCAGAATCCAGGAGGTATAAAAGTCAAGTTGCAGGAATTCTTCCAGACTTGTGTCAGCGTCAGTGTTGGGTTAGGTTTCCTTACAAACATTCTCCGGTAGTGACCTCCAGAGGAGAAGGGGATCACAGAGCATGTGCTTTTAGTGGTAAACCATAACTAAAGCAGGGAAGTACCCACACCTCCCGGTGGAATCAAACATCTCAAACTGCACAAAAGCCTTAGCGGACCATCAAACGGATTAGTTCAGCTTCATCTAATCTTTAAAAGCATGACACAATTTCGACACCGGCTTTCTGTCAGTTCTCAGACGGCTCCGGTAACCCCTACCCGGTTCTAAAAAGACCACTCACAAGGCCGTGTATGGTCTATAAGCACGGTGGAGACAGTTTAATCTTCAAGTGTTGCAGGATTATCATATTATTGGCCGTCTCTCAGACGGGGATGGTTATGTTGTCGTATGCTAGAGCGTGACATCACAGCACGCAGAGGATGCTCTTTGATGTAATCCAATTTTCCATTTCTGCATCACACAGCGTGGGATCCCCTGCTGCTTTGTTATTTAAGGAAAGAAGCAAAAAACTAACATTTATGCTTCTGAAATGCGTTCTGACCGTCTCTATCAGATGGATTCTCCTTCTGAGGAATGTGTAAAACATAACGTAGTGACTAAATTAGAAATAAATTCAACCCAAAGCATGCGAACGTCCTTCTACAGCCTTCATGAAGCAAAAATCCAACAGTACACAGACTTTAAACGATATTTTCAGGTTGAACTTTCATCTTCAGAGCAAAATTAATCAGCCTGCGTATTTAGGACATCAAAAAGCAAACAAACTAGTCAAACTTTGCAAAACTTACAAAAACAAGAACTTATCGCCGTGACCCCACCCAAATGCTGAAAGTCTGAACATTTCAAGGAAAACTTCTTCCAGGAGTCACAAGCTTGAAACCTGAAACAATTATAGAGCCAAAACTTGGTTTCAATGCTTTTGTTCATAGTCAGAGTAGAAATCCAATCTATGTGCAGCTCATCCAGATGTTGTCCACACAAAAACACAATTTTTCCAAAACAATGTTTGTTTATGTAAATATAGAGGCACCTTTCCTTTTCAATTGAGTCACACCTGACTGGCCTCATAAAAAAATAAAACAAAAATAAATAAATCTTGTTCCTTCCTGGTGGCGTCATCTGTGTTTAAAGGGAGTATAACTAACCATTCAGTAAGACAGTGAGTACAAGCCAATCAGAAGCCGAGAGGGGCGGGTCTTTGATGATGTAACCACAAAAACAGGCATTTCATATAATGCACATGACAAAGAGGTAAAACTGAATATAAAGATGGTAATTTTAGATTTTTTTTCCCCGAATCTCAAACTTGCATTAGAATAATTCCAGTTCGGGATCCTGGAACATTGTTCCAATGTGGACGCACTTACAATGGCAATCCTTCACGGCAAACAGAAAACTAACCAACAGAAACAGCAATATACACTCACCGGCCACTTTATTAGGTACACCATGCTAGTAACGGGTTGGACCCCCTTTTGCCTTCAGAACTGCCTCAATTCTTCGTGGCATAGATTCAACAAGGTGCTGGAAGCATTCCTCAGAGAGTTTGGTCCATATTGATATGATGGCATCACACAGTTGGCGCAGATTTGTCAGCTGCACATCCATGATGCGAATCTCCCGTTCCACCACATCCCAAAGATGCTCTATTGGATTGAGATCTGGTGACTGTGGAGGCCATTTGAGTACAGTGAACTCATTGTCATGTTCAAGAAACCAGTCCGAGATGATTCCAGCTTTATGACATGGCGCATTATCCTGCTGAAAGTAGCCATCAGAAGTTGGGTACATTGTGGTCATAAAGGGATGGACATGGTCAGCAACAATACTCAGGTAGGCTGTGGCGTTGTAACGATGCTCAATTGGTACCAAGGGGCCCAAAGAGTGCCAAGAAAATATTCCCCACACCATTTCACCACCACCACCAGCCTGAACCATTGATACAAGGCAGTATGGATCCATGCTTTCATGTTGTTGACGCCACATTCTGACCCTACCATCCGAATGTCGCAGCAGAAATCGAGACTCATCAGACCAGGCAACGTTTTTCCAATCTTCTATTGTCCAATTTCGATGAGCTTGTGCAAATTGTAGCCTCAGTTTCCTGTTCTTAGTTGAAAGGAGTGGCACCCGGCGTGGTCTTCTGCTGCTGTAGCCCATCTGCCTCAAAGTTCGACGTACTGTGCGTTCAGAGATGCTCTTCTGCCTACCTTGGTTGTAACGAGTGGTTATTTGAGTCACTGTTGCCTTTCTATCAGCTCGAACCAGTCTGGCCATTCTCCTCTGACCTCTGGCATCAACAAGGCATTTCCGCCCACAGAACTGCCGCTCACTGGATATTTTTTCTTTTTCGGACCATTCTCTGTAAACCCTAGAGATGGTTGTGCGTGAAAATCCCAGTAGATCAGCAGTTTCTGAAATACTCAGACCAGCCATTCTGGCACCAACAACCATGCCACGTTCAAAGTCACTCAAATCACCTTTCTTCCCCATACTGATGCTCGGTTTGAACTGCAGGAGATTGTCTTGACCATGTGTACATGCCTAAATGCACTGAGTTGCCGCCATGTGATTGGCTGATTAGAAATTAAGTGTTAACGAGCAGTTGAACAGGTGTACCTAATAAAGTAGCCGGTGAGTGTATGTTATATAAATGTAAAAATTTAATTTTAAAATTCTAAATTTTTAAGGTAACGACATGACTAATATTTAGTCACAAGTGTGACATTTGGTTTAAAGACTGTTGATCATCTTTATACAGTCTACTTGTATAACACTTTACTCGGGTCCTACGACCCCCAAAGCGCTTCACACTACAGTATCTCATTCACACATTCACTCACACATTTGGTGATGATGAACTACACATGTTGTAGCCACAGCTGTCCTGGGACACACACTGACAGAGGCGAGGCTGCCAGACACTGGCGCCGCTGGACCCTCCGACCACCACCAAACAGGCAAGGTGGGTTAAGTGTCTTGCCCAAAGATACAATGCCCAGGCGATCTTTTTCTCTGGGCGGGGCAGGGATTCGAACCAGCGACCTTCCGGTTACCAGACGACCTGCTCTACCGCCTGAGCCACGTCCCCCCCTCCCAATGTACATTCATGCACATTTGCATTTTTTTGCAAATCGCGGATTGTGGTCATTTAGGGTCCATAGATATTCACAAGCTAGGGCTGAGCGATAATAAAGTAAAGTAAAATCTCCAATTTTATCTTTGTAAATTTGATTTACGATTTTTTCCCTTACTTACCAAGGAAAGCAACAAGTACAAATGGCAGACAACTTAAAGAGGCCCTTCCATTAAAAACTGGTTTTCTGAGGTTTCTGTTGAATATTTTAGCTCCACAGGTGTTCTTACCTTCATAGTGGGTGTGAAAACAGGTCAACAACTTCTCTTTCAGTTTTTCTCTCTCAAACTACGCAGGTGGCGATAAAACCCGAGTTCTCCTGAGTCCGAACAGCCTGTATCTGTTTCATCACAACTCCTTTGTTCGTTAGTATTCATCAGCTCCCGCATAAGACGTAGCAAACAGGAAGACACGACGTCTGGTGTTGCCATGCGCAGCGGATTCAGGAAACAGTATACCTTGCTCTTATAGGCTAGTTTGTTAGCCAATCTGAGTCCAGCAAATTCGAATAATGAATATGAATGAGCTGCTGCCCGAAGCCTAACGGAAGGAGCTGGAACCAGCCGAATTTTAACGCAGACAGATTGAAAAATCTGTTAATCAGTGTTTCCTGGCATTTTTTAGATATAAAATGTTTCATATTACTGGTTAATACTTAAGAAACAACCACAAAGTCCTGAAATTTTAATTTTAATTGTATGATATGGCCTCTTTATAGCGAGTGCCTTGTACAACGGATTCAGGTACAGTTTGCTGTTTTTAAAGTTTGTTGGTCACTGCGGTTTTGTTCCGTCTCAGAGAGACTTGCGTTTTTCATGTTCGGCTTGATGCGTCTGCTTCAGGTGCTGGAACAGGTTTGTAGTGCTGCTGCTTTTAACTGCGATGGGCTTTCAGCAGATGTTGCAGCGTGGGGTCTCATGCTGCACGTCAAACTATGTGAAACAAATTCTACGGAAACTCAGCAGAGCCAAAAAGCGCCACTATGCAAAAACTCAAATTTATTTTTTTAAATCGCCTGCAACAAAAAATTTTAATTAATTCGTTTAATTGATTTATCGCTCAGGCCTAAATGAAATAATCTGTAGAATAAAGACCTTGTTACAATCTGCCTCAGATGAACAACAAAATGTCCAAAAAAATACAGCAATTCCACCACATGAACAACAACAAAGTAAAATATGTCATGAAGAAAGAGATTAACATGGTTCCCTGATTAAACACTGTAAACAGTCAAAAAGCAACATGTCTGCACACTGCTGGAACCTTCTGCAATCATCTGAAGGAAAATAAAAACACACACGGGCTTAAATTAGTCAGAATTTGTATGTTGTCTGTCACCAAGAGGTAAAAACTGTAAACTAAACTTTAAAAGGTTTGGGGTCAGCCTCATTCTGGAGTTAGCTGTACAGGACGGGTGGAGATAAATAAATATGGAAAACCAATAAACAACCCACAACTTAAAGCAAAAAAGGAACCAATAAATTGTCTGACTAATAAAATGGAGCTGCTGAAAAGACTCAAATATCCACTGATGACATTTCAATTATTTAACACACATATTTATATTAAAATAAACTTAGTTTTATGATCTTGTAAATCCTAAAGTTCGTCTGGTGCCTGAGCAAAGACTATTTCCCCACTCATCTCTTTAGAGGGTGAAAATATATTTACATTCTTAAATAACACCACAAAGTCGTCGACACTCTGCAAACTGAAACACTTTAAGATGATTTTAAAGAACAAAACGGGACGTCAGTTCACACCCCGAGTTAAGAGCGGTTCTTAAATCCAGAACACAGAACATGTTCCTGGGCTTTACTCGTCTTTATTACAACAACAAATATCCCAGAAAGAATCTCTAAACACGCTGATAAACTCTGAGTGACCCAATTACCAGGATTCCAAACTGACACAAATGAAATGTGCAAACAAGTAAATGCAGGTAAAAACACAAAGTTTGTGAGGAATTTTAATATTTGATGGACACAGAGCAGGATGATGGACAATGGCTGGTCTTCTCCTTAGTGCTAACAGGTAAATAAAGACAAGCCCTCTCCTGTGTCACTCCCTCCCCCAGGGCTGAAGAACAGTGGCTGAGTGGGAAATGAGGCCCTGACTGGAAACCAAACCTACCTATTTACTGGCAGTGGTCTGGGGTTGAAAGTGGGAGGGGCTAAGAACAGAGGGTCAGGGAAAAAAAAGAGCTAATGGTCGCTTTTTGTTACCAACTTTTAGAAAATGTGGGTCAAATTTCTGATTTAGTTTCAAAACATATTGTAACAAATACAGTCTAAAATTACACTAAACGAAGGAAAGTGACTTTATGAGTGAAAATTTTAAATTGCAAAAGGCAGCTTTTTTTTTTTTTTTTAAATGTGGGTGTAAAAACTCACCAGATCATTTAATACATTTAAACTTTCACCAGCAGGTTTGTTGTCTAATTCTGCACAAGTATTGACAAAACAAAGAAGTTTATATGAGCTCTACAATTCTCAGAGTTTTACTAACATTTCCTCTCTTTCACTCTGTTTTGTGATAACATCCATGCCTCCCACATACTGGAGATTTTAGGAACCTGTAAAACTCTGTTCAGGTCCTGGTTCCCACAGAGGAAATGAAGGGAGGCCCCAAAGGAAAGGAGTCCACCAAACACCCTGGTTTCTTTAGTCAAAATCCAGCTGTAAGTGACATTTTCCTGCAGAAAAACCAGCTGGAACCTGTTTTGGTCACAACTCAGCAGCAGCAGCAGGTCCAGATAGATACTGAAGGACACACACATGCCACTATAACCTAGAAGCTTCATAAACATCATGCTGATTTTCACAGATTAAATGATTTACAAGATTTACAGAATATCATCATTTATTTAGTCTTTAGTAGATTCTAGTAGAACAAGATAGAAACCATCAGAAACACCTTCTCGATCTGCTTCCTGACCCAAACGACTAAACCAAGAAAAGGCTGGTTTTCCTGTTTGACTGGACTTGGTAGTTTATTTTGCCCAGAGCAACCCATGAAACATAAACTCGTCTTTCACATCATCACAAAAATATAGATATTAACGCGTCCATGGAGAGGACTTTTAAAAGTCTCAGAAACATGTGTGCAGTTACTGCAGGGGCCTCTCTCCACCCAGGGCTGATGGTGTGGTACAGATTAACCAGACCTTGCATGTATATTTGGCTATGAGTGTTTGTGTGCACATAGGGTCCTGTGTGTGCGCATGTGTGTGTAAATCCAGCTCAACACACGTGCCTATGCCTCTCCAGGGAACTAGGTGAAGAGCCACTCAGCTCCCTTTGAACCCAGGGCCATATGGCCCGCAGTATGGTTCTACTCTACACACACACACATAATGCTATTACACTATAGGATCGTGTGTGTGTGTGTGTGGTGGGGGTGAGTGGGGGGTTATTAGAGCAGGTTTACACTCTAAGGCAATAAAATATTAATGAAATAGAGTTTCTGAAGTATTAGTGTGCATGTAGCAGAGATCTGAGCTCATCCTTTGTGCTTCACTCACCTCGTTCTCATGATGCTGGCAGAAGTTCATCCGATCTTGGAAAAGGGACAAGAGGGCAAAGTTGTTCTGCAGAGACTGGGCCAGGGACACGGACACCCCCGGCTGGTTTGTGTTGCTGTTGACCCTGCTGAGGTGGAGACTCTCTCCCAGACGCTCGATGAAGTGGTCTTTGGTCAGTCGCACCCTCTGGTGTGCTCGTACACAGTTGTCACAGAGGTACTCCTGGCAGTCAAGGCAGTGAGAGGTGGCTGGGTTCTCCTCGTCACATGAGCTGCACTGAGGTTCTCCCATGTGCTGTGGCTGCAGGAGGCCACCATGAGGAGGGTGGAAGCCAGAGGGGCCTCCAATCAGGCCCCCACGGTGATGGAGGCCATTCTTGTTTTGGATCTGATCCTCTGAGCTCACCACCACATCCAGCAGGTTGCTGAAGAGGAAGTTGGTTGAAGGCAGGGAGTCCACCCCGGCCTCGGAGATGGAGACCTTCTGGTCGCAGGTGGGGCACCGCAGCTTTAGCGGGTCACTGGGACTGCGCTGTCCCTCCAGGCACTGCCTGCAGAAGGTATGCAGGCAGGGAAGAACGTGGAGCCTCTTTGAGGTGTGGTTGGAGGAAGTGGAGGTATGTGAGGAGGAGGACGAGGTAGACGAACTGGAGGAGATCGGGGCAGAGGAGCCACACAGCTCCTTGCAGAGCGGACACGTCTGCAGGTCCGAGTCTGGAAATGAAGCCATCTGCAGCAAAACAAGGCTCAGTTCACAACACGTGCAGGAATGAGTCTGAGGTATTCATCTGAGGACACATCAGCCAGAGGCGTTTCACAGAGTAACGTCACAAATGAGGTAGATTCGTGGGGTAAAACGGTGCAAAGTGACTTTGAGCTTCAAACTAACATGAAATAGTTTAATCAGACGCAAAGAAGAGAGGTAGTCAGTTCTCCAAAACAATCACAGTTACTCAGAGGCTAAAAAAAAACCTACGATCCTTCGAAAAATAACTTCTAATAGAATTACACAGAGTCGTTGCTTTGACTAAGAATATATCTCCAATCGTTTTTCATTAATTTAACCCAAAAACATGGATACTGGGTGGAAGTACTGGAAGCACCTATCTCCTCCCCCACAGACTAGGCAACATGACTTTGGTGCTACTCAGCAGCACCCAGACTAACAACACAGAGCTGCTGTCGCTAGACCAAAGGGGCCCGAGGTCCACCATCAGGGTCCGAGGTCCACCATCAGGGTCTGTTCAGGTGGCGTCAAGCGCAGCCAGCGGTCGTTTGAACAGAGCGCGTGAATTATTCATTAAAGCAGCGACCTCATACTGAGCACCGAGTCACCGTGGTGTGAAAATAAAAAATAACAACCACAGCGAGCCTCTGAGAACAGCACAACATCAGACAGGACGGATCTCCCTTGCCTCTATGAATGAATTCATCAGTCCAGTCCGTCGCTCGGTGTCTGCGTGGAGGAATGCGCAGGACTCTCACTCCCCCGAACACCAACAAAAACAACAACAAAAAATGTCTTCTAGCGAGAAAATAACCCCAATTATCCCGCTTCGTTGCTCGTTGTTTAAAGCGAGGCGAATAAACAGTCGCACAAATATAACGTTTGCCCTCTCATGTTGCACGCGCTGCAGCTCCTCGAGCCGCTCTTATCTATCTGAGGGAAAAATGGACTCGTTTCCGTCCTGAGGGAGGACAGAGGGGCGTGTGCGCCAAACGCTCGCTCCCGAGGCTGAGGGGTGTGTGGTCACGTATGGTCACGTATATTGATTTGGTCACGTAAGAGTGCGAGCGCGCGACCCACAATGAGTGACAACAAGTCTGTCCACATTGCTCAAGTTGGAGAAAATGAATTAGGCAGAAAAAGATGGAGTTACTCAGTTCATCCAGCTGCTGTTGTTCTCTCAGGACATTTTTATCATATAAAATTAATTATAACGAACGGTCAGGCTGAGGTGAGCAGCGGTTTAATGGATTTCATCTAGTGTTGTGCCAAAAAAGGAAACCCCCGTTAAGAGAAGCACATTAAAGGCTTGTTTTCGCTCATAAATTAAACAAAGTGACTGACTCCTAGTTTTTACAACCTGTCAGTGTCCTTATGAATCGGTATCAGTGTGATAATAAAGCAAATTAGGATTCTAATTTAATATTTTTATTTTTTTAAATCTAACGTGCCCCTTAGTATTTCAGAAAAGGGTAAATTTTCAGCAAAGAAATTAAAATATCTATCAGCAACATTCTGTGATAAATATTCCCCTTAAAAACAATATGCTTGGAGCAACAGCTAGTGATTTTCCAGGGTGGAGTTGGGGGTGGGGGTTGTTGTATATCCTGACAGCCCAGCCTACTATGAACAAAACCTCTGCACGCTAAACTAGAACAATATAGATAATTGTGTTGCTAAGAAGTGTTAAAAAACTCAAGTATGTTTGTTATTTTCAGCCTCACTTTATATTTTACCGAGTAACCCAGCTATGCGTTCCTCTTGACAAGGTTGCATTTTTCAACACAACACCTAGTGTGTTTTTGAGTGATACGGGTAGCGTCACCTGCAAATAACTGCAGCTTTTAGAGGTCATATCCAGGTCCATGACAAAAAGAGTCAAACATTTAGTCGAAAAAAATTCCAATATGTGCTGAGATTATTAATTCTCTTTATTCTATCAATCAATTTAAATCTGAAACATATGAACATCGAAAAATACACGAAATCCGGTTAATCATAAACTACTTTCTTACATATACAAAGTGAATAGACTACAGCCTGCTGGATTAAACATCTAAATCCAAATCTGTTGTTGCCCCTTACAGCTCATTAAAACAAGACTTCATTACTGAAAAACAAACTCAAGTAAATACAGGTGTCTCATGTTTACCTGCAGGCCTTTAACCTGTGCCAAAGTAAACAAAAAATTAGAAAAAACAAGATTTACTTGTGCCTCTAAATTAGTGTTAAATTTTCTTCCATCTCATTTTTAATTCTGTAAAATATTGGAATCTATAAACACAAGCAAATTATGATTTATGTTAAATATAAAATAAATAGTAGAGAATGTTTTATTTTATGTTCAGAAAGTTTTTTGTATATTGTGGAAGGAGACAAACAACTGTGTTTGTATCTGCATCCATTTGTGATCCTTAGCGGCATCTCAGAGAAAAAATATTAGCTTGCAATAATTATAATTTATAAAATATCACACTGACATGTTGATATTTTGATGAAACAAAAAACAATCTCACATGAGATAAGACGTTAGCTGTTGTATTCCTCAATTTAATTCAATCCTCCCACATTAAAGGCAAAAAGCTATTTTATGAAGTTTAACTATTAAAGTAAATTTAAAATTCTCACATTTTTATCAGAAGTATAAATCATGTGAGGGAGATTATTGACTACTGTTAAAAATGTTCCAAAATAAATCTCAGGGTAACAAAAAAGATTCTAGTGATGAAACCTTTAGGAAGAGAAGAAGAAGAAAGGGTGAATGAGCGGTTTTATAGACGTGTTACACGTTTCATACAAGTCGATCCGGTCCACAGCAGACAGCTGTTGAGTCCCCACGGCAGCTCCTTAAGGCTGAATTTAATCTTTCACATGACGCACGTTCACATCAGCAGCTCCAGAGTGTGAAGAGCAGTCAAGGTTACCATGAGACTGAAGGAGGGGGAGGTTCTGATCAGCTGGAAGCAAAATGTCTCCTCACAAACAGTCCTGTGTTCTGATCCTCTCACTTGAGCTGGTTTTCTTACTAGTGTGTAATATGAATGATTTGTTTGGAATGTTAAGATCATGGATACAAATGTCTGTTTCAGGATTTAACAAAGATCTGCAGGACTTATTTTCCTTACAGCTTCACATCTCTGTCTCATGACCAACTCGTATTTTTAGGAGTGAAATCCCCCGTTCAGGATTTAAGTGTATGTGAATATTTAGTGGTGAAAAGACATTTTTATTTGTTAAAGATTGCGAGTGGACATCTTCAGATGCTGTGAGCAGAAATTACTCAAAATATGGTTAAACTTTCAAAATAAAATTCTCTAAATTTAGTTTCAAATTTATAAAAATTGCCAAACATCTTTTTGTTGTTATTTTGTCTTGAAGCTCACTACTGCCCCCTGGTGGTAGAAATCCTCCTTTTGTCCATTTAGGAATTTTAAATTGTACCGGAACTTTCTTTCGTACTCCAACATAGTGCCAATTAAAGGGAAAAAGTTTATGTAACCTTATTACCTTGAAAACAACTTGAGAAGTTAAAACAAAGTCATCAAGAATAATATTATCTATGTAGTTTTCAAATATAACTCAAATATTGATTCAATCTGTAAATTTAGGGAGCAGCTACATCTTTAAACCACATGTTCTGGACTAAAGCAGCCATCGTTATAAACAATGATTATGTGTCCGGGAGAAGAAAAACAGTCATAATACAGAAAATATTAAACAAATAAATGTTTTACTGAACTGAATGTTTAGTAATGGAATGGAGTAAAAAACTTTATTCAAAGAAAATGTTAATTACAGGACCTGAACATCATATCAATTAACATTATGACAATTAACACAGTAACATAATACTGTCAAACACTAAACAGCAATATAAATATATATATATTTACACTTAATTTCTATTTACAGTCAAAACAATACTGTAACAATGACCCAAGCAAAATGATACTGAACTCCAAATCCAAAAAAAGTTCTTTTGTTATTTTTCCCCAAATAAAAGCTCAAAACAGAAAAAATCCTGAAAACAACTGAAACTAAAATACAAATGTTAAAAAATACCAACAGAAATAGTTGAAAGTTCTGGCATTAGTCTTTGGACATGGTTTCGTGCGTCTGGGTGAAATGCTAAACTAAAACACGACCATCAGTGTTCTGATGAGTTAAATCCAGCAGGCGTGCACATTGGTTTGTTTTTCTGATTTCATTGGATGCGTTTGGGGAATTTTTCAACGCTGAACAGAAGTAGATACTTACCAACAACAGCTGGGAAACAAGCGTTTGGTTTAACGTGTCCAAATCTCGTTGGCCCATAAATGATTGTGGCGGAGCCAGCGGCCTGCAGAGGAAACATCGAGCTTAAACACCTGCTCCTGAGAGGAGTTAACCGTAGTGTAGTGGACCGTGAGTCTGGGCTGAGGGATCCTGGCTGCAGACAGGATGCGACTACCTGCAGAGATGTAGTCACTCTCACAAGTCTGAGTCCTGAAAGAGGAAGAAGTGAGACCATCATGTATGTGAAGACCACGTGAAGCAGTCAGACCTCCACACGCAGTCAGGTGGTTTACCTTTTGAGCGTGATGGTGAGAGACTCAGTGGTGGTCTCTGGAAGGGGAAGAATGACTGAAGCATTGACAGTCATGAACATCTCAAAGGAGAGGGCGAGCTCCACCTCACTGAGCTCGCAGGGTACCGTGAGCGCCATGAGACCAGAGGGTGCAGATAAATCTGGGTAGTAGCCTGAATTCAGAGATCCTGGGAGTTACACAGAAAAGCAGGATTAAACCCATTTCCATGTTTTCATTAGCCGCGTTTACATGTGCAAAATATCTTTAATCTGATTATTGTTTGGATTAGAATTTGACCGTGTACATGGACCCTGAAAACGTTCACACTGCAGGTCTTAATGCACAATTCAGATTTTTTTTTAGATCAGATCTTTTTGCAAGTTCATTCCTATTGTCCATGAAATGTGACCTGAATGTGACTTGCTGTCTGAACAGAATGCGTCTTGAATGTGTCACGCATGCGCAGTAGAAGTGATGCTACACACATCCTTAGCTCGGAGACTTCTTATTTTTCTTTGGCATTGGAGCCAGGTTCCCTTAAACCCGCGCTCTGCCATTTCTTTGGAAATGTTTTTAAAAACCGTGCGGTTCTGATAAAACCCCTCCAGTTTGGCCCGAACAGAGCTCAGACACTTCGGTTTCTCGCCACTGTTCTCTGCGTCGTTGTTGTTTTCTTTTCACTTCTGTTTCCTAACACAGAATAGTCACGTATGTCACATATTGATGACGTACAGGTTGGATTGAAGTGACCTGGCAGCTCAGACTGAAGTCGCATGCCAGAAGATCGGATAAATATCAGATTTAGGACCACATACTGAAGTGAACTGAGTCGCATTTGAAAAAGTCGTATCTCTGTCGTTCAGACTGTCAGAAAAAAAATCAGATAAAGGTCTCATGGGGGCAAAAAAATCAGATTTGGGACACTTCAGCCTGCAGTCTGAACGTAGTCTAAATGACCCACCAGGCAGAACGGCAGGTCACAGTTGATGTCTGAGATACTGCCACATGTTTGACTGGGGAGGGACTGGAGGACCAATCAGGTCCCCGAAACACAAGCAGCATCTCTAAATAAACGGAACAAGTTTCCCTGGTTGGGGCACTAAATCATACGCAGCGTCTCAACTACACGAGGTGATGAATACTAACGAACAAATGAGTTGTGATGAAACAGATACAGGCCGTTCGGACTCGGGAGAACTCGGGTGTTATCACCACCTGCGTAGTTTGAGAGATTAAAACTGAAAGAGAAGTTGTTGACCTGTTTTCACACCCACTATGAAGGTAAGAACACCTGTGGAGCTAAAATATTCAACAGAAACCTCAGAAAAACTGTTTTTAATGGAAGGGCCTCTTTAAGGATTCTTAAAGATTTTTAAGGTGTAAAATTGTGTCAGATACACTTAAATCTTATAGAATTTAAAACATAATGAGTTCAGTGCGTTTTGTGCAATATGAACCTTATCAATGTGCGTATGTGAACTTCAGGTGCCCATCAAGTCTACAACTATCTGACCTCATGCAAACCCAGTTCCATCAACTTCAGGTAATGCTAATGTGTCCACAAGGCATTAGGTGACTCATGAACACTTCACTGATGATGTCACCACCCCACGGTGCCCCATCAAGATGTGCAAGTCACGAATCAGCTGATTGCTCCGGGGAGATCAGTTTGTTCTTTTATCAATGTGTAAATTGTAACAATATTTTCAGTAACTTTATTTGGAAATGTATCAGGTATCGTCCACTGTTTGGACACTGTGAATAATCTCATTTGTACTCACGTTTGAAGACTTCCCGCGCGCGCAGCCAGAGGTTTTGTTTGCCCAGTTTGTGCAGAAGAATCCGCAGCACTGAGTGATCAACAGGCAGGTTTTTACACAGCATGAAGTCCACGGTGTCTGAAGCTACAGGAAGCATCTGCTTCTCCACACACACTTGGAGATGAGAGTTAAACAGAGGACTGTACCTGGAGACATCTATCGAGTCTGGGGGGGGGGGGGGTGCATGAAGAGGACAGATTATAGAAATCTTGTTAACGAAACCAGATGTTTTTCACGGTTGTTGTAAATTTATATATCATAAGTGTCAACAAACAAACTTTTAGCCTGAAAGAGAAATAGTCAAAGGTTCCAGGAGGTCATTAAAGGTAACAGTTAGCAAACATAACCTACAACATGAGGAAGGTATGACTAGAATAAACCTGAACCCCCCCCCCCACAGCTCACCTGTTGGCTCTTTAATTCCAGGGAGGTTACAGAGCAGCTCCATTGTGTCTCTGTGAGACGTTTTATCAGCCAGCTGGATCAGAACACGAATCCGACTCTCCAGATCTGCAGACTCACACGGCCACGAGGATGAACTCAGGAACCAGTTGTTTTCTAAATAAACAGATGCACAAACAAAAAGTCAAGCAGTGGAGTTGAGACAGACAGAACTGAACTGTTATCTCAGCGAGGAGGTAATTGATGGTGAAGAAGACCCAGTAGCTGGTGAAAAATGTTTCCCATTGTTGTCACCAATGACTCGAAAATATCTGTGTATACTGGCCACAAGCATTTTGAACAGCATGAGATGTGTTTTTCTAGGGGTTGAATCTGTTGGCTTCAACCAAGCATCATTTAATAACTAGTTAACAGGTCAAAAAAATCGTTCTTCAAAAACGATCGATGAAGGGTTCAGACTATGTCCGATAGCTTCATCCAATCACCCAGCCCTAGTGAAGCAACGTAGACGGCACTATTAGTCCGTACTATTAGATTTATGGGGGTGAGTTGCTCTTTAAATCACTAGTTCTAGTTGTTCTTATCAAATCTTGAAACATAAGTTATGCAGAAACTGCCAGCACTCTGTGTGTGTTGGGAATGAAGCTCAGCTACTACGTGGCAGCCATCTTGAATGGTGTTGACTTCAAAAGTAGATTGATAGAAGTCCAACCAATGAAGGTTACGCACACACACACACAGACACACCTGAGCAGGTCCGTTTAATTACCTTGTAATATCTTTAACGCTCCCTCTACGCTTCCACTCAGGAGGAAGAGCTCCGTGGCTACAGTCACCAAGGCGCACCGTGATGCTCTGTCCTCATTCCCAAACAAACCCTTCAGTGTTGCGTACTTCACCTTCAACAGAGACATCACCTCCACCACCCTGCGACCCTGCATTTGTAAACACACACATTTCTGCACACGCCTGGATTTTAGCTGCAAAGAAGCAGGAAAGGCTCAAAACGTGTTATTACCTTCATCCACTGATGAGTTTTGTGGTATCTCAACATTAAGGAGACTCCGATTCTGCCCACATAATTCTTCACCAGACTGGTCTCACCTTCATTCTGACAAGCTAAAAAAATCAGCCAAGAATTATTTACTTTAAGGTAAACAACAGGATCTGCTAAACAAGGACATTTTCCAAAACAATCCTTTTTTCAAGCTTTTACCTGTTTCAGCAAAAACAGCAAAAGGCAGTGACAGCTTGTCTTTGCTGTCAGACAGGAGCGCTACAGCAATGCGACCACTGATGCGCTCCACTTGGTTGTGGAGTTTGCTGCACTGACAGATGGACTTGAAGACCTCTCCCATCCACTTCCAGTCCTCTCGCTTGCTGCAGAGCTGAAAGATTATATGAAATGAACAGGAACTCTTTCATTCTCAGGAACAATCTGGAAAAGCAGCAAACTAACCTCTATTTCAATAACAGCCTGGGCAATGTTCAGGAAGTCTGGTAAGGCTGCGCCAGAAAAACGCCTGCAGAAAAAACATTTTAAAATATAAAGAAATCATCAGATTATGAGTGTGGAAGAAAAAAAGAGGAGCTAGATAAATGAAACTGATGCATCTACAAACTTGTGATTTCCAGAAACATCAACGGGCGAGTTTGGATGAAGTGTCTGCTGAAACACTGGAGAGTTTTTCACACAGTCGAGACAATCTGAGCTCAGCTCCAAACCAACACTGGCCATCTGTTAAACACACAAAAATATACTCCATATACACGTCCAAGAAAATCCTTCAATCTCATGGAAAAATGTAGCATGAATGAACAGACGTACCTTGAAGGTGAGCTGCATCAGTTTGGGTACTAAGGTCATGAGGCCGTTTTCTCTCACCGAGTTAAAAAGAGCTAAAAGGAACTCGTGGTCGGGCTGGAGAGAAGACAAGAGGAACACTTTGTAAATCTACAGAGAGAATCAGATTTCCTCACATAGAAGATGATCTACACATTCTACTGCAGGTGAAGTTAATGTCAGATGGACAACTACAACACTGACCACTATGTTATGGGCCAGGCTGACAGTGAGGACTGAGAAGACATCGGACACCATGCCAGCTTTGAGCAGAGCCCACAGGAGGGTCAGAAGCACCGGCATGGAGAAATATACTCCAGGTGGGTTGTTCTGATAGTATCCTGTGAAGACGGCTCCTGGAGAGCAACACAGACCAGAAACAACAACAAACTCCACTGAATACAAACCTGACAGTATTCATGAAAAACTAACAGTCACAGGAAAAACAAACTCCACCTTCTTTTCATTCTCAGACCTGCCAACTTTGTCAAAAAAAATTTGAGTACTACTTGGGTTATGCAGCTTTTTCTTGCAGAATTTTGCGATACATACACACACACATATATATATATATATATATATATATATACAGTGGGGCAAAAAAGTATTTAGTCAGCCACCAATTGTGTAAGTTCTCCCACTTAAAAATATCAGAGAGGCCTGTAATTTTCATCATAGGTATACCTCAACTATGAGAGACAAAATGAGGAAAAAAAATCCAGAAAATCACATTGTCTGATTTTTAAAGAATTTATTTGCAAATTATGGTGGAAAATAAGTATTTGGTCAATAACAAAAGTTAATCTCAATACTTTGTTATATAGCCTTTGTTGGCAATGACAGAGGTCAAACGTTTTCTGTAAGTCTTCACAAGGTTTTCACACACTGTTGCTGGTATTTTGGCCCATTCCTCCATGCAGATCTCCTCTAGAGCAGTGATGTTTTGGGGCTGACGCTGGGCAACACGGACTTTCAACTCCCTCCAGAGATTTTCTATGGGGTTGAGATCTGGAGACTGGCTAGGCCACTCCAGGACCTTGAAATGCTTCTTACGAAGCCACTCCTTCGTTGCCCGGGCGGTGTGTTTGGGATCATTGTCATGCTGAAAGACCCAGCCACGTCTCATTTTCAATGCCCTTGCTGATGGAAGGAGGTTTTCACTCAAAATCTTACGATACATGGCCCCATTCATTCTTTCCTTTACACGGATCAGTCGTCCTGGTCCCCTTGCAGAAAAACAGCCCCAAAGCATGATGTTTCCACCCCCATGCTTTACAGTAGGTATGGTGTTCTTTGGATCCAACTCAGCATTCTTTCCCCTCCAAACACGACAAGTTGAGTTTCTACCAAAAAGTTCTATTTTGGTTTCATCTGACCATATGATGTTCTCCCAATCCTTCACACCAAGCTGCTTACCTATTGCAGATTCAGTCTTCCCAGCCTGGTGAAGGTCTACAATTTTGTTTCTGGTGTCCTTTGACAGCTCTTTGGTCTTGGCCATTGTGGAGTTTGGAGCGTGACTGTTTGAGGTTGTGGACAGGTGTCTTTTATACTGATAACGAGTTCACACAGGTGCCATTAATACAGGTAACGAGTGGAGGACCGAGGAGCCTCTTAAAGAAGTTACAGGTCTGTGAAAGCCAGAAATCTTACTTGTTTGTAGGTGACCAAATACTTATTTTCCACCATAATTTGCAAATAAATTCTTTAAAAATCAGACAATGTGATTTTCTGGATTTTTTTTCCTCATTTTGTCTCTCATAGTTGAGGTATACCTATGATGAAAATTACAGGCCTCTCTGATCTTTTTAAGTGGGAGAACTTACACAATTGGTGGCTGACTAAATACTTTTTTGCCCCACTGTATATATATATAAAAGGCAAAAATACACACACACATATACCGTTGCCTTTCTCTTTTTTCTGTAGGCTATATTTTGGACTTGATATTTACTCTATACAACAAATAATTTCTACACATTTCACATCAAATGACCACTTTGATTGTAAGATTCAAATAATTTATTAAATATTAGATTTTTATCAACGAGACTAAGAAAGAAGACTATTTATTTTTGCCCTCCCTTCTCTGTTAATACATGTGATGATCAGTGATCAGCTGTTGTGCGCTGCTGTGTGCGCTGATGATCAGTGATCAATGATCAGTGCTGCTGTGCGCTGATCACTGATAAAGTGACATGCAAATTTCATGCGTGTGCTCGTGCATGTATCGTTCACAGGCGGGCTAGCAAGGCCAGCCCAGTCGTGGCCCAATCAGCAGAGGTTTCATTGACGGACCGCTCGTTGCCTCCCACGTACGTAGAAGGAGCGGGCAGCAGGAAGCAGGACGAAGCGGAGAGGCGGGGGGGTTACGCTGTAGGTTAGGCAGACTTTGTTTTCTCTGCGATGATTGGCTGAAACTTCTTCACCACGCTCCAGCATTTTTTTCTACAGAACTCACATGTGCGCAGCTTTTAGTGTAGTTTAGAGGGCAAAGTCGTACCCGCTTATTTAGATGCCAAATTGCGTACTTGCCACGCAAAATGCGTACAGGTTGGCAGGTCTGCATTCTACATATCAGGACATAATAAAAAGGACCTCTGACCTTTACCAGCTACTCCTTTATTCAACTCCAACAAGTCCAGATAGAAGCTGCTGATCATCTTCAGCAATGTGTTTTAATTAGGGCTCTCAAAATTAACACGTTAAAAACGCATTAACACAAATCCCCCTTTTTAACACGTGATTAACACGCAGGCTTCTATAGTTTTGCTTTGCCCATTTACGTACGCACAGTTCTGTTGGCCCTCCTGACTATCCGTAGTCTATGAAGTGAATGACAGGCAGTAACTCAGTGGATGTGCGCATGGAAAGAGAAAAAGATCCTTTTAACAGGAAGTTTAGTTTAAAATTCTACCAGACGGTAAAACTGATAAGATGAAAGTTATTTGTTCATACTGTAGATGTGAACTGAGCTATCACCGTAGTAACGACTCTTAAATATCACCAGTTAGAGAAGCATCCAGCTGATGCCCCTCCCTCTTGCAGAGACCAAACCAGGCTGGACAGTTTTCAGCAGAGACACTTGTTTCAATTTAGTCTAAAGAAATACACTTGATAAAATAAACTTCAAGTATACTAGTTCTTGCTTAGAGACACTGTTAGTTATAATAATCATATTCTCATGAAGTATATTTGTCCACTACAATACTTAAAAGTTATTTTAAGGTCAATTAAGAGCATCTTAAAATCTGGGATTAATAGTGAGTAAACTGGACAAACATGAGATTATTTGTGACTAAAGGTTTTAATCGTTTCACAGCTCTAGTTTTAATGTTGACAGAGACGATGGAGGAAAACTCTCGTGTTCAGAAGCTGCTGCAGCTGCAGCGTTCTCATGTACGGCTCACACAGAAAAACACCCCTGAAGGTTGTGACAATCAGTGGAAGTGAATAAGTACATACTGAGAGGACGTCCTCTGCCTGTTGTAATTATGTTTCTATAAATTCACAATTTTATCACAAGTGAAAATCAGGTATAGAATCTCTTCACAACGATGCGACAGACAGATTCAGTCGAATGTTGCTGAGTCATGTGACTTGAGGTCAGTTTAAATTAATTTTTGATCCTGATGATCAGATCATTTTTCATTATGTCTTAATAAATAAAAGCAGAGAGCTGAAAGAAGGTGGACTTTTCCTGGACTTTAGGGGTAAAATACCAACATTAAGTAACTCACCAGCTTTCTGCAGGCACGCTGGGATTTTGGTGAATCTCATAACCGTTTCAATACAGAACTAAAAGAGACAAAACACAAAAATCTGTGAATTTTAATGTCTGAAGGTGTGAAGCAACACCAACAACAGCAGAATATGGCTGAGCGATTACAGTAACATTTACCCCTAAACAGCTATAGTATTGTTTTTAATACCACCTTAAAGCTCTGCAGCAAATTTAATCCCTGCAAATTTTAATTATGTTTGTGTATGAAGAGTGAACTTCCTGTAAACATTCCTGCAGCCATCTTGGTTTCTATGTTGGGCTGTCTGCTGTTTCAGGTGCATTTCAGTGCAAACAGAAACTCTACATGCAGCTTGTTCTCTCTGATTCAAGACTGTTTTTATAACCTGATTAAAATGACTCAAAAATATTCTAACTTCTAAATCAGATGAGTCAAATCTGAAAATATGATGCTGCGTTTCTTATCCATCGACTGCGTCCAGCAGAAGCTGAGGAGCAGAAAAAGGTAGAATCCCAAACATGTTAATGTTCATCAGTCTGTTGCTGCTGGGATGGAGGCAGCAGAACACAATGAAAGAACAAGCAGAACATCAGCTGACTTTATACTTTATAGAGCTCGTGTGACCCTGAAAAATGGCAATAATGCAACACTGATCTCCTGTGTGTGCAACAAGCTGATCACACCTGCAGTCTCCTGCACAAACCTGTTAAACTTTTTGAGTGTTTTCTTAAATTAAACATGTGTGTCTGTTTAATTACTACTTTAATCTAAAAGAAAGGCAGGAAAATGTATTAAAAATGACATGGCTAGATGAGCCTGACTGGTTTTAGAAAGCAGGTGATAATCTCCCTGTAACAACATGATCATAAACTTCTTGTTATGCTGATTGATGAATCTCATTCACAGAGTAAATCCTGAGGTTGTACCTACATGTTCAGTAAAAGTGCTTGTGAGGAGAGAAATCAGATCATTTTAATGAGCATACCTTCTCATCTCCCTCTACTGGTAGATGCTGGAAGCGACACACCTTGAAGCCACAGGCTGGTGATTCACTGAAGTACTGCCTGCAGTACTGAGAATCAGGACAACATTACACAGAAGTACTAAGAACCAAGCATCAGCCATGCTCTCTGATTTAACCTTGTTACTGAACATCCATGTTGATGGGATAAAACTTTATAGAATGAACTGCAGGTCCTGCTTTACTTTCATATCAATGACATTTCATGACAGCCATATTTTCTTACTAAATAATGTACACTCACCTAAAGGATTATTAGGAACACCATAGTAATACGGTGTTTGACCCCCTTTCACCTTCAGAACTGCCTTAATTCTACATGGCATTGATTCAACAAGGTGCTGAAAGCATTCTTTAGAAATGTTGGCCCATATTGATAGAATAGCATCTTGCAGTTGATGGAGATTTGTGGGATGCACATCCAGGACATGAAGCTCCCGTTCCACTACATCCCAAAGATGCTCTATCGGGTTGAGATCTGGTGACTGTGGGGGCCATTGTAGTACAGTGAACTCATTGTCATGTTCAAGAAACCAGTTTGAAATGATTTGAGCTTTATGACATGGTGCATTATCCTGCTGGAAGTAGCCATCAGAGGATGGGTATATGGTGGTCATGAAGGGATGGACATGGTCAGAAACAATGCTCAGGTAGGCTGTGGCATTTAAACGATGCCCAGTTGGCACTAAGGGGCCTAAAGTGTGCCAAGAAAACATCCCCCACACCATTACACCACCACCACCAGCCTGAACCGTTGATACAAGGCATGATGGATCCATGTTCTCATTCTGTTTACACCAAATTCTGACTCTACCATTTGAATGTCTCAACAGAAATCGAGACTCATCAGACCAGGCAACATTTTTACAGTCTTCAACTGTCCAATTTTGGTGAGCTCGTGCAAATTGTAGCCTCTTTTTCCTATTTGTAGTGGAGATGAGTGGTACCCGGTGGGGTCTTCTGCTGTTGTAGCCCATCCGCCTCAAGGTTGTGTGTGTTGTGGCTTCACAAATGCTTTGCTGCATTCCTCGGTTGTAATAAGTGGTTATTTCAGTCAAAGTTGCTCTTCTATCAGCTTGAATCAGTCGGCCCATTCTCCTCTGACCTCTAGCATCAACAAGGCATTTTCACCCACAGGACTGCCGCATACTGGATGTTTTTCCCTTTTCACACCATTCTTTGTAAACCCTAGAAATGGTTGTGCGTGAAAATCCCAGTAACTGAGCAGATTGTGAAATACTCAGACCGGCCCATCTGGCACCAGCAACTATGCCACACTCAAAATAGCCTAAATCACCTTTCTTTCCCATTCTGACATTCAGTTTGGAGTTCAGGGGATTGTCTTGACCAGGACCACACCCCTAAATGCATTCAAGCAACTGCCATGTGATTGGTTGATTAGATAATTGCATTAAGGAGAAATTGAACAGGTGTTCCTAATAATCCTTTAGGTGAGTGTACGTATTAATTTAGTTAGTAAAAATATTTAAAAAAAAATCAACCTTTTTAAAGTGTCTCTGACAAACTCAGGTCTTAATAAAACATTTAGAAGTCTAATTACTTTGTTTAACAAAACATTGTGCAGATTTGTGTTTCTTGACACTTATAAGGTAAGCATGAATATTTTAATGAGCTTCGGGCGAGTCTCAATTTCAAAGACTAAAGAAATCAGAGTGATGAAACAAAAGAACGCAGGTCTTTGATTATAACTTACATTGACATCGAAAAGCATTTGTGAACTCATGTTTTCATTAACAAAACAGTGAAACGCTGTAAAGCAGCTGGCTGTAGTAACACTGCTTGATTAACATTATTTCCCTAAGTCAGACTCAGAGTATTATGAAATCACTCAGGCATAAATAAAAGACTTTACAAGGACCTAAGAGATGTTCTGACTCAGTGGGTTGGATTTTGATCAGTGGAAAGATTCATCTTAACAGCTATGACCGAGTAAAATCCATTTTGACTTTTGATTGAGTTTAACATCAAATATCATTTCTATGAACAACACGCTCTGTAATCAAATAGTGCACAGATAAAGAGGCAACGACATGCACAAAGAACAGTGTGGAAATCCCTTTTTTCTGAACATTTCTCTTAACATGCAGCGTTCTGAGAAGAAACATGTTAAAAATAAAAAGTAACTGGAGTTTGAAATGAGCCGCAGCTGTCAGATCAACAGGATCTTTCTGTACACGGTGTGACATTGAGACTGACTGTGTTTGATCAGCAGCCTGTGGAACAGATTTTGGCTCGAACATACAGCTGTGTACCCCAAAACTGATTCTCTTTAGAAGCCTCTTTCAGACAGGTCATGAAAAACAGTAATGTTCCAGACTTGGTCAGTTTCGCTTTTGAGTCTGAAAACAACTTTGTGGAATCTGTCTGGATAATCTTTTCTGGAACGTTTGCGGCTGAAGACCTAGTAACAAGAGTAGACTTTTACTGGTGCTGTGTCTGCATTCAGTCAGGAAATGTTCCAGAAAAGCACGAGAGGTGTGGGGCATACATGTCAACTCTCCTGATATTCCCAGGAGACTCCCGAATTTCAGTGCCCCTCCCGAAAACCTCCCGGAGCCAACTTTCTCCCGATTTCCGACACTTTCCGCCGTTCGTTGTTTTTGACCAGCTATTTATAGTGATAACACTTGAAGGACCGTCTTACAAACACAGATTACACGCTACAAACGGTCCCACCCCGCTGCAACAAGACTATCAAATCCCCACTGCGACATTACTATCACAACCCCCACCCCCCACTACGACGCACCTCAACCACGGTCTCCATAATTCTCCATTAATATATCCCTAATTCTGAGTTCTCAAGGTTGACATGTATAGTGTGGGGTGGTGGGGAAAGAGGGGGGATGCTCTGAACGCACACATTGATGAAGTATCTCACGTGAATGGCAGTGTATAAGAATATGTGATTTTCCCCTCAACTAAAACACTCTTAAATGTGGTAAAGAGGATTTTACCCCGAATGAAAAACTCAACGGCTGCTTGTCGTTTTTCGAATCGTTCCCCTGCAACAATTCCTTGCTGTGTGAAAGCAGCCGAAGGGAATGTTCTGGAAAAAAGTGGTGTGTTTGAAAAGACAACTCCAGTTAAAGACTGGATGGAATTGTCTGCAAATATTCCAGAACTTCTGTCTGAAAACAGTTCGACGGACTCCTCTCTCATGGATTTCTTGTTCCGAAAGAGACAAACCCTCAGAAACGACAAACTTTGATCCAATTCTACATTTTCAACATGGTTTACAATCATTTTTACATCCCTGTTTCCCTTTTTCATAATTTCCAGTAAATGTGCAAAGGACCATCGGTTGTTTCTAAAAATTGTGAATTAAGACTCTATAAATATGAATATTTGAGGCTTTATTACCGATATGCGTGTTCAGATTCATATGGAAAATTGTTTAATGGGTACAAATGTAATATTAATTGATAGGAAGTGGTAAAATGACATACAGTGGGGCAAAAAAGTATTTAGTCAGCCACCAATTGTGTAAGTTCTCCCACTTAAAAAGATCAGAGAGGCCTGTAATTTTCATCATAGGTATACCTCAACTATGAGAGACAAAATGAGGAAAAGAAATCCAGAAAATCACATTGTCTGATTTTTAAAGAATTTATTTGCAAATTATGGTGGAAAATAAGTATTTGGTCACCTACAAACAAGTAAGATTTCTGGCTTTCACAGACCTGTAACTTCTTTAAGAGGCTCCTCGGTCCTCCACTCGTTACCTGTATTAATGGCACCTGTGTGAACTCGTTATCAGTATAAAAGACACCTGTCCACAACCTCAAACAGTCACGCTCCAAACTCCACTATGGCCAAGACCAAAGAGCTGTCAAAGGACACCAGAAACAAAATTGTAGACCTTCACCAGGCTGGGAAGACTGAATCTGCAATAGGTAAGCAGCTTGGTGTGAAGAAATCAACTGTGGGAGCAATTATTAGAAAATGGAAGACATACAAGACCACTGATAATCTCCCTCGATCTGGGGCTCCACGCAAGATCTCACCCCGTGGGGTCAAAATGATCACAAGAACGGTGAGCAAAAATCCCAGAACCACACGGAGGGACCTAGTGAATGACCTGCAGAGAGCTGGGACCAAAGTAACAAAGGCTACCATCAGTAACACACTACGCCGCCAGGGACTCAAATCCTGCAGTGCCAGACGTGTCCCCCTGCTGAAGCCAGGACACGTCCAGGCCCGTCTGCGGTTTGCTAGAGAGCATTTGGATGATCCAGAAGAGGATTGGGAGAACATCATATGGTCAGATGAAACCAAAATAGAACTTTTTGTTAGAAACTCAACTTGTCGTGTTTGGAGGGGAAAGAATGCTGAGTTGGATCCAAAGAACACCATACCTACTGTAAAGCATGGGGGTGGAAACATCATGCTTTGGGGCTGTTTTTCTGCAAGGGGACCAGGACGACTGATCCGTGTAAAGGAAAGAATGAATGGGGCCATGTATCGTAAGATTTTGAGTGAAAACCTCCTTCCATCAGCAAGGGCATTGAAAATGAGACGTGGCTGGGTCTTTCAGCATGACAATGATCCCAAACACACCGCCCGGGCAACGAAGGAGTGGCTTCGTAAGAAGCATTTCAAGGTCCTGGAGTGGCCTAGCCAGTCTCCAGATCTCAACCCCATAGAAAATCTCTGGAGGGAGTTGAAAGTCCGTGTTGCCCAGCGTCAGCCCCAAAACATCACTGCTCTAGAGGAGATCTGCATGGAGGAATGGGCCAAAATACCAGCAACAGTGTGTGAAAACCTTGTGAAGACTTACAGAAAACGTTTGACCTCTGTCATTGCCAACAAAGGCTATATAACAAAGTATTGAGATTAACTTTTGTTATTGACCAAATACTTATTTTCCACCATAATTTGCAAATAAATTCTTTAAAAATCAGACAATGTGATTTTCTGGATTTCTTTTCCTCATTTTGTCTCTCATAGTTGAGGTATACCTATGATGAAAATTACAGGCCTCTCTGATCTTTTTAAGTGGGAGAACTTACACAATTGGTGGCTGACTAAATACTTTTTTGCCCCACTGTAAAAAACGCATGTCAGAAACACTTTGAATAAAAATGTGCATATACATGATGGAACACTTACAGCATTCGACTTCTGGCGCCTAAAATCTGTCCCGTTTGCCAGGTTTCTGATCCACGACCCTGTATGAAAAAAGCAATGGAACCAAACATCAGTTTAATTTCTCTGAAAGGTAACCTGAACCTAACCACGGCATCAACTTCTCCTTCATTACCATTTCCTGTGGATAAAATTGGGGGTATGTTTTGGTGAGAGCTCGGCGTCTGAATGGAGTGACCCCTGTTACTGAAAATAAACAGAATGATTTAAGAGTGAATGAGGTGCATCCACAGCAGAGATCATCATGTCACTTGTATCATCAAGTACCTTTCCAGACTACCATTTAGATGATTGTTGTTGGCATCGAACTGCTCCTGTTTGAAAACACAAAATCCAACTCTGACATTCGGAACATCTTTACAGCCAGGATCATAAACACCTTTCAGATAAAGCAGCGAACCACATATCAACTCAAGAATATTATAATACTGTATGAATTAAAAATACCTTTAACTTAAATGTGTATTCATTGACATGAAATCACTGATAATTTTTTTAAAAAACAAAATGAATCATGACCCCTCCCCTTTCTGTTCTGTGTTTTTCATTTGCTGTGAAGAGCATTTATGGAAGAGGAAGCCCATTAATTCTTTGTTTCTCTACAGCTGCAGGGACATTATCACCACTGGCTCATTGGATGCCATGCAGTAAAATATCTTAAAACCTGCTCCTGGGAAATGAGTTTTTTGTCCTCTGTGTGAAACACAATGCAGACGTGGTGTGCAGCTCATTACATTACCACATGTCGAGTTTGCTTGTGTGTGGCAGGGCAATCGTTTTGTATTTTGGTAGGGGTGGTGCTACGCTTAGGTCTCCACGGCCTGCTGTCCCGCTCCTCTGTAACACATACCAAGACAATAACTAGCCTCTAGATAAAATGTGAGGGATTGAAACACATCTTCAAGACAGAAGAACATCTTAGGTCAAGATACAGTGGACGACGGTTATATGCACAATGCTTAAATACACAGAACTGCTGGGCACGTTCCTGCGTCATAGAGAATCCATACGCTTATATGCACAGCTCCGACGGTTATATGCACAAAACAATTGGAGGTATCATACATGCATCTCACTAAATCTCGCTGTTTCTCATTAGTTACATGACTGTAAACCTCCGATGGTGTTCTCACACACGCTCTCGCTGTCAGGTGAGTGGAACAAGGCTGCTGTGATAGTCACGCACGCATGTCTGGCGCATCTGACTGAAGCTGCCAGACAGTCGCCAAAAATTAATCACCGACTGCAGTGTGAAATAGTGTCACATGTAACATTTGTTCTAGTTTTTAATGCCTGATCATGAGTTCCTAATATCCGATATAGTAAACCGTTCTGTTCTGTTACTAACTGTAACTTAATCTGTTCTGTTACTATCGCGTCCATGCACGCGCGTATCTGGTGCATCTGTTCATGTCATAGTCGATCCGTTCTGCAAGTATAACTCGGTCTGTTTGAGAGTTTTATTCTCCTAATATATTGTAATTGTGTTATTACATCCTTTCTGATTATACAGTATGTCATTAATCCCGAACCCTGCTACCCGTGTTTACAGCCCAAATGACCACCGACAGATAACTGCACACGCTTATATGCACAAAACTGCTGAGCACCGAGGTCGTGCATACAGTGGGGCAAAAAAGTATTTAGTCAGCCACCAATTGTGTAAGTTCTCCCACTTAAAAAGATCAGAGAGGCCTGTAATTTTCATCATAGGTATACCTCAACTATGAGAGACAAAATGAGGAAAAAAAATCCAGAAAATCACATTGTCTGATTTTTAAAGAATTTATTTGCAAATTATGGTGGAAAATAAGTATTTGGTCACCTACAAACAAGTAAGATTTCTGGCTTTCACAGACCTGTAACTTCTTTAAGAGGCTCCTCGGTCCTCCACTCGTTACCTGTATTAATGGCACCTGTGTGAACTCGTTATCAGTATAAAAGACACCTGTCCACAACCTCAAACAGTCACGCTCCAAACTCCACTATGGCCAAGACCAAAGAGCTGTCAAAGGACACCAGAAACAAAATTGTAGACCTTCACCAGGCTGGGAAGACTGAATCTGCAATAGGTAAGCAGCTTGGTGTGAAGAAATCAACTGTGGGAGCAATTATTAGAAAATGGAAGACATACAAGACCACTGTTAATCTCCCTCGATCTGGGGCTCCACGCAAGATCTCACCCCGTGGGGTCAAAATGATCACAAGAACGGTGAGCAAAAATCCCAGAACCACACGGAGGGACCTAGTGAATGACCTGCAGAGAGCTGGGACCAAAGTAACAAAGGCTACCATCAGTAACACACTACGCCGCCAGGGACTCAAATCCTGCAGTGCCAGACGTGTCCCCCTGCTGAAGCCAGGACACGTCCAGGCCCGTCTGCGGTTTGCTAGAGAGCATTTGGATGATCCAGAAGAGGATTGGGAGAACATCATATGGTCAGATGAAACCAAAATAGAACTTTTTGGTAGAAACTCAACTTGTCGTGTTTGGAGGGGAAAGAATGCTGAGTTGGATCCAAAGAACACCATACCTACTGTAAAGCATGGGGGTGGAAACATCATGCTTTGGGGCTGTTTTTCTGCAAGGGGACCAGGACGACTGATCCGTGTAAAGGAAAGAATGAATGGGGCCATGTATCGTAAGATTTTGAGTGAAAACCTCCTTCCATCAGCAAGGGCATTGAAAATGAGACGTGGCTGGGTCTTTCAGCATGACAATGATCCCAAACACACCGCCCGGGCAACGAAGGAGTGGCTTCGTAAGAAGCATTTCAAGGTCCTGGAGTGGCCTAGCCAGTCTCCAGATCTCAACCCCATAGAAAATCTCTGGAGGGAGTTGAAAGTCCGTGTTGCCCAGCGTCAGCCCCAAAACATCACTGCTCTAGAGGAGATCTGCATGGAGGAATGGGCCAAAATACCAGCAACAGTGTGTGAAAACCTTGTGAAGACTTACAGAAAATCGTTTGACCTCTGTCATTGCCAACAAAGGCTATATAACAAAGTATTGAGATTAACTTTTGTTATTGACCAAATACTTATTTTCCACCATAATTTGCAAATAAATTCTTTAAAAATCAGACAATGTGATTTTCTGGATTTTTTTTCCTCATTTTGTCTCTCATAGTTGAGGTATACCTATGATGAAAATTACAGGCCTCTCTGATCTTTTTAAGTGGAAGAACTTACACAATTGATGGCTGACTAAATACTTCTTTGCCCCACTGTATAACCGTCGTCCACTGTATCAAAAACATGTAGTTTCTATAAGGAATGAGGAAGCGGCACATCAGATAAAGCTGAACAGAAAGAACCTGTGAGGGATATTCTCACCTGCGGTATCAGGACTGTCGCCAGGAAAATTTGTAATAATGGGCGTTAATCTGAAACACAAAGATGGAGCTTTGAGAAATTTTCTGTCATCGTAATGAGAGATACTGAGGTACCGCCCACACAGGAACGAGGCTTTCAAGGAATGATATTCTTTGACATGTCCCAGAGAACAAATCCTGAAACTCAACCCTACGACCCCGAGTGCGTAACAAGAATAATAATTAGAGATAAGGACAAAAGACCACCTTGATGAAGGAATTTTCAAAATGTTGTCAGCTGTTTTGCTTTTGTGTTGCTGAACCTGTTCTGAAAATATTCAGAGTTGTTACAGGAATCTTTTTAACTTAGTTTCCAGGTATCAGAAAGTGCAAGAAATGGAGACAACTATCAAACTCGTTGTCCTAATTTAGTTCCTGTTTTTATCTATGAGTCACAAGTAACAATCCAGCGTGATTTTAAAGAAAATTAGCCTATTGTCTCACAATTTTGTATTTCTAACAAGTTACAGCTTGTGTGATCCTTCCCTTATTCACACACACACACACCTTATTCTTCTGGCAGTTACTACAGTGTTTTTACTCATTTCTAGAAACAATGCCGCGTTTACGAGGATGTTTTTAAAATGATAAACAAAAAGGTAATTTTGGAGAAACTGTGTGTGAGTAAGACCTCACCTTTGTTCAAGCACTGAAGATGTTCCATCTGGTCTTGAAGACATGTGAATGACTGTATTGGGTTTCTTTTTAGGAACATCTGCTTGTCTGGCAGGTCCCAGTTTCAACAGACTTTCCTTTGGCAGGTTTTCAAACAGTTCTGGATCCTCCTGCATAACATCAACAAGCAGGATATCCTGCTCATACGCTGTGAACTCGTCCAAAATGGCTGATTCGGTTTCATTGTTTTCCCTGCTTGGTAGGCTTGAAGAGCTTGACATTTCTTCTGTATTGCTCAAGTCTTCATCGCTGCTGTGAGGAGAGTGGGCTGGAGTCACAACATCTGAGCCGAGCTCTAAGAGAACTTGTTTTGAACTGTCGTTACCCTGTTCGACTTCATCTTCCCATTCAGACTGATCTGGAAAGTCCTCCTCAGTGCGGTTACTCACATTTTCATCGTGATTTGAAGAAGATGGAGGTTTGACAGCACTACTTTCTCTGAGCTTTCCTGAAATGTTTTCCATTTGTGCTGAGCTGTGCTCAAAGAAATCCTCAGAGTTTTCTTTGCAGCCATTAAAAACGTGTGTCATGCAGTATCCTGGTGAAGGTTTGGTTTGGTCCGTCACCACCTCCTCTTTTTCACAACTGCTTGAGCTTTGGGATGAGAAGCTTCTCCTCCTGAAGAGTCCTCGTGATGAGGTGACTGGAGAGAGCACCGGTGGAAGCCTAAACTCACTGGAGTCAATCCTCACACAATGTTCGTCAGTAATGTAACACAACGAACACTCGTGTTCATAGGGACTCGCATCATACGGCCTCAGTCTGGGTGGACTCCTCTCTGAGAGAAATACATCATTCTTGTGCTTTCCATCATCGAGGAGGGAGGTGGACTGGAGGGACCCGGAGTTGGATGAAGATACGGAGGATGAAAAACTAAAGGTGGTCAGCTGGGTGTCTGACAAACATGCTGATGGAGGGAGGGAGTGTGGAGTGCCTGAGAGGCTGTTTGAAACATTTGGAGAAAATGGATCTGACACAGGAGACAAAGCAGCAGCATTTTCCCAGTCACTCAGGCCGAGTGCTGAGATGGAGGGCGTGGAAACGGAACTGTCTGTTCCAGGCCTATTCACTAAAAAAGGTGAGGTGGGTGCTGTCTCGCTTCTAGAATCTCTCTGATAAAAACCTGCGATGGAATATAAAATCCTATCAGCTTGAAGACCAGGTAAAGACTCTTCAGAACACAGAGTCCTCTCCAGGTTTGATCTGGTTAAGCTTGAGGAAAGATCATTACGTCTTCCTCCATGTCCATTTTGTGTGTCCAAACCCACATCTGGAAGCACATTCTTGGATTGTTTTGTTGGTGAATCAACTTGATCTTGACTCTCTGTTCCAGAGTTTGCCTTCACTGATGGATAATCTGGTCCACCTGAAGAGGTCGGGGTAAAACCTTGGTCTGTGAAAGTTGATTTACTATTTAAAAATGGCCAGGACATATGTGTGCGTGCACATGAATAACCTATTTTTCTAACGTAAGCCTTCACTCTTTGGCATGTAAATGACTCTTGATCATCTGTGGGCTCTACCAGCTGATTACAAGGTTTTTCATGACACTTTTCTCTGAAAGTTGAGCTGCAAGAGCTGCTGGACTCAACATCGTCTCCAAGTTTTAATCTTTTGTCTCTATGAACCGCTGCATCGATCAGATCAGATACCGGACCTGAGTCCTCCTTGACACTCATGCTAGTCCTGCATTTGGCCTCGTTAGTCTGTTTACCTGATGAGAAAAAAGCTGAACTAGTTGTGGAGTCTTCCTCTGTCCAGCTGTTGTGGAAGTGCTGTGCATGACTTGAAGGCATGTGTGAACCTGGGTCCTCCTGCAGGTGTTTCTGGTGTTTGGTTGGACTCCGGGGCTGATAAATTTTCTTTTTAGCTGGAGCACTGGAACTGTTTTTGCTCTTTTTAACTAGATTGCTTCCTTCACTTTTATGTTTCTTATACTGTGAACATCTGGGCAAAATCTGAATTCCAACTCTCATATCTTGTTTGAAGCAAAGTACAACTTTGGTCTTGAGAACATCTGGTAACACAAACCCACAGTTAGGGTTACATGTCGCTAACGTTTTGGCTACATCACAAAGCATTACTTTAGGATGTTGGTGTTTCTGCATCTTCTCAGGCGTCCTGATGATCCGGATTTCTCTCTGGACATGAACCTCAGCTGGTGCTGGCTGTGATCCCGAGCTGGAGCTCTTAGATGCTTGCTTCTTCCGCTGAGTGGAAATGTATTTACATTCCCCACATAAATCACAGTGGGAGGCTGCGATGGATCGTCTTGAATACCCTTCTGAACCATCAGGTCCACTGGGGTTTTTTCTATTAGCGTCTGAAAATGAAAATAAAAAGATGTTAAAAAGAGCAGAACACATCATCAAAAAGAAATTAAACCAAATACACATCAAGGGTTATAAGTATTACATTATATCTGGTACTTTTATCCCACCCAAATAGCTGCGAATAATTATGTAGGCTTTTATGTTGTTTTAACTAACAGTTTAGTTTCAGAATGCTAATCTTCATGAGACAAAGCAATGAGTTGTGAAATGTAAATTCAATTTATAAATACAAGTTCATTGAAGTTCAAATGGTCAAAAATCAAATGTTAAAAGTTGCAAATACAAACAGCTGCTGTTACTGAACTAAACTTCGGAGAAATGCAAAAAGGCCCATGAGTGTAGCAAGCAAACAGAAAACATTCATTCAGCTTCTACCCATTATATTTGTTAGTGTTTTAAACAATGACATAAAATAACTTTATGCAAACTCATTTCTGAACACTTTCACACAAAAACATGTCCACGTGTTACTGTCTCTTTAATACAAAATAATACAAAAACATATCGACTGAGGGTTCAAACTTTTAGTCAAATAACAAATGGTGCTGTTTTATAATTTATCAGTAGTTTTGCAGCTTATATTTTCTAAGCAAATCTGTCTTTAGCTGATCAGAGCTTGTTCATTCTGGGCCTGATGCTAAATCCTCCCAATAAGCTCAAGTGTTTGAGACACAGGATCTAATGATCTTCTGATAACGTCTTTGAATGGCGTGCTAAAGCAGCATTTCCTGCAAAATGTTAATGGGCAAAATAAATTAGGTTATATTTTTGGAGGGGACATGACAGGCTTTTTACATTGGCAAGTGTGTGCAAAGTTGGCCGCCATGTTGAAAAAGGCAGTAAAAAACAACACATGGCTTGGCAGGTTCAGTAAAATCACCATAGTGTGCTTATTATAAACTTTCCAAAAAAATCTGCAGAATTCTCAAAATAAGTCTATATAAGTGCCTTATTAAAAATAGATTTTAACAAACATTTAATATCAGGGTGAATAAGACCTGACATCAAAGGCCTGGTACCGATATTTGGTATGTATAATATATATTTGGGTTTTATCATGTATATAACTTGGTCTGAAGGTATTTTTTGTCATAATCTTTAAATACAGAGCAATGAATAATTCAACATTCATTGTTATTTTCGTCCAACATATTAAGACCTTTAGGTTGTTTGAACAAAATATTTACATATTCAAGCAGAGAAGCTATCACTGGTTTAAAAAACCTCCAGTAAACATACATAGGAAACATGAGGCTATAGAAATAAGAATTAAGTTATCACTAAATGCGTACAAATTAATATTGTTCCAAATATAATAGCCATATTAATACAGTTAATAAATACTCCATGGTCACGAGATATATTGAAAAGTATAATGTGTCCTTTGTAACTGTGTAAACATTTCTAGCAATTACGTATGTATTATAGCGGTCCCTCACTATAATGTGATTCACCTTTCACAGCCTCTTAGTCTTTCAGATTTTTTGGGGCAATTGATCTTTCGCCGAGTCCTGCCCCCCTTAGTTACTGTTGCTATGTCCGAAAAAACGACCAGCACAACAGATTATCATACTGGAAGAGGTATTTCCATGCGTATCAGTGACCTTTTCTGGAGCAAAACCTTCACGACATCTTCCAAATTGAACCAGCCTTGATCTCCTTTCTCTCTCCAGATCAGCTTTGCCGAGTGGCTTCCGTCCGCTTGCAGCCAGCGAGTACTCCCAGCTGCTAGCGCCTCTAAAGCTTGTCCCTTGCATCTCACCCAGCAGTTGGCAATACCGAGCAGGCTCACGCTCATCCGCGGGGGGACCGCGCCACCTCTCGGGATGCTTCTCAGCACCGAGCTCCCCCTGACATCTAGTTAGTAGTAGGGATGGGACGATACACTTAAACTCACGATACGATGCACCTCGATATGTCAGAGTCACGAAACGATATGTCACGATACGATATCAAAAAAGAAAAAAAAAAGAAAAAAATATTACTACATAATAACAACTTGTTTATTTTTGTTTCAGTTGCACACATGGAAACACAAGGCCTAACAGGATAGCGCTTTTCATGTTTTTAGCACATTACTGAAGAGTTTTCTCTTCATGCTGAGTTACTATGATTGGACACCTCTCTGAAACATGCTTTTGTGCAGAAAATAATGTGCAGCGGTCGCACTCGCAGCCTGATGAGGCTGAGTCAAGGATATTACACGAGCTAATCAAAATTTAGCTTTTGCTTTAATCAACAACAATATACTACAAAGGGACAGGTCCCATTCTAAGACGTTGAAGCCGCTGCAGTACGAACCATCGGCTTCAAACGGTAGTACGGTCGCGCGCGCGCAGCTGCACCTGTTTGCAGAGTCACACTTTGTAACTGGAGCTAATAGCGTTGGCTAACAGTGTACTAGTAGAGAAGAGCCTCATTCTATGCCGCCAATCCGCTGAAGGGCGAACTATCGGCTCGAAACGATACAGATCAGAGCTGCTCCTCTCATCCAAATATTCCTCCATTTCACCTGTCCCTCTCTGGCGCGTGTGTCAGTCAGAGTGACATTTCAGTCACAGCACAGAATGCCGCGCCTTGTTAGTCTGCCAGTCACTCCCATTTTCATGTTATTTTTAAAATCTCAGACTGTATCCGGGGAGGGGGGGTAAGTTTTCCTTCAAGCAGTTTCACTATGTCTTTTAAATCTGATATATCAGTGTTATCCAGAGTGTCGATTTCTCTCACATTCCTTCGGATTTCTGGGCAGCTCAGTGCTGCTGAGACAGCTGCTTGTTGCTCCAGGTAGCGCGCTAGCATGTCGTACGTGCTATTCCACCTGGTCTGGACATCAGTGATGAGTCTAGTCTTTATTTCGCGATCCATTTTTTTCAAACTCGATGCGTTTCGTCACGTTTTGTATCGCGATATTTCGCCAAACGATATTTCGTCCCATCCCTAGTTAGTAGATGTGGGAGCACCACTTTAGCATCTTGTTTGGAATTAATGTTTGTCGGACCTGCTCACATAGTAACGGTTGTGTGATTGGTCAATGGCCGTTTTGAGGGCGGGGCCAGCGAAAGGTCAATTTTGCAAGTTTTTCTTTTATATCACATTGTGTTTTGCGTCCTGCACCCTAACAAAAGAGAAAAG
This sequence comes from Pachypanchax playfairii, assembly GCA_006937955.1. Lineage (NCBI taxonomy): Eukaryota > Metazoa > Chordata > Actinopteri > Cyprinodontiformes > Aplocheilidae > Pachypanchax > Pachypanchax playfairii. Next base: position 185,628 of record SSNP01000174.1, on the reverse strand, counting down.
TGTATAAAGTGTGTAGTGAGATGTTTTACAGCCTTAAATCATCTATAATAATTGTAAAAAATAAAGCTGATTAATTTATGGATTTCTCCTGTTGCAGGTTATTTTCACAACATAACTTCCATAATTAACGAGAGACCACTGTACATATAAACACTCACATAGTCACTCACTCTCAGTTATATGCGCTGAAATGAGCAGGAATTTTGCCTTTTTCAATATGGTCGCCAACTTTGCATAAATAACACCGGGGCATGTCCCCTCTATAAATATAAACTCATTGGGTCAAAATACTAACAACTACTTTGTGTCATGTTGAAAACTCCCACTGGATGCCATTACCCTCCTAACCAGCCAGATGTTTTACAGGAGGGAATAACTCAATACTAAGAGACACCTGGCACATTACAAAGATCCACATTAGAACAAGTGGGTACAGAAAATATATGAACAGTTAAAAAACATATCAACTATTCAAAGTTTCATTTCTTCAGTCCCTTTTAAAAATGTTTTTCTTCCAATCACTTTTCCTTTCAGCCCCAGATATCTACGATAACCTGACTAGAAACAATTACATATATCTAAAGATATTTTCGATTTCTATTAACTCTTTCAGTGCCATAGACATCTATAGATGTCAAACTGAATTTGAACGCTCAGTGCCATAGACGTCTTGACCTCTCTACAGCCTTTATTGGCTTAAATCCCGCAAAGCATTCTGGGGCAGCTGCTCGCTGAATTTTAACTCGTAATGGTACGTTCACACCGTCCAGCGCGTCCAGGCAGCGGGCAGCTAGATTACATGTAAAGTTTATGGTACTAAGCAGCAGGTGGGCATCAAGCTGCGCCGAGCTGCCACGCAGCTGCTGCTCGGACAGTCCGTCAAGGCAGCTGCTGCTTAAAGTTGGGAACTTTGAACTTTGGGGCAGCAGACGCGGGGCAGCAACCAATCAGCGACTCTTTTCACTGATCATGTCATCAACGCCTAGATCTGACAGTCATTCCAATTCATTTCAGAATGGAGGAGAAACTGATTATCGCTGTTTATAACCACCGCAAACTGTATGACCCGTCTTCGTCTTTTTAAGGACAGGAAGATTTCTGACCTTATCTGGAGGAAGATATTGGAGTGCCAGATAAACAGTTTAATACTATATTTAATGAAACTCAGATCATCTCAATGGGGTGTATCTACAACCTCCGCAAATGGTAAACGAACAGCCAAAAGCGCAATATTTTAGATTTTTTAACTTCGGATGAATATTTTTAAAAAATCTGCAAAAGTCGAACCGCGAATAAGTGAGGGATCACTGTATTTTTTGAGCTACAGCCACATGCACATGGTAACTGGACCATGCAATGCATTGTGGTTAATGTGTCTCATGAGATTGTCTACACATAAATTATTTAGCCTTGTAAGTTTGTTTTTTTGTGAATAATCTTGCTGAATATGGATCATCCAGGTATGTTTTTCTACTTGTAACTAATTTGTGTTCAAAATTGGCTGTAAGTCCAGTATATTACAGAATTGTGCATGATTAAACTTTCAATAGCTACTAAATATGTGCTGTAACTGTTAGCATTAGTCTGTTACACAGACCACAATTACAATGGTAATAGTAATGAAGCCACCTAGTGGACTTCCTGAAGAAGCTGTGCTGAATGAAAGCAAAATATTTAAGGTACAAACCATTAAAACTGCTTGGAAATATTAACAATTTTCAACAATGACAAGGACCTAGCTACAAGGCTATAATGATGTAGCACACTGCACAATTTAGCTAAAATCTAGGAAGAAACAGATTCAAAAAATGGATGGATAGATAGACCAATGTAAAAATGCTCTTTGTAAAATGAAGATGCAAGTGTCGGCACCAGCAGCTGCAAGTGTCACAATACTACCCACAATACATTGCACCAAGCCAGTTATCGTTGTTCACAATTGGAGTGTCCTATCTGAGTAACTTAATCTGTGCTACAGTATCAACAGCAGAACATAATCTAATTTCCAAGAATTTTAACTTGAAACATTTCCATTCTGTTTGTCAGGTTACAGCTTCTGTAGTGTGTTGTTCCGGCAAAAGGCCAGTCAATGCACAACCAACGTTAGTTAACTTGCTTTGGATGTTAGTCTAATGTTTCTGCATAGAGGAGGAAAAAGAAACAAGCCTCATCTTCACTGAAGGTAAATGTTTGGTTGCACTTTGAATTTTCCTGAGTAAAAAAGAGCTTGACACAACATATTCAGTGTGTAAAATCTGCAAAATGAAGGTCAAGTACTTCTAAACTAATATGCAAAATACACAGAAAATTATTAATAAAATAATTTTGCATCATATGTTAATCACATTAATGTATATATTATATATTCTGGGGAGAGGTGGGACAGTCGCTTCTTTGGGACTTGTGGACCTGGTGCAGACAAGTCCACAAACACACCACGGCAGCAAACTTGATGTTAGGTTCACGGTCTAGTCAAGTTCACAATATAAATAAAAGCTAAAACTTTCTCCAGGCTTTTAAATATACAAGTTTTCCAAACACATTCTCTGTTGTGAAGACCTTGTAATTTACCTTTTACACATAGAAACGAAGACAAATATCTTTAATGTCAATTTTGACCAAAAAAAATATTTTGGGAATGTAAACAGATAAATGTGTGCACCACTGCTAACGTCTCAAACTTCATTATCTATAATCTATAAATTCTAAACATTATCCTTGATAAATAAATATAAACAAGTGCATGCAAAATATCTCATAAAATTAATATTTCAGAATAGTTTGGCCTGTCCCGCCGTTAGCTTCGTTAGCTTAGCAGCAGCACGTTTCAGCAGAAGTTACAAAACAAAACAGCTTGGTTAAGTATTTGAGTAAAGTTTGCCACAAAAAACATTCAAACCAAACGAATTAATTTTGATAAAAAGTAAGCGCTTACTCATGTTGGAATCCTAAAAGCACATGGTAATGAACATAAAAGGTCAGAGCTGCTCTGCTGGTGGGCTTCCTTCGTCCACCTGCTGCTGCGTGGATAAACTAGCATTTGTTTGTTGATACTGTACTTGCCTCCAGTGTTCGGCCCACTTTGTTTACTCTTCGTATCTCCTTCCGTGCATGTGTGAAGATAGTTTCTGTTTGCTTTCTGCTTCAGTATGTAAATCCTCTCCATCGTTTCTCCGGGGATGTTGGCGGACTGATCAGGTTCATCGCTGTTGTAAAGACCCGAGGCAGTGTCTGAGGTCAGTCCAGAAACCAGGTTTTCATCTAGTTTCCTGGAGTCTTCTGTAACATTAGTCTCTTGTTTTAAGGATCTTCGCCTTCGCGGTGCTAATTTAAGCCCAGAAACGTCTTTTAAGGCGACTCGGTTGAGTTTGACCCTGCTAGAAGATGGAAACATGCTGAGAATTAAAAGTGGGTGGGCCAAAACTGACAAGACACAAACGTCTGGACCAGTTTTAAAATAAATTATACTGAAATATTAATTTGTTTTTACTTAGAGGAAACAAGTAACAACGTCTAGACTTGTTCTTGGACCTGGCATTCCATTCAGCTCAGGTTTAATTAACTTTAACTCACCAAGGTGTGCGGACCGGAAGCACTGAGCATGCGTAAAGGTTCCTACAATGACGTATTCTACTCATTTTCAAAATAAAAGCTTCTTTATTATGCTGGCCAAAATTCTCTACTCATGCTGATTAATTCAATAAACAAACTGTTTATAATTTATTGATGGACACGTGCTACACAGTCTCATATATGGATTTAATCAATTATAAGACAAACAATGGAAGCAAAGGAAGCAGAAACACACACACACACACAAATATTGAAATGAGAAGAGATAAACAAACAAAGAACTTAAATTGTAAACAAGCAAATGAGGCCTAAATATCCAAGAAATGCTTTGGTGAAACAAAAAAAAGGCTTCATTAGAATATATATGTTAACTTTTGGGTCAGAGATCTTAAAATGACATTTGAAACTACTTTGAGATAACAAAACAAAACAACAACAAAACTTTATTTATAAAGTGTTTTTCAAACAAAGTTTATCAAAGTGCTTTACAGATTTAAAATGACCCCACAACCCCCCAACCCCCCCCTTTACTTAAAAAGTAAAACCCCCATCCCAACCCAACCCATCGACCATACACACACACACACACACTTAAAAGCTACAAAAACAGCGGGCTGAGCACAGATGAGCCAGGAAATGACATCATAGGAGCCATCTGCATCGGTAGCAGCAGATCAGCAGCAGCTGCCAAGGCACCGACCCCGTGCGCCCAGAGTAGGGAGGGCTGGTACCCCCACCTCCACCCAGGCCTTACCTGGGGCGCACCCTGGCAGCGACAGCCGACCATCGCCCCCGACACAGAGGGGTCCCGGAGAGGAAACACTGGAAAAAAAAAAGAGTTAAAGTGTAAAATTTATAAAACATAAAGTGTATAAAGTATAAAACAATGAGTGTAAAACAATAATAAGATAGAATCAAGATAAAAATGCAAAGCAGATTAATAAAAACAGTTAAAAGCTAAACTAAAAAATACATCTGGTAAAATATGCTAATCAGTTAAAAAGCGTAATAATAAATAATAATTAGTTAAAAGCTTGGTTAAAAAGGTAGGTCTTGAGCCTGCTCTTAAAAACATGAACGTTCTCTGCGGCCCTGAGGTCCTCCGGCAGCCTGTTCCAGAGGTGAGGGCCATAATAGTGGAAGGACGTCTCACCATGAGTCCGTGTCCTGACTTTAGGGATGATAAGGAGACGGCTGCCAGAGGAACGCAGAGACCACGAGGGTTCATATGGTAAAAGCATTTCTGAAAGATAAGAAGGCCCAAGACCATTAAGACACTTAAAAATCATTAAAAGAACCTTAAAATCGATCCTTAAACATACGGGGAGCCAGTGCAGTGATTCCTGGTCCTGGTCTTCATCAGGACACGTGCTGCTGAATTTTGTAGCAGCTGTAAACTTGAGATAGTCTTTTTGGGAAGGCCAGAAAGCAGGGCGTTACAGTAATCAATTCTGCTGGTGATAAAAGCATGCACCAGCGTCTCCGCATTGGCCCGAGAGAGAATGGGGCGGACTCTGGCTATGTTCTTTAGATGATAAAAACCTATTTTAGTTATGTTTTTAATGTGAGGGATAAAAGTCAGCTCAGAGTCAAAAATCACGCCCAGGTTCTTCACTTGAAAAGATGGATTAAAAGACAGTACAAATAATCCAAAAAAAGATTCTTTAGCCAACATCTGGAACCATAAACAACCTCAAATTTAATGGTCTATCAGGAAACAACATGCAACTATGTGAAAAGTGTTAAGACACATAATAAGAAAGTATATTGAAATGGAACCCTGTGATGGACTGGCGACCTGTCCAGGTGTAAACCAACCTTCTCACCCAATGACTGCTGGAGATAGACACCAGCTCCATTCTGAACAGGAATAAATGGATAAAAAATGGACTGACTGATTGAACTGGACTGCAGTATTTATCCCACACCTCTGCAGGAAATTATACATTTCTTGTGCACGTGTGTCAGGATGTTTATGCTGAAACTATGTCATGCTGGCAGCTGCAGCAGGCCTGTGAATTAAACCGTAAGTGTTTTGGAACTTTTTTTAACACTGACACTGACATACCAAATATAAAGATGAATTATGTGTCTCTCTACATTTTGTTTACTCACCTGCACACAATCATGATGATTTTCATGATGATTTTCAGCATAAAATAACTATTTACTTTTTGCTGCACGGTGGTGCAGTTGGTAGGACTGTTGCCTTGCAGCAAGAAGGTCCTGGGTTTGAAACCGGGCGAGGACCTTTCTGCATGAAAGGTTGAATATAGAACATGAACACTAGGGTGGCCCTTAAAATCAAAAGTTTGAAATTTAAACCTTTCACCCCTTAATGTTGTTTCACTTACCAAAAAAATAATTCTGGTAAAGTTTTGTGAAATTCCATGTAGGTGTAGGCATGTAGGTGAATTTCTCTACAAATCCTGACTGTCATAATTAAATTCTGTTAATACAACATCCAAATGCTAAATGCATTATCCTGATTACTACACACATTCATGTTCATATATTTTTGAAATGCCAGTGTACAGAAACAGTGCATAATGCATATTATCTCAGACCACTGGGATCACATACTGTAGGAGAATTTTGTATCAGTCAGCTACTAATGAAAATCTCCAGTTTTACAAACTACAGACAACAAGTTCTTATCTTGTGAAGAACTTGCATAGACAATGCAAACAAGAAGAAAGGACAACGTGTACCCATTTAGGGCTTACGGCACTTTAAAGAAATTCTTGGTGTTAAACTGCCATCAGATCGCCACCCTTTTGGTTTCTTCATGTCCCTGCATAACGTTCAGAAACCGACAGTCTGAGATGCCAGTTCCACTGCAGTTAAAGCAATATCTGATGTCTGGGATAAGGCAGTACGCAGCAGTCAGCATTCCATCTAGAAACTTGAGGCTGTCTTTAAGGAATGGAAAGGACTTCAGAAACATAAAAACAGTGGCACATAAAGGCAGGTATCAAGGCTTGATGATTTATTTGATATTGCACACACTGATGCTCTCAAGATCATAACAAATCCAGAGGATTGAACATTTCTCTTACTGCAGTGACAGAAAGGATGTCCAGGTGCTATTGTACCATTTGACAAAATACACATTGGGAAAATGAAATGCAAACAGCAACATATTGATTCTGATTCAAAGTGTGTATAAAGAAGTTTAGATGAACAAGAAGCTAGCTGCTCCCAAGCTGTTCTATTATCAGATAGCTCTGATGAGACAAGTAATCATGGTAATGAGAATATCTCTAAGGCTGATGTTTGTCAAGGTTCTGCCCAAACAAGAGCAACCCAAAATGTTGACTGGCAGCTGCCCTGGACAGGACTCACACATCGAATATGCCATCACAAGCTAAATAAAGCTAATGCTTCTAATTTACAGAATTTGTTCATATATTGGAAACTTTAGAGAGTGAGGGCCATGAATATCATTTGATTGGTCTAAAAATGTATCCTCATCACTTTTTATATTAATGGAACAAAATTAAGGGCTGAGAGCTTGAAATTTCACACGTTTTTAATGTGTAAGGGCCACTCTAATGAACACCACAGCGACATCTAGTGTGTGGATGTGGTTGCAACAACAGAACACGTTTTCCAGGTGTCCGTTCCAGAAAGCAGGTTATGTGACGTAACCGGATAAGTTTGAGGAGTTTGTAGATAACCTAAATTTTCAGTTCCAAAAACAGAGGTATCTTTCAAGGTATGTTAGTAACCATAGCAACTTAATCTCTGAAGATAACCAGGTTATGTTCTAGGTAAGTTTGTTCCAGAGAGGGTTTTGAGCATGACGTGCCCTTTTGATGATGATACTGTGCAGCGTTTGGACTTTAAACAGAGTAATCTAATTAATTACAATTTCCAATATTACAACACCGTTATGTTTAGTAGACGTAAAATGCAGTGCGTTACTATAAATTGATAAAACAAACTACTTAATGTGACTAAACACACATACACACGGTTATATTGCGCCTGGGTTGATTAACTAACAAGCTGGACCCTGTAGTCCCCTGTAGGGGGATGCACTCGCCTCTCATCCAGAGGATTGTGGTTCAGTCCCTGGGACTGACAGATCACGTGTTGAAGAAGAATCAGTTTGTCACAAAGTTTTATTTGCATAATTCAAGGAATTAGTTTTTTTTAGTAATGCAGTTTGCAACGTTCTTGTGTTTCATCTTGACTTGGTACAGAGTTCTTCTGGCTCCAGACGGTTTGCATCTGATTAAACAAGTAGTCTATATGTCTAATGGTGCGTTCACACCGGCAGCTTTGTCAACGTCAAGCAACGTTCACAACGCTTCAAGTTTGAAGCTTGTAATGCTTGACCGTTAAAAAGAGCACATAGGCGGGGCTTCCTTTGTTATGGGATGTTCTGAGCTATGGCGGATCATATAGAGAGAGTGGCTTGGTTTTATTTACTCCGTTTGTGGATACGCCCCATTCTTCAGATGCGTTCTGAGTTTGAGGAGTTAAACCATTTGCTCCAGGGGCTACATATGGATGAGGTTTGCTTCCAGCGCTTCTTCCGTCTGTCCCGCACCCTGTCTGAAGACTTCCTGCTTCATTCAGGTACGTCACTACGATGAGACGCTCTGATTGGTTGACATGCCGCTTCAAGAGCGTCAAAAGTTCAGCTAGCTAAACTTCTGCGTTGCTCGCGTTTCAAGTGTCAACACCTGAAACGCTTGAAAAGCTTTGAAAGTTGACGCAGAGACTCTGACGCTGGTCTGACGGACTCCACCATAGACTTTACATGTAAACTTGATGCTTCTGATGTTGACGGTTGAGAACGCATCATTAGTATTTTACCCTTAAAGAGGCCATTTCATACAAATTTCAGGACTTTGTGGTTATTTCTTAAGTATTAACCAGTAATATGAAATATTTTATACCTAAAAGAATGTCAGGAAACACTGATTAACAGACCTTTCAATCTGTCTGTGTTAAAATGAACAAACTAACAAACTAGCCTATGAGAGCAAGGTATAGTGTTTCCTGCCCCGCTGCGCATGGCAACGTCAGATGTCGTGTCTTCCGGTTTGCTGCGCCTTATGCTACAGCTTTATAGTGAGCTGCAGGCGTGGTTTCAACTGCTGAATACTAACAAACAAAGGAGTTGTGACGAAACAGATACAGGCCTTTCAGACTTGGGTTTTATCACCACCTGCGTAGTTTGAGAGATTAAAACTTAAAGAGAAGTTGTTGACCTGTTTTCACACCCACTATGAAGGTAAGAACACCTGTGGAGCTAAAATATTCAACAGAAACCTAAAAAAAAACGTTTTTAATGGAAGGGCCTCTTTAACACATTGGTGGCAAAAAAAGTAATTTTCAAGTTTTTATTCAAAATACAGAAAAACATTTTAGATTAGACATATCCTCCAGCACCCCACAACCAAAGTTTGGAATAAAGCGTGGAAAAATGAATCATTAAAATGAAATTTTATTTTTTTAAATAAAAACAATAAGAGTTGAGAGTTATATCTGTTAAACTGGTGCATTTACTCTGTCTGTTATTTCTTTTATCAACATTCTCTCTTTTGCTGCTGCAGCTGTTTTGATTTGCTTTATAATTATTGGATTGAATTCTTCATAAGCAGCATCAAGACTTCCAACTCTGCTTCTGACTAATATGCTGCCCCTTTCTTTCCCCTTTGCTTTCCAATGTGACTCGTGAATTCGGTGATCCATTGAGAGGGTCTTTATGTGTTCAGGGTGCGCGCTCATGAACTCTGGTTAACAAGGAGCAGGTTGATTAACCAGATTCTTATCAGGTGTTCTGGAACCAACATACTCAGACTAAGCAGGTTCTTGGTTGATTAACTCTGAGTTCAGGGTTTACCAAATGGTAAGTTGACCAAGCTTTCAGGTGTTGAGATGCAGGTTCAACATTTCCACGTGCGGTTTGATGCAAATTTTTTATTTGGGTCCATCTGTTTTAGCTTCACCAAAACTCACTCTGGTTTTTGATCTTCTCTGTTCTCATCTGAAGATGCGGCATTAAGATAAAAACGATGTAAATCAACAGAAGTCAAAGATCTGAGGGGTGTTTTTACATTTAGTCAGTAAAATTTCACTGACATGGAGGGGGCGGGACTTAAAACACAGACTACTGCCAACCACAAGGAGGTGCTTGTTTTGGCTTCAACTTCCACCTTATAAAGCTGTTTAGTTTTTATAACATTCAGTGTTTTCAGAGTTTAACAAGTGCAGCGTGTGATGAAATTTTAGTTTAAAGTTTCTGAAATTTTAATAACTAAAGACCCTCAAATGGAGTCCTGTGCGCTTAACTGCTTATTTTATGGAGAATGTAACTGTAGAGCTCAAAGTATGGAGCTTTAAAATGTTTAGATTTGGTAAAAATAATAGTTAATGCATTTAACAAATGTTTGAACTTGCATCAGATTTATATGATTTGCATGTGATTTGGATAAAAACTGAAGCTACGACTGCAAGTTTTAATATTTTTCATTGATTCTTTCAAAAATACAATTATAATTTATAAATAAACTTTATTTTATTATCAATTCTTACACTTTCTGAACCCTTTTCACAGAACATACAGCAGAAAACACACAAATAAGACTGAAATCTAATAACAAAAAGATATTGTAAAAAGCAGTTTTATGTTTAACAGAAGAAGATCTGGGGCAGTAGTGAGGAGTGACGGTGAGACCCTGGTGTTGGGAAGTAGCCGGTCCGTTGACTGTGGCGGCCTGATTCACAACACCAGCTGCCCCGCCCCACCGGGTCAGCAGATGGCGCTACTGCGGTGAAAGTGTTGGAGTTTTTTCTTCTCCCTTCCCATCAGGAAGCAGGCAAGTGGTTCCACCTCGCTGCATCCTCTCCAGGGGTGTAGAGTCAGCTCTGCCTCTTCATCTCGCTCCGATCTGTGCTGCATCTGTGACAGCTGTGCAAAACAACAACAAAAAAAACTCTGCAAATCAGAATCTGATGGAACCACTGGAAGTGAGAAAATGAACTTTCTTTTGCTTCTTCTTGTGGAATTCTCACTGATAAAGCAGACATGAGAGGGTTTTGGGAGTTCATGCTCCACCTCTCTACACCTGCCAGGCGTTAGACCCCCCCCCCATCCTCCCACAGTAAAAACACACATCCTATATGCAAATTTCATAATCACACCAGGGCAATTGAGAACACGTGCGGATGTACAGTGAAGAGGGATATAAGCTTTAATTTAGCATATGAAATGAGTTGGGATTAGAAGGAGATAAAGAGCACAGTGAAGAGCAGAGGGAGCGCTACCAGAGCGGTCACTCCTAATTTTTGCTTCTGTGAAGCTCTTTAAATCTTTCTGACTGCTCTCACCGGCGCTGGATGTGCATGCTGAGCCCGACCGGGAGATAAAAGAACAGAGGCAGTTCTGACGGTTATTATGCTCTTCAGATTGAAATGTAGAATATCAGCATAAGCCACAGAAAACCTATTAACAGAACTATCACTATAATGATCTTAGTGAGGCGGATTCCAGGAAATCATTAAATATCTTCATTTATTTGATACTAATTCAGGAAAATATTCTTTCAAATGTTTATGGAAATGTCAATAAATAGCTAAATCTCTAGTTTGACATCATTTGAAGAGCTTTTACTTTAGAAAATGAAATAATGAGCCAATTTATTTTACTGTTTCAGTGACAGACAAGAAAAAAAGTTCAACTATCCTCCATCTTTCCTAAATACTAACAAATATTTATAACAGAATCTGTAAAGTGTGGGTTTTTTCTCTCTCAATTTAATAATTCTCTGTCTCACACTCGTTTCCTCGTGTGCTGATGTCCACTGAGAAATACGCATGTTTCATAAACATGAATAATTTCAGACATGCCACTGAACAGCTTCTGCATGTTATTCAAAAACGTACAAATCACTGTTTATAAAGCTCTCCATCATGCAACAAGCTTTCAATTCATTTTATTCATCTATTTGTCTCCCAACGTGCTTTCGTCTCCGTGCATCCACGTTCCTTCTATAAGAAATGGAATGAAACCACCTGCAGTTTGTTCTGAGCATTTGCATTTTTGAACAACGTTAATTTAAAATTGTCACAATTAAATGGGATTTCTTGAAGTAGAAATAAGAGGAGGAAGAATTGTGAAAGTAAGTTAAAGGTAGATGGAAGATAGAGAAGATGAGATCGGTCGTCACTTCACATGTATGTCTTTGTCTTTTCTCTGGACTGGTGTGAAGCTGGCGGGGGGAACAGAAGCAGCAGCTGAATTCCTTTAAATAGGCCTGCCTGCCTCATCATATGGTTGCTATGGCAGCCAGCCCCCCGTTTCAAGATAACGTCCACATGCTCTGAGAGAGAGACTCCCTCCACCCCGAGAGCCATAGATCTACACCGCTGCTCGGGGAAAAAAGAAAAGGTTTACCAAAGAGACGCAACCACTTATAAAATCAGCACATGCATGTTGAAAATCAGTGTTTCAGTCTGGTCAAACTACTACAGGGAAATGTATTAAAAAAAAGAAATATGAAAGAAAAAAAAATGTGGATTCTTGAGACGAAATGTGAGGGAAAAATCCCAGATCAAAAGTGAAGCAGATGAGTGAACAGCTGGTACAAGAAATGGGGTGTTACTTGAAGAAATGAAGGGTGTAAAAAGAGGATGAAGGTTCTGCACGACTTTTAGAAAATATAAGAACTAGAAAAAAAAAAGCTCCAGATAAGAGCGTAATCATCGGTGCCACCTTTTTAGTTACAGCTCTTTCATTTCCTAATAGCTCCCTTTTTCTTGGCATGTTCGTTTTAACCATCTCATCCTGCCGTTCCCAACCC
>SSNP01000174.1:154665-173226 GCA_006937955.1 Pachypanchax playfairii | reverse complement strand
CCCCCCCCCCCCCCCCCACTCCTTTGTCTGGCATCCAGCTTCCCTCTTCAGTTTTTTTATCCGAGCTTTCAATCATCCAGAACTTTAACACAGGGTCAAACAGGACAGAGCAACGTGGACGAGCCTCTCCAGCTGACTTTGTCCTGAATTTCTCCCATAAGTGCACTTATAGAGCTCAAAGGTGTGAAATCTATTATACAAAGAACCGAAGTGGAGACATTTTATTTTTATAGCATTAGCAGGATTTTAAATATTACCTGGAATCAAATTACAAATCAGTTTAAGATCTAAATTACAGAAGAAAGACATGTAAACCGCATCCTAAAGATTCAATATCAAGAAATATTTCAAATCGAAACATGAATTTGTGTCATTAAAATCATTATTAACTCAGATTGATAGATTTTTGAATCAAAATCACTCACTTTAAACAGAGTTTTTAGTAAATATAGTAAACCACAAAATAAATTGCAAATGTAGTTTATTTAAATTTGAAGAAAATGAAACTTTAATAGTGGATTAAAAACCCGAATTGAACCCGATCCATGTAAACCAGGAGGCGACAGACACATGATGAGGATTTTAATCCCATTTTATTTCGATGTTTTTTTTTTTTTTAACTCTACGCAGCTGTTTGTGTTTTTGAAACTTCTCCAGAAGCGGGTCTAAAGAGGACGAGAAGTCAAACACAACGTCGATAAAGACGGCGCTGTCGGTTTCCTCTTAAAACACAGAGGCACTCTGATTGCATTTGAGTGAGATGGGCGCGTCTCAGCATCTCCTAATGCATCTGTAAATCGAGTTGGAAAATGACGATGTCTGTTGTCTGCACTTGGGATGGAAGCCAGGAAGGAGGGGGGGGGGCTTTGCTACAGAGAACTTCCTGCCTCTTCCATTTACACTGGAGTCAAACAGTTAACCAGCATCACCTCGTATGTAAAGAACACCAGTTAGATGATGAATCCACCTTTTCTTCTTCTTCTCTGAATCAGACAATAAATGCAAACGAAGATTGATGGTGTTTCCTCTCAACACACAGGATGGCTGCGAGGAGCTACAGAGTGCATTAATAGGAAGGGCTCCATTATGAAGGAGATCAGGTCTGAGAGCAGCAGCGATAAAGATGCTGGCTGAGCATTTGCCAAGAATCCATTTCTCTTTTTATGCAGGTCTTAAAAGGCCTTTTGCCAAACGCGGGTACACACCCAGACAAAGAATGATGTCCTCACGTTTCACCTTTACGCAAAAGTGCACATCCATTTCATTCCAATTAGGTGTGTTAAGAAAACAAGATTATACCTTTCCCCTGACATTTATGGCTTTATGGCTCTCCTATATTTTTTTTTTTTTCAGATTTGTAGTTGGAACATCAGAAAATACCAGGAAAAATATATATCTTTTGCTCTTCTTTAATTACATCCCTATAAATACACACATTTCCCATGTATATGCATGTTAATCTAAAACAAAAGGCTATTTGTGAGATTAAACTCTGGTTTATGTTTTACTATTAAAGATTAGAATATTTACACATGATGTTTTACTCTTGGACACGCCCTGTCAGCGGCTCCGATGCTGCTGCATCACCGTGTCTCCTCGATGGTCGGTGCCACCGACTCAGAGACAGAGACTGAGACCCGAACGTGTAGCCCCGTCCCTTGACCGTCACTTTCACACACACGCGCACTAATGCACGCACGCCGTCTCCCTTACACACCAGCTCCACGCCCACGCATCGGCGATAAGGCCTGAGCGCCGGTAGCCGTTTAGTTCAGCTTTGTCTCTTTAGTGTCTCCCACGTGAGCTGCAGAAAATGCAACGACTTGCAGTGTTTGAATTATTAGCAAGGCGGCACAGCTTTTACTTAATCCAAAGATGTTTATAATCTGTGCTCAGTGGAAGTGCGTAGGCTAATAAGAGCGGTTAAAAAAAGTTAGTATGTAAATGAATGAATGCTGCTTATCTTTGCGTGAAAATGTCTGCGTACTTAAGAAGATACCCACCTCTAAAGCTGCTTTCTTTAATGAGTCTTATTAAACTACTGGCATAAGAAAAGGGATATGGAATAATTTACTTGCTCTTGGAGGAGTCGTGTCAAGTTTTCAGCTTAAATCAACTAATAAATTACAAAGAAACTGAATCAAACTGCAGAACATTCCTTCACGCTTTCATGAACTGCTCTTTTTTTTTGCTCACCCACTTCTCTTTGTTGTAATGTTTGTTGATTGCTCGGCCTTTGGTCTGAGTGCAGATCTATAAATTTACAAGTTCCTGCCAGATGCTTACAGATGGTTCTGGCAGCGGCTCGTGCCAAAGGAGCACTAACCCTGATGACTCCTGCGGGTTGCCAGGTTGCTTGTAGCCCGGATGGGCCGGCAGACTGCAGGTTAGCTGGCGGAGCTGACGGCTGGGTGGTGAACTGGTGAGCCAGAGAACTGTAAAGAAACAACAAGGTCAGCACGTTTAAAAACCTTCATGTGAAAACTGAAAGGTACCATCGCCATCCAAACGAAAACCCAAAGCTGAATTTTCTTTTTGACAGACTGCATGTCATGTGATCAGCTACGACTGTTACAGTAAGGCTGTTTGACATAAAGCCTCCCACAGTCGAGGTATACCGAGGAGGGTAATTACAGTCAGGATTAGCGGAGATCCCCCAGTAACTGAGACGTCAGTAATAATAAAAAAATACCCACAAAAAAAAGAAATATAAAGCAAAATCAACACACGGGAAGGACACACAAACACACCAACAGGCACACAAACTGGCTGATTATGTACACAGACATGCGCAGCTATACGTGCACACGCCTCAGACCTACACGCTCTGGTCGGCCATCACAGACAGCATGCCGGCTCGGCAGCCATTTTGCAAGACTGCTCTGAATTGTTCAATTAGGATGATTGTGGCTTACGTCCTGGATTCTTGGCATTACAGTCGTCACATAAAGTCAAAAGTAGCATCTCGGTGACGGTGGGACTGCAATCATGTCGCAGCATATGAAATGTTTTGCAGAGGCCCCACAGTGTGAACCTGGTCATACATGATAGCAGGGCTTTTTGTGCAGCCGTGTGTGAACTCCCTGCACATGTATAGATGCCGCACGCTTCTTTGTAATGTATGTGGTGGTGCTGACGGCTCCTCCGCGCTCAGATATGGAGGAGGGGATGAGGGCGTGCACAGCAGCTCAGAGAATAGAGAGGAAATGGAAAGGGTGAGAAACAAAATCACTTGAAATAAGAGACCGAAAAAGGGAGGGAGAAGAGAAGAGAAGCAAAGCACGGTGAAAAGGAAAAGTGTACAGCTTGTTCTCGCCGTTACCATTTCTGCTCCCACACTATGGGGAAAAAACAGAATATAGATGACCCCGGTCTACACGACAGTACACGCTTCTCTCTTCTTCATCCAATTTGTCTAAAATATTCTTCTTTTTCCTGCTTTTAAAGACTGAATGTTGTTGTGTTTCTCTAAGAAAGCCTGACCTGTGTCCATACGTGTCCACCTATAGACACCTTCACTTGTTTCCTGTCTCACACACACACACACACACACACACACACACACACACACACACACACTGCTAACCAGTAAACGTCACAATTATGGTACGAAATGAATGAAATCAAAGCTTCTTACACCAGGAATGTTCATAAAAAATGCAATAATGTAAAAATATCACAATATTTGACTGTTTAAATGACTAAAAGAGGAAATTTACTCGTCCTTATGAGCTAATTTGACGTCTCTAACACACTGGAATGTATCCCTTTAACAAAAATCTGCTATCACATGGGCAGAGTTTAACAAAGGCCACCTAAGGATAAGAACACAAATTTTCCAGTAGCTGACACAAAGAGGGGATTGATGCTTTAGGGTCACACGGACGGGGTTGAACCAGTCCACGTCCTTAAGAGATGGAGCCTGAATGAGACGGTGGAAAGGTGGCGGGCGGCGAAACGGGACGGGTTGAATGAAGCTGTCAGCAGCTGATGGGGAGAGAAGAACACATGACGGTCCGGAGACCAACGACACCTTAACGGACGAGTCCAAACACCATGATTGGGATTCATGTGGAGGTGCCCCCACATACGAGTCCTCCCCCCCCCCACCCTCCCGCTCCCCTCACCCACACACACCCACTCCATATGACACGAGCCGGCATACATGATCCAGCGACCTCTTTGTCTGGGTTCATACGGTCAGATCTGACACGTTTTTATTCTCGTACATCTCAAACACACACGCAGAGTCATGTGAGTGGCAGATGACCCTGCCTTTTATCATCATGCATGTCTATCACACAGTACAGTAGTGTCATGATGACCACCCTCCCACCCCCCTCCTCTCAGACACCGTGTCCTCAGAACACATCCTCCTCCCCCCCCCCCCCCCCCCCCCCCCCGACCGGGTGATCATCTGCTGTGACCGTGCGCTCCTATCATCATGAGTCAGGAGTGTTCGACAGGGATGGGCGACGGGTGGCGTTGTGTGTGCGAAGGGGACATCCTAACTGTCTTATTTTCTGATCATATATGATGGATGACAGCGAGAACTTTCCCACCCATCGGCGGCGGCGTGAGCGGTGCTACAGCGCCAGACGGAGGGGACCCTTTGTCTCCCACCAGCACCACACAGGGAGGGATACGTACGCACACACATATACTGTACATTCTGGCATAGCCACTGCACACACGCACACACACACACACACACACACACACACACACATACACACACACACACACACACACACACAGACACACACACACACACACAGGAAATACACATTTACAGACACTCCTTTGCTGTTAGTACAGTGTCAAATAATCCAAGTGTGACAGCGCTGACATCCTGCAGCAGCTGCACACCTGGACAAGTCAAACGAAGAACTACCCACAAATCTTTGTGTGAAAACAATGTGCGATTGCATCACCGTGCAGATGCATGTCAAAGACGGCGTGTGAGTTTGCGTGCGTGTCCTCAGACTCACCTGACGGCACCCCTGGTTGTCGTGGTGATGCAGCCTCATCTGGGGTTGCAGAGCTGTGCCACCTGATGTCCCACCTCCCTTTCACTCTCCCTCTCTCTGCTGTAGTATGGGATCAGTAGCTACACCCTAACACTGACAGGAGAAGGGGAGACGGGGAGGAGGGGTTCTTATCCAGCATGGCGGGTCGAACCACCGGCCACGCGCGGATGAGGGGACGCCGGGGGGACAGAGATAATAGAGAGAGCCCTGGTCACAGTCGGCGTAGCTGAATCCAAACCTCCCTGCTGTCTGCGCTCCGATGGTCTCTCCCTGCTTCTCTCGCTCTGATTGGACGATGTGCTTCCTCCTTCATCAAAATGTAAAATTCCAAGACAGAGAGAGTAGAGCATCATGTGTGTGTGTGTGTGTGTGTGTGTGTGTGTGTGAGAAAAAGAGTCTAAAAGCAAAGCCGATGATGTTAGAGACGAAAAAAAAAAACGTGTGTATTCGAGAACCACTTGTCATGCAGACTAGGATGACTGTAGGCATGACCGCCAGAGTGTGTGTGTTTGTTTAAATGTTCATGTAAATGTGTGTTTATGCCTTTTAGTCGGGGAAACAATATAAAGAATGCCATTGTCTGTGTGGGCGTGTGATAAAGGAAGAGGTAGCTGAGGGAAAGACACAAGACAAAGAGGATAGAAAGACATTTAAAGCGTGTGTGTGCGTGATAGGGGGGAAAAAAAGAAAGCAGTGTGTGTAAGGCCCGAGAGCTGTCATCATTAGTCTCTCTGCGGCGGCTGGTGTTGAGCTGCGAAAGGGCTTGTCAGTCAGTTTCTGTCACAACATGTCACTAAAAACACACACACACACTTTCCCACAGGGGATCGTGTCAAGAAAAGGGTCCAGGCCGCTCTGACAAACGGATCCCAACCCCGTCTCCCTCCTCGTAACCTTTAACCCCGCTCCTCTGATTCTCCTTCCAGCGCTGTCACATCCTGGATCAACTTCCTGAATCAAACCTTCCCATTCGCAGGGAAAATATTTAAACAAAAAGGTTAAAATTAGATAAAACGCACGAAGGCAGCGAAAAAGTGTCTGTGATGTGTGAGCGAGCGTTCTCCTGAGAACGGCTCAATGAAATACTGCTGAGTCACTGCGCTCTCAGAGAAGGCCCCCGAAAAGGCACAAAGTTCAAAGTGAACGTCCGGCGTGTTTACTAAAACAAAAAGAACGTCTGTGGAGGGGAAAGTAAAAAAAAAAAAAAGAACACACGACCAGCTGTATTTTATTCCCGTCTGATCGATCCCACGTTAGTTCTCAACATCACGGACTTTCATCTGCACACATTAAAACACTCCTTCCCTTTTTTCCTGGCTTTTCTCTTCCTCGCCTCCTGCCGATTTAATTACCTTCTATATTTATCAGAGCTCAAGATGCTATTTTGGTTTTGAGACTCTTGTCACTGATATCGGGAGGCTACATTATTCAGAGTGAGAGCGCAGGGGGCCGTCTGACACAGAACAAGAGCGCTGTAGTTAACCCTATAGAGCAGGACAGAGGCAGTTCAACACGCATGTGATTATATATGTTGGCTACATGTATTCCCTGCAAAGAGTTGGATGTTGCACGCGGCATATAGCCGGCGTTGGACTTAAAGAAGGTGTGGTCAGCCATTTCTCGTCTCCATTTTGTGACGGTTTCATTTTTGACTCTCAGCTCCAGAGCACACAAACAGTTACAGATCTGTTACCATAAACAAACAAAAAAAAAACCCTAAAAGGTGTATTTAGGCTCGTGAACCGCCTGCTTCAGCTCACACACACACACACACAAACCATGTGACACACACTGTATAGATCGCCGTCCTCCATATTTGCTTGTGATTTATGGCTGCTCTTCAGCAGAGGCCACAGTCATCTGGGAGATGATGGCCTTATTGATCTGATAAACAGTTTCATTTACTGCCAAAGCCTGCCATTCATACACACACACACACACACACACACACACACACACACACACACACACACACACACACACACAAGTGTGTTTTGTTATCCTTATGGGGACCGTCCATTGACTTCCATTGATTTTAGTAACTAGATTTATACCTAACCCAAACCCTTTTCCTAACCTTAACCATTACTGATCTATAACTAACCCTAAGACTAACTAAAACTCTATTCACACCATACCTATAAACCTAACCCCTAACCCTAAAAAGGGGAGTCCCCCTCATGGGGACCAGGCTTCGGTCCCCACAAGAACCCCCGGACCCCAGAAAGATAGTAAAAGTCAGGAAACTGGTCCCCAGGAGGTCAGAAATACAAACCCACACACACACACACACACACACACACACACACACACACACACACAAGTGTGTTTTGTTATCCTTATGGGGACCGTCCATTGACTTCCATTGATTTTAGTAACTAGATTTATACCTAACCCAAACCCTTTTCCTAACCTTAACCATTACTGATCTATAACTAACCCTAAGACTAACTAAAACTCTATTCACACCATACCTATAAACCTAACCCCTAACCCTAAAAAGGGGAGTCCCCCTCATGGGGACCAGGCTTCGGTCCCCACAAGAACCCTCGGACCCCAGAAAGATAGTAAAAGTCAGGAAACTGGTCCCCAGGAGGTCAGAAATACAAACCCTCACACTCATACACACACACACACACACACACACACACACACACACACACACACACACACACACACACACAAGTGTGTTTTGTTATCCTTATGGGGACCGTCCATTGACTTCCATTGATTTTAGTAACTAGATTTATACCTAACCCAAACCCTTTTCCTAACCTTAACCATTACTGATCTATAACTAACCCTAAGACTAACTAAAACTCTATTCACACCATACCTATAAACCTAACCCCTAACCCTAAAAAGGGGAGTCCCCCTCATGGGGACCAGGCTTCGGTCCCCACAAGAACCCTCGGACCCCAGAAAGATAGTAAAAGTCAGGAAACTGGTCCCCAGGAGGTCAGAAATACAAACCCACACACACACACACACACACACACACACACACACACACACACACAAAGCTAAGACACATAGATTCACAGCAGGAATAACCCAGCTTTCTGCTTCATCAATTCCCCACCTCCTCCACGTCTGCTTCTCTCTTTCTCTGCTCTTTCTTTCCCCCCCCCCTCCCCTCCAGGCCACCTCACCCTCCCCTCATCTCTGAGCACAATTTAACTCCTTCTTCTTCAGCCTTCCTTCTCGTCGTTTCTACCAGCATCCACCGCCAGTCACCTGCATCTATACCATCACCACGCCTCCACACCGAGGCCTTGTGCCTTTGGCGAGCTTCAGCTAAAGTTGCGGCTCAATTTGATGATTTTCTTTGCAGTAAATACATTAGAATCATATGCAATTAGCAACATAAACTAACATTACACTGCTGTATTTATAATATAATGTCATTATCTAAACTCAGACATGATTATCAACTAGTTATCTTCTGTTTCCACATTAAACTAGATGAAACAAACTCACCTCACACCCAGAAGCTTTTGGGTCTTATTGCAGTTCTCTGATAGAACGTATAGGATGTGGAGAAGCTCGTCTTATTTCTTATTGCATCCGAGGCACTGTATACCTTCAGACAGGTGGTCAATGGGGTGCGTGTGATACCGTTGAGCATGCAGTGAAAATAAAAGTGCCGCCATTCAAGGTTCTTCATAATCTGCAGTGAATCTGTGCAATTAGAGTTAAAAGTATAGAAGGATGCATCAATGTGCCTGTTTGTATACCTACTAGTTACTATTCAAGGTCACTGGGAGTTCATGACAGATTGCCAGTCCATTAGATGGTCACATAGACATGAAAAACTTTTCTCAACAACAGAGCTGATTTAAGCCTCGTCATAATGACCCGTACGAACAGCTGCGCGTGCATGAGGAATGATTTTTGGACCGTTTCCTACGACCTCCTTAACGCAGCCTTACAGCAGCCCAATGAGAATCTATAGTGTTTGTGGTCCATTCAGAAGCTCATGACCAGGTCGATGGTCTGCTTCAAGAGGCTATTTCATACAAATTTCAGGACTTTGTGGTTATTTCTTAAGTATTAACCAGTAATATGAAACATTTTATATCTAAAAAAACGTCAGGAAACACTGATTAACAGACCTTTCAATATGTCTGCATAAAATTCAGGTGGCTCCGGCTCTTTCTTTCAGGCTTCGTCAGCAGCTCGTTCATATTCATTATTCAAACTTGTTGGACTCTGATTGGCTAACAAACTAGCCTATTAGAGCAAGGTATACTGTTTCCTGCCCCGCTGTGTATGGTAACATCAGACATTCTCTCTTCCTGTTTGTTACATCTTATGCTAACAGCTTTTAGCCAGCAGCATGCTAGGCGTGGTTTCAACTGCGGGAGCTGATGAATACTAATAAACAAAGGAGTTGTGATGAAACAGATACAGGCCGTTCAGACTCGGGAGAACTCGGGTTTTATCGCCACCTGTGTAGTTTGAGAGATAAAAACTGAAAGAGAAGTTGTTGACCTGTTTTCACACCCACTATGAAGGTAAGAACACCTGTGGAGCTAAAATATTCAACAGAAACCTCAGAAAAACCATTTTTAATGGAAGGGCCTCTTTCAGGATTTTTCATATACACGCCTCGAGACCCCTCTACGTAGGAATGCTGGTTTAATGCCTTCCAAACAACCGAAGCACAGCGCGCCATGATCAAGGCTTATTTACTTTCTATTAACTTTATTCTTTCTTGCTAGTTTTTTCTTCTGGAAATATTTTCTAAATACTTTTCTTCTGATTTGTCACTTTTTTGCCACTTGTTATGATGCGTAACCATGGCAACAAGAGACTTGTTTACAAGAAAGAGCAACTAACTGACATTTCTAAGGCTGAAATAATCCTCAAATTGAAACTCTGGACCCCTGATGAGCTCAAAAGAAGAAGACGTGGATGCAGAGCAGGAGCAGAGTGAAGAGAGAGAAAGAGGGAGTTTAAACCTTCACTTCCATCAGTCATACTGACAAATGTGAGATCTCTTTGCTAACAAAATGGATGAACTTGAAACTCTGTTGAAGACCCAGCCAGAGTATCAGGAATGCAGCATCATGTGTTTTACTGAGACATGGATAAAGGTTCATATCCCAGACTCCAGTGTGTCTGTCTGGCTTTCAAACAATACGAGCAGACAGAGATTTGAAGAGGAGCAGCAAAAGAAGAGGAGTTTGTCAGCTGATCACATCTGCAGTCACTTGTTGGGTGGAGCGTCGGAGCGGGTGGCATGAGGAGGCTGGGCAGGTGGATGGGGAGGACTGATTCTGTCCTGGAGACTGAACTGGAGTCTCTTGAGTTGATTGTCCAAAGGAGGATGAAGAACATGATGGAAAACCCTCATCATCCTCTTCAGAACACAGTAACTCAACAACAGAGTGTCTTCAGTCTGAAGATTCTTCATAATCTGCTGCAGCACAGACCGCTACAGGAGATCCTACCTGTCTACAGCTAGAACCTTCTACAATGGCGCCCTGAAGAAGAACTGAGCTACAACAACACTTAGGGTGCATTCACACCAGCCCTGTTTAGTCCAATTGAATCAAACTCTAGTTCGTTTGCACAGAAAGTCCGGTTCGTTTGGGGAGGTGTGAACGGGAATCCGAACTCTGATTCAGATCAAACAATCAAACTCTAGTCCGCCTAAAAACGTGGGTCTGAGTTCGACTGAAAGGAATTCTGGAGCGGTTCGATTGCATGTGTGAACGCAACCGCACTGAGACTGCACCAAAAGCAGGAAGTGGACTATATTGTGTAGCCGTCTCAGCCGCCTCGTGTAGTTCTCTGTCTTGTTATCTGCTCATTCTGAGTCCAATGCTGCAGAATATTGATCTGATACATTCTCCAAACACAAAAAATCAATCCCCAAACCACCAGAATCTGCTGCTACTTGAGTTTGTTTAAGTTTCACTCTCCCACGGCAGCGCCAGGAAGTGCAGTAACAATAAAAAAATAGTAGTGCAGTAACTCCACAGCGCCACCACAGGCGGGGATGTAAAACATGCTCCCCAATCTTATTTGGTCTGTTTTATAGAGTGCAGTGTGAATCCAAACAGCAGCAACAATGTAGCAATCGAACCGAGTCCACTGGACTATCGGGTGTGAATACAGTCTTAATTTCCCTTTGGGGATTAATAAAGCATTTTTGATTTCATTGATTTACTTCTAGAATTTTAGAGAACAGCATGTTTTTATAAGGATCTAAAAAACACAACAAAAAGCTGTAGTTTCCAGAAAATTACATTTCTCATGCAGGAAGCGACAAGAAGCAACAGCTCATCAAAGGTGTTACGGTCCATTCCGACTTGTGGTACAGTTCATGGAACTGAATCTGGTTCTGGCTGTAGAGGTGCTGCTTCTGGATCCAGTCCTACACCCACCAGCGTGGCGTCTTCTATCCTAAAAGCAGCAGCCGGTAGATCTTCTTCATCCTCCAGCTGCAGAAGTTGCAGCTGGAGTCTCTCTGTATTATCTTCAGCTTGTAAATTAGAGGCTTTTCCAGCAGATGTGATGATCAACTCAGAAGTTTGGAGATACTGGACCTCTGCCAGCCAGAGGATCTTCATAACAAATTATGATTTGAAATTACCCTGAGTTGCACATGGCGGCTGTTCATTCATCTTACGACAAAAATATTCATAAGAGGAAAGTTCAAACACATCTGTATGAAGTGAACAAGAACTCTGCAGCCATCCTATGACAGAACATCACCTCATATTGTCTAGAATTCATCAAGTTACTCATACAGCAGCCGTAACAACTTCCTGTAGGAAACAGAGCCCGCCTCCACAAACGTTCACAAACTCCAGATTTAGTAGAAAATGGGAGATTCACATGGAATGATGTGTTTGTACAGGTCATGAGAGGAAACCAGAAGACCCAGAGAAAACCTACACAAGACAAGTGAACCACCTGCAGCCGCCACCGTTAAGACAAATACCTTAAAAAGTATTTGAGTTCCATTTAAGAGTTTTTGTCTCCAGAATTATTTGGGTTTGGTTCTGGTCCACTTTTGGCCCTCCAGTAGTTTTTTGGATTATACTCAGTTCTCTGTGGTGGGATCTTACAGTCCTGCATGAGAAGTTCCATCTTACTCCCACGAAGTGCTTTAAGGTTTAAAACAGCTCGACATTTGACCCCATTGGAAGTTCATGTTTAACTTTATGTCTGTATTGATTTGATTAGCCTAAACTACAAAAGCCTCATTATTTATAAACTTTATGTTTTAAAATAATAATTTTACATTATATTTGTGTTTGCTTTGTTTCCAAGCAGACAGACTTCAGTCTAGATGTTTTCATCCAGAGTTCTTCAGCCTTTCTGAACATCTTCCACAGTTTTCTTCTGAACTTTTTCACACATTTACCCTGGTCCATAACAACAACTTGGGCTCTTTGAGCTCAAAAATGAAAAACATGGACTCAAAAGTTTCAGTGCAAAAACTAAAGATGAATTGTATCTGAAATGTACATGTTTAAAGGTGGTAAAGAGGATTTTGTAGCAAATTTAGAGGCCAAATTTACTTTGAAACAATTTTATCAACCTGTAAAGATCTTGTACTTCTGGTTTCCAAAAGAAAAAGTTATAATATTCATTAATCAGAGACCTGGTGGGGCTTGAAATAAAGTAGCCAATAGATAATGAATCAGTTTATCTGTTGGGTTAAAACACATGCACACTATTCGAAAAACCACAAACAGCTGTTGAGCTTATTTTTGATTTTCTTTACCATCTTTAGGAAAATAAGGAAAAATCCAGCAAAGACCTGAAATCAGACCTGACAGATGCACCAAGTTCTGACCTTCAAGAGCCACCTGCATGTTTTAGATGTTTTCCACCAGATTTAAATAAAAGAACATATTTCACCTATTTGAATCAAGTGTATCAGAACAAGGAAATAACTAAGACTGACAGGCAGCGGTCCTCTAAGACTGGAGTTTTTACCTCTTTTTAGCTCACTGTTGGTGCTAAAATACAATATTATGTCTGCCAATATTTTTCATAGATATATTTTATAAATTTAACAAAAGAAATCAAAAGAAAATGTTTATTGTGACAAACTGCTGCTAAAAAGTAGCTGAAAGATCTGATTAAAATCTAAATCTATGCTAAGTTTTTGTTGTGTTGCTAACGGGCTGGAAATGATTACAACTGTGGTCCAAATGATGAACAGTTCACTGTATTTTCAGTTTCATTTAGAAACTGTGATGTCAAGAAATATCCTCACTGTAAAAGGATGCTGGTTCACCGCAATGTAATGGATGTGATAGGTCACATTGTCTTAATTAGTCCTTCTGGTAAGTCTAAAATTAGTAATCGAGTTTTAGCGTCAGGTGACAGTTTAAGCATCTACGCATTAGCTTAAAAAATACAATGACTTACATAGTAAATAATTGTGTATTTATAATTTTCTGGAACATGTTAAACATGTAAACATATCTGGAATATTCATCATTAGAAATGGTAAAGCTCCATCTCATGAATAGTGTGTTATTCATTTGCTGGTGAATAGATAACGCTAAAGCAGCAGAGTTGGAGGAAAAATAATACACACACTGATGAGTACACAACTAATTCATACACACACACAAACACACACTAGAAGGCTTTCAGTTTCTAAATCAATCCCACATCCGTAGCTAATGCAGTGCTGGGCCCTCTTCAGGAAGCATTAGGCCTATTAGTCAAAGTGAGTACGCATTCCTGTGTGTGTGTGTGTGTGGGTGTGTGTGTGTGTGTGTGTGTGTGTGTGTGTGTGTGTGTGCAGGAGCCACACATTCAGCAGTAGCCCATCTCAGTGGATCCTGTGGGGTCAGCAGGTGTAACAGAGAATGAGGGACCTTCTTATAGAGCGTGTATGTGATGCTCCCTCCCCTTTATATCCTCTGGGCTCTTTATCGCTCTAAAATTATCCTCCGTTTACTGGAAGACACTGGACAGATTGAGGAAAAGAGGACTATGGACAGTCCTGTTTGAATGTTTTCTTGGATCACTTACCAATGAGGAGAGGAGAGGAGAGGAGAGGAGAGGAGAGGAGAGGAGAGGAGAGGAGAGGAGAGGAGAGGAGAGGAGTTAGGGAGCGAGTTAGGTAGGATGCTGCTGGTTCAGCTAACCACATGAGACATTAAGGCTTCATGCGTAACACCAAACATCTGGAATACTCATGTGACATGAAAGCCACAGCTAGTATCATGGTTGCTAGGTAGTGATAATGTAGTGGTGAGTTGTGTAGATACACCCTCATAATGAAAGTCCCTGTATCAACTGGGTTCTTACCGCCATCTTTATTCCTCAAATCTCCTAATATTATAGTTCATCATGTATAAATTAAAACAGGTTTTAGTTACTAGAAATGTTTCTGTTCATCTTAAAAAGAGTTTTCAATGTTGGAGATTTTGTACATTTACTGCAGAGAATTTATCAGGACAATGTGATTAAAGTGATTACAGCAAAATGGAAAATTTAAGAGGTGCTTTAAACATATAAATGTGCACCCACACACATATGTATAAGGAAAACCTCCTATTTGTTTGCATTTACATGGAGGGGGTATTTTGAACTAGTGCAGCCAGCCACTGGGGGGGGGGGGGTACTCATTTTGTTTTGGCTTGAAACATTAATTTTTCTTCTTTATATACTTCTTCAAACATGTGCAGTTGGTTGTAGCGTCGCCTATTGTTCGGAAGACCGGGGTTCGATCCCGAGTTCTGGCAGAAGCTACATGACGAATCCTCCTTGGGTATGATCATGAACCTGCAACTGCCCCCTGGGTGCTGTACAAGATGGCTGCCCTCTGGTCTTCATGTAATGAGTGAGGATGGGTCAAATGCAGAGCCTGAATTTCCCCATGAGGGATTAATAAAGTATATTATTATTATCCATCCATCCATTTTCTAAACCTGCTTCTTCCTGTTCAGGGTCGCAGGTCACCAGTCCATCGCAGGGCCACACAGAGACAACCATTCACACACACACACACTCACACCTAGGGACAATTTAGAGTCACCAATTAACCTCTTGCATGTTTTTGGACTGTGGGAGGAAACCGGAGTCCCCGGAGAAAAAGCATGCACGGGGAGAACATCTAAAAAAAAAACCTTGATCCAGTTTAAAAAATTAAGGTAACTTTCTGCGTAAACTTTTTTGCGTAGTTTCAGTAGGTTTGAAATTGACCTCAGCCAGCTGAATTTTTTCAATGTGAATAAGTTCAATTTTACTATAGGCACGTTGTTTATTTACTCAGGAACAACACAATAATTAACCACACAAGCATACATTTTTATGTTATTGCACATTAATTTACATTGAAGCCTTTGTAAAAGAAGCAATGGATTCAACATAAATTATTGTACAAGTAACTTAAAAATGTATGTCTGTGTTGTAAATTATTGAGTAAATCTAAAACAAATTAAACTTGTCTGAGTTGACAAAATTAACTCGCATCAAGTGAAAAATTTATACTGCACATGGATAATTTCACTCCTACTGAAACTGCCCAAAAAGTTTGACGCAGAAAAGTTACCTTAATTTTCTTTACACGGATAGATTATTTTTTTGTTGTTGCAAATAAGATTCTTAGGCTGACTTCACATAACATTTTACAAATACAAAGCGTTTTTGTATTATTACATCAATACAAGAAATTATTTCAAACAAGCTCCAAAATTTACAAAAACTTTATTATGCATGTAACAGATTGCACAACTTTCAACTTTTGTAAACTCTTCACAAAAAAGTGTCAGGTAAATCCCAAATCCAATGTGTACAATTATTTTTTACTCTTTCACAAACAACTCTTGAAAGTGAATCTGAACATTCTAAATATGGTCAAATCTGTATCTGTATTATTCTGTGAATCTACACTCACCGGCCACTTTATTAGGTACACCATGCTAATAACGGGTTGGACCCCCTTTTGCCTTCAGAACTGCCTCAATTCTTCGTGGCATAGATTCAACAAGGTGCTGGAAGCATTCCTCAGAGAGTTTGGTCCATATTGACATGATGGCATCACACAGTTGGCGCAGATTTGTCGGCTGCACATCCATGATGCGAATCTCCCGTTCCACCACATCCCAAAGATGCTCTATTGGATTGAGATCTGGTGACTGTGGAGGCCATTTGAGTACAGTGAACTCATTGTCATGTTCAAGAAACCAGTCTGAGATGATTCCAGCTTTATGACATGGCGCATTATCCTGCTGAAAGTAGCCATCAGAAGTTGGGTACATTGTGGTCATAAAGGGATGGACATGGTCAGCAACAATACTCAGGTAGACTGTGGCGTTGTAACGATGCTCAATTGGTACCAAGGGGCCCAAAGAGTGCCAAGAAAATATTCCCCACACCATTACACCACCACCACCAGCCTGAACCGTTGATACAAGGCAGGATGGATCCATGCTTTCATGTTGTTGACGCCAAATTCTGACCCTACCATCCGAATGTCGCAGCAGAAATCGAGACTCATCAGACCAGGCAACGTTTTTCCAATCTTCTATTGTCCAATTTCGATGAGCTTGTGCAAATTGTAGCCTCAGTTTCCTGTTCTTAGCTGAAAGGAGAGGCACCCGGCGTGGTCTTCTGCTGCTGTAGCCCATCTGCCTCAAAGTTCGACGTACTGTTCGTTCAGAGATGCTGTTCTGCCTACCTTGGTTGTAACGAGTGGTTATTTGAGTCACTGTTGCCTTTCTATCAGCTCGAACCAGTCTGGCCATTCTCCTCTGACCTCTGGCATCAACAAGGCATTTCCGCCCACAGAACTGCCGCTCACTGGATATTTTTTCTTTTTCGGACCATTCTCTGTAAACCCTAGAGATGGTTGTGCGTGAAAATCCCAGTAGCTCAGCAGTTTCTGAAATACTCAGACCAGCCATTCTGGCACCAACAACCATGCCACGTTCAAAGTCACTCAAATCACCTTTCTTCCCCATACTGATGCTCGGTTTAAACTGCAGCAGATTGTCTTGACCATGTGTACATGCCTAAATGCACTGAGTTGCCGCCATGTGTTTGGCTGATTAGAAATTAAGTGTTAACGAGCAGTTGGACAGGTGTACCTAATAAAGTGGCCGGTGAGTGTATGCTGTAGTTTTCTCTGTATTATCCTTACAGAATCTACAGAATGTGTGACTTTACAATAAGTGAAACAAATAAATGAATTAAAGGTAATGAAGCTCAATAATTCTTCCCTCCTTAGAAAAAAAAAGACTTCATCATAGATAAGGCCTTAATAACACCTTTGTTTTAAAAGCTAAACTGATTATATTTTAATCAAATTTGTTCGTGATTATGTCCATAAGTTACCATAGATACGTTACCACAGCAGAGCAGCTGCAGTTATTCTTTTTAACTACTTTTAAAGACAATAAGAATGGCTGTATTGTTGAGCTCCATTTTCACTAGAGTGAACCTGACAAACTTGCTCCTGAGTTTCCTAAAAGTGTTTAGAACAGTGTTTCATTACTGATAAACATTTGAGTTGATAATAGCTAATATCTGACTTTCCCTAATTAAAAAAAAAAAAGTATGTCTTGGTGGATTGACATTTGTGTTGACAATAGCTACTTTCTGACTTTCCAAAAATATACAGTGGGGCAAAAAAGTATTTAGTCAGCCACCAATTGTGTAAGTTCTCCCACTTAAAAAGATCAGAGAGGCCTGTAATTTTCATCATAGGTATACCTCAACTATGAGAGACAAAATGAGGAAAAAAAATCCAGAAAATCACATTGTCTGATTTTTAAAGAATTTATTTGCAAATTATGGTGGAAAATAAGTATTTGGTCAATAACAAAAGTTAATCTCAATACTTTGTTATATAGCCTTTGTTGGCAATGACAGAGGTCAAACGTTTTCTGTAAGTCTTCACAAGGTTTTCACACACTGTTGCTGGTATTTTGGCCCATTCCTCCATGCAGATCTCCTCTAGAGCAGTGATGTTTTGGGGCTGACGCTGGGCAACACGGACTTTCAACTCCCTCCAGAGATTTTCTATGGGGTTGAGATCTGGAGACTGGCTAGGCCACTCCAGGACCTTGAAATGCTTCTTACGAAGCCACTCCTTCGTTGCCCGGGCGGTGTGTTTGGGATCATTGTCATGCTGAAAGACCCAGCCACGTCTCATTTTCAATGCCCTTGCTGATGGAAGGAGGTTTTCACTCAAAATCTTACGATACATGGCCCCATTCATTCTTTCCTTTACACGGATCAGTCGTCCTGGTCCCCTTGCAGAAAAACAGCCCCAAAGCATGATGTTTCCACCCCCATGCTTTACAGTAGGTATGGTGTTCTTTGGATCCAACTCAGCATTCTTTCCCCTCCAAACACGACAAGTTGAGTTTCTACCAAAAAGTTCTATTTTGGTTTCATCTGACCATATGATGTTCTCCCAATCCTCTTCTGGATCATCCAAATGCTCTCTAGCAAACCGCAGACGGGCCTGGACGTGTCCTGGCTTCAGCAGGGGGACACGTCTGGCACTGCAGGATTTGAGTCCCTGGCCTGTCTCTTATAC
>SSNP01000174.1:138069-153989 GCA_006937955.1 Pachypanchax playfairii | reverse complement strand
TGACCAAATACTTATTTTCCACCATAATTTGCAAATAAATTCTTTAAAAATCAGACAATGTGATTTTCTGGATTTTTTTTCCTCATTTTGTCTCTCATAGTTGAGGTATACCTATGATGAAAATTACAGGCCTCTCTGATCTTTTTAAGTGGGAGAACTTACACAATTGGTGGCTGACTAAATACTTTTTTGCCCCACTGTATATAGAATGGTGTTTCATTAAGAACTAATATTTTCATTAAGAATAGAATTAACTAGACTGAAATAGAATAATAAAAAAACACACAATTCTTTTAGAACAAGTCTAGAAATATATCACAATTTCAAACTCAGAAAATGCTGCTTTTCAGCTGAAGAATCTTTGGGCTAGTTTTCATAGTGTCTAGCTTCAGAAAGCACTTCTGAAAAACTGCAAAGGTGAACTTGAGTTGCTTTTTGTAAGTGAAATTCAGCATATAGGTATATGACAACCATGAGCAATGCACAGCACCTTGGTATGTTGTCTTGAATCACCCTAGATCCCTCAGGGACAATGGCTGCAGTTCTGGTTTCGGAATGGTCGTCTCCAATGACGTTAATGTTCGTGATCATGTTGTGGAGATTCTCTTCAAACTCCTTGTTGCCCTTTAAAATCATACACAAATGTTTGTCACAATTTTTAGCTAAAATATCCAAATGTAATAATACTATTGTCTATGTCTATCTTTGAATGTATGTAAGCAGGCTGAGGCCTATACAGTACAGTTATCAGGACAAGATATTGGTTAATAGAAAACATTCATTTCAAAAGTGCAAAAATTAAATGCAAAAATACAATGCATTGTAACTTACATTAAAGTGTTTGAAGAGATCATCTTTTTCACCAAGGTAAATGATGAGAAGACGGATGGCTTCTTCTCTATTGCATCAATGGCGTTGCACTAAATAAGAAAGGATGCCAATTAATTGAAAAGAATATGAACTGCAATGTATTTCCATACTATATTAGAAACATACACAGAATTGTTTTTAGCCACTTAATCTCTCTGTTGGAAAATGTGTCTGTTTAGTCAGATACCTGGCCTAATTCACTAATAACTATGAACATTTGTTGGAATTAAAAAACAATATGCTATTTTATGTCATGTTGCAAATATCACTTGAGAAGTCTTTCACATAGCAAGTTAAAGCTAACCGACTGCAGCAGCCTAAATTGAGAATCAAAAAATGGATCCGAAAATTCAAATCAATGTGCTTAACCGTGTGAGCAAAGAAGAAAAGAAAATCAGACAGGAAAAAAAGACCAGTTCCTTCAAGTCAAAAGTTAATTTTAGATTTACCAACTACTTAAATGAGAAAGAAACAAAAATGCTGAATACAAAAATTAGCTTTTTTTTACTTAGCTAATAATTTTCTCTTGCACAGTGACACAACCCTCTTTCAGACAGACCAACAACTGAAGTCTAGAAATGTGTGCATGATGTAAATTAAATTATACCCACCTTGAAAAAACTTGACAAAAACATTTTTCTTTGAGAAAGCAGCTTTCCAGAAGCTTCCATTAGACTTTCCGACAGGTTCCGTGGGAGGAGTCAGGGTCAAGTCAAAATAAGACCCTGCCTAGTCAACAAATTAGACTGGCGGGTCTTCTTTTTCTATCAGTGCAGGAGGTGGTTGTTTATCAGTTGTTTTGATAGGAAAAAAAAATTTAAAACTACATAATATCTTAGTCTAATTGCAAAGTGAAACATTTGACTTTAAACAGGGTGAAAAACATTAATTGCTATACAAAATATTAACCTATCACCAAAAATTGACATTTTTCACTTAAAGCTATACATTAAATTAAGTCATTTCAGTATGTGCCTTGAAATATTTATTAGAGTGGCAAACTCCATGCAGAAAGGTTCCAGCCCGGATTCGAACCCAGGACCTTTTCGCTGCAAGGCAACAGCTCTACCAACTGTGTCAAGGTGCAGCCATTATTATTATTATTATTATTATTATTATTGTTGTACTTCATTGCAAATATTTTCCAAATTTAATTTGAGGAATCAAATATTTTAGAGTCCAGTTGGAGTATCATGATTGGAGCTCCTCAACACCAAGTTTTCATATAAAAGTCAATGTGACATTTGACCAAATAAAACAGAAAAGTGGAAAAAAACCAAATCAGAAGTCAAGACCGGATAATGACTTCCTTATAATAACATTATTGTCTCTAACAGTTTGGTATTTTTATCACAGTTGGCACACAAAGTTGAAGAATTGATGCTGTTTTAAAGTTACAGCTGCTCACAACAAGTATTGATTTCATTTAGATTTTTTTCCACTGCCTGAAACGTTTGGACAGTACTTTATATATATTTCTATAAAATACTGAGTTGTTTTTCAACCTCTGGACTCTAAAATCTCGTCAGCTCATCTAAAAGTACGAGCTGAATCTAAATCAATTACTACTTATTCTGCATTTTTTTTTAAATGTTTTATGAAATTATCATTTATTCATTGTTTGCTTGGCACATCCAGACATTCAGACTTTAGAGTCTCGTGCTGCTTGTAGTCGAGTTCAGTGAAGTTGTCCACTCTAAGTCACACCTCCAGCCTTAAATCAGCAGCGACAAATTTCATCTGATCACTTTTAGAATTTGTTTTATTTAAGAACGAAATGGGATTATCCTTTAGTTTGATCACTAACCAAAAACATGTTCATCTTCTATTAAACTCCGAACCCTCCGATAGCTTTACAATACACTGAACAACCTCAGTGCTCCGGGTCGCGGCCATGAGTGGGAGGATCCTTTGCTGCTTTAGCTTTTTTAGCTCACTGACCCGGAGTTCACTTTTCGTTGGCATCATGTAAGAACATGACAGAAAAAGAAAAGAGTAATGTCTTCTGAGGCAAAGAAAGCGTGAAGAAAAGAGCTAAAACCAGAGTAAACATCATCAAGACCTAAAGTCATTGGAATGAACAGCAAAGCCGGTGTTCTGAAGATTTATGCTGCCCTGTTGAAAAATGCCACCATAGTACGAATTAACAACTTCAACGTCATTAGAAGTTTATACAGTATTCTTGTTTATGGCGAGTGTGTCCTGTTAATTATTTAAACATATTTTTATGATCCTTCCCTGATCCTCTAGGTCTTTATCAACCATTGTTGGGTCCTTCTCCTCTGGGTGTGTCCAAACATTTGCATGTTGCTCTGGCGATGCAAAAAAGTTAAAATAACATCATATTTAGTGTTCTTGTCCTGGGAGAATTTATTTGATAGGTAAAATGTATTTATGGAAAAATATAGAAACAAAAATAAATGATAAATCTGTTTATCGAAGTCAAGACTGTAGAACGGCACATGTGCAGAAGAAATCGGTAGCACATCTCGACACGTAATATATTTCAACAGAACACCGGTTCCAGTAATGGCTGTCTGAGACACGGCTGTTTACGACGTTGAAATTCCACTTTTAACCACTGGGTAGTTATTTAGGACTGCTTTAAAGACATAAAAAGGAAAGAATGTTCTAGTATAATGTAAAGGTTAAAGGTCATATCAAAGGTTAAAAAGAAGCAATCTGAATGAAGGATTTAAAATGTCATGCAGACACAGATAAACGTCTACAAATAAAAAAAAGCACAAAAAGTTTTTTTTAATATTTAGGAAAGAATAAACTTTTACTCCAAAACAAAGTAAACACATATTTTTTGCTGAGACTCTGCTCCAGTTCTTCACATTGTTTATGAAAGAGGTATCCCTCTAAAAACAGCTTTTTGAACAATAATTGATCCATATTTATGACAGCTTAGCAATTATTTTTTTGAAATACGCTCATTTTTTTCAAGTGTTTTTTTTTTTTCCTCAGTCAGATCCACCAGGTTCTAACTCAGTCTTTCTGTACAAGTCACAGATTATCTTCTTTAGTCCTCTCAAAAAAATCCTTTTAAATTTAAAAATAGACAAGAGTTTCTTTCCACAGGCGTTTTAACATCCATGTTATCTAAATCCACCACTCTTCTGTCACACTCCTCTCTTGGTCTTGTGCTCCATCCTCATTATTCCGACGTCTACATCCCGAGGTGGATCAGATCTCAGCCAATCAATATCATCTATTCATGCACTTGTATGACCGTGCACGATCACGTGCGCCCAGCTATTGCTACGCCCATTGTAAAATACTACACGTATGATCAAACACGATCAGACTCAAAATAAGTTTTTCTTTGTCATGATAACAAATACGAGCCAGCTGATTGGTTAATATTACAGAGCGCTCATGATGGACGTGGGAGGAAAATACATGCGACACAAGTATATATATATATTTTTTTAAATGCTAATGTACATATGTGTGTGATGCGATCAGCAGCAACAGAAAACATCTGGGGAATAAAAACAGCTGGATCACTGGGAAACGAGGAAGAGGAGGAAACTAGTGGAGAAAGCGAGACAGAGAGCCTCGCCATTATAAATCATGTCTGCTGTAGGCGCCAACCATGTATCCTAGCAACCACACAGACCCTCCACCTCTCCTCCATCCCCTTTCCATCTTCCACTAACAGCCTAGACACTCTTATTACCCATACTGCACTGGGCTATGCCCTGAAAACTCCTGACAGAGTTTGGACTGAGCTTACAGCTTGATGAGCGAGCGATGCAGGGTTAGTAATGAACAAACCAAGCAGGAGCTGACCCCAGAGCAGTGTGTGATGAGCGTGCATGCACATACTGATTAAACACACGGAGGATTAGCTTAGCTGTGTTTCCTGAAAGTTTCCTGGCCTTATTTCTTTAAGCACTAACATGCTGATTCATAAAAAAATCTAATAAATTAAAATTATTAATATTGCTAAAACATTTATACTTGAGTCTAATCAGATATAATTAAAAATATAACACTCACTCTGGGAGTTTACAGCGAATAAAACATTAAATGTAGATTAAAAAAAAGCTCTTCCTGAAACCTGAAGCAGATGATTAAGTAATTTGTGTTGCATTGTGTCATGGATGAGACTTTGTAACATGAAATTTTGTTGCTGGTAGTCAGTATCCCAGTATTTTCCAACTCGCTTCGTCCACTCGCTGATGCAGATGCCAATATATGCACATATATTTCCACCTAATTGTTGAGAACATCAAGTCCCACCCGTGGAGGAATTTACATATTACCATGCCTACTCTTATCGTGACTGCCCACTAGCAGATGCACATAAATACAATTATGTTCAACATTAAATGTCTATCAACTTAAACACGAAAAAAATCAAACAACAAGTAAAACATTTGTGTTATTTTTGACATATTTCCTGCAAAAGCTGGATAAATGTTTACAATCCAGATGACTGTAGCTTATTTATCATCTATTATTTAGGCTGCAAAACCGATAACTATAATCTCCATATGACAACTGTATAGTGATTAAAGACGAGTTAAAGAAAAATATACATCATGTGAGAAGAAATTTGACTGTCTTTTAATTCAAGGGTTTTCGTTTTTTTTATCAGGGTATAAATTTATTCAAACGGGTCGTCAAGTAAATTAATTAAAGTTAATTGGAAAAATACTGCGTGTGAAAACTCAAGTTTACTCGATGATTGAACAGCAACTCCCAGTAGTTGTTTCCATGTGACTTTATTTGATATTGTTGTGAAGGAGTTTCTTTACAGTGTTGCTTCACTTCATTCAGGTTTCTCAGTCTTTGACGTCTGGACTTTGACTGGACTTTTCAG
Source organism: Pachypanchax playfairii (assembly GCA_006937955.1). Lineage (NCBI taxonomy): Eukaryota > Metazoa > Chordata > Actinopteri > Cyprinodontiformes > Aplocheilidae > Pachypanchax > Pachypanchax playfairii. The sequence goes on along the minus strand of SSNP01000174.1, from coordinate 148,285 downwards.
ACATTGAGTTGTTGATTTGCTGTTGTGTTTGTGATCTTTGTTCTAGTGCGTGATTCAGTTTCAGACTCGTTTGGTATATACAGGAGTTCGTGGTGGACTCGACGACTGTACGGTTTTCAGGTCGTGCAGATGGAAAACAAGCCCAGATCATGAGACCTCCACCACCGTGCTGACAGTTGGTGCTGATATTCTGTCTCATCTGTCTGAAGAACATTGTTCCAAAACTCTTGTGGTTCATGTTGGTGACTGTCTTTAAGGTTTTCCACTGTGGAATGATGGACAACAATTTTTTAAAATGACCTTTAAAGGTTCTGTATCCTGCTGTTTTACAACTTTCAATATCTGGGCTCGGCACATATACACTCACCCAAAGGATTATTAGGAACACCATAGTAATACGGTGTTTGACCCCCTTTCGCCTTCAGAACTGCCTTAATTCTACATGGCATTGATTCAACAAGGTGCTGAAAGCATTCTTTAGAAATGTTAGCCCATATTGATAGGACAGCATCTCGCAGTTGATGGAGATTTGTGGGATGCACATCCAGGACATGAAGCTCCCGTTCGACCACATCCCAAAGATGCTCTATCGGGTTGAGATCTGGTGACTGTGGGGGCCATTGTAGTACAGTGAACTCATTGTCATGTTCAAGAAACCAGAAATGATTCGAGCTTTATGACATGGTGCATTATCCTGCTGGAAGTAGCTATCAGATAATGGGTACATGGTGGTCATGAAGGGATGGACATGGTCAGAAACAGTGCTCAGGTAGCCCGTGGCATTTAAACGATGCCCAATTGGCACTAAGGGGCCTAAAGTGTGCCAAGAAAACATCCCCCACACCATTACACCACCACCACCACCAGCCTGCACAGTGGTAACAAGGCATGATGGATCCATGTTCTCATTCTGTTTACACCAAATTCTGACTCTACCATTTGAATGTCTCAACAGAAATCGAGACTCATCAGACCAGGAAACATTTTTACAGTCTTCAACTGTCCAATTTTGGTGAGCTCGTGCAAATTGTAGCCTCTTTTTCCTATTTGTCGTGGAGATGAGTGGTACCCAGTGGGGTCTTCTGCTGTTGTAGCCCATCCGCCTCAAGGTTGTGTGTGTTGTGGCTTCACAAATGCTTTGCTGCATTCCTCGGTTGTAATAAGTGGTTATTTTAGTCAAAGTTGCTCTTCTATCAGCTTGAATCAGTCGGCCCATTCTCCTCTGACCTCTAGCATCAACAAGGCCTTTTCGCCCACAGGACTGCCGCATACTGGATGTTTTTCCCTTTTCACACCATTCTTTGTAAACCCTAGAAATGGTTGTGTGTTAAAAAACCCAGTAACTGAGCAGATTGTGAAATACTCAGACCGGCCTGTCTGGCACCAACAACCATACCACGCTCAAAATAGCCTAAATCACCTTTCTTTCCCATTCTGACATTCAGTTTGGAGTTCAGGGGATTGTCTTGACCAGGACCACACCCCTAAATGCATTCAAACAGCTGCCATGTGATTGGTTGATTAGATAATTGTATTAAGGAGAAATTGAACAGGGGTTCCTAATAATCCTTTAGGTAAGTGTATGTTACAGTTATATAGTCTTCATTTGTCCTGAAATATAACTTATATTGTCGAGTTATTCTTCTACCAGGAAGTAAAACACTTGGTTTACCTAAAAGCCAGTCTCTCCCCAAGGATATAGCATCACAACACAGTAAAAGATCCAAAAAGTTGATTTTGCATGATATAGGACCTTTAACCCAGCGACAGCTGTGACACACACCTGTATGCTCCAGACCAGCAAACTGACAAAGCTCTTGCTTTTATAGACGTGATCAAACTGACAATGATCAGTTCATTAATACATGTGATCATCACATGGCTGATACGTTCCCTCTGAAATCCTACTGAAGCAAAACCCTCTTTTTACTGTGACTGTAATCTCCCATTTTTTTTAATCCCAAGCTCTAAAGCAGTCAGCCAAATGTACTTTAAAGACCTTAAAAGAACCTCCACACCTCAGACATACGTATCTCTATTTAAGTTCATCCCATGTGATGATGGAGTTTCTCTCACTACGCCTCCTCCTAGCCACACGCCAGAGTCACGGCACTGAGCATTAGTCAATGTCGTTTCATCTACCAGTCAGGGTTCAGTTTGCAGTCACGTTTCATTTTAAAACCAACTTAGTACCAGTCACATGATATCCACACGCATAAAAGCAAATACTTCTATATGTTGTCAAATTTACATATTTCTGTTGTCAAAAAGATAAAGTGATTGTGTCTTTACTGATAAGACTGAACAGATTATTTAGAGTCAATTTACTGCCAGACCCCAGAGGCGGATGTGTAACCTCTGGCTAGCATGACTAGCTCTTAGCTGTGAGAAACAATAAGCAGGCTGGCTTCATGCTGCAGATTTATGCTGTCTCCTCACTAAAAGCTTCACTCAGTTAGTGGTCTCCAGACAGCTACAGTCTCACTCCACCCCTGCTTGTCCGTGGGCTCGGCTAAAGCCTCCATGTCTGCTGAAAATTCTGAGCACTCAGCAGAGCGATCGGACAGTGAGAAGTGGAAGGAAAGGAAATGAAGCACTCAGAAACCACTCAGTCCGGCCATATTCTGAGAGCCACTAGAAGTGGGTGGTGTGAGAGGAAAATTGTGTTTGATGAATGAAGCAAAAAGTAGAGAGTCTGGAAATGATTGGAGCACAGCTACGCCACCTTGTGGAGCAGAACTGACAAGGTAAAAAGGGATAAATCTTGTAATTTATGATTTTTTTCTGATTAGATGCCAGAAAAATTGTAACACTCGTAAAACTGGTGTCTGTCCTGCAACCTCAATCGTCTGAATTCATTCTAAATAAATGTTTGTATTGACATTTGGGCTTCATGGTTGCTATTTTATTAAGAACTTGGAAATAAATCTTGGCTGGCTGGAAACAAATGAATTACCCCCTTACTACCTGTAATATAATAATAACGCCTTACCCCTCAGCTAAATCAATTTGGTGTCCTCCACTTCTGGAAGACTCCAAAAATAACAAACCCACAAATTACTCTAAAACATCACGTCACCACACACTAACCACAAAATTTTTCTTGACATGTACATAAATCTATAAGATAAAACTCATTTTTAAGATTTAATGAGAAGTAGAGGTTAAGTAAAAGATGTAAGATAGTAAAGGTGAATTTCCTATGGCATCTTAATCATTCTGTATACTCAATTGCCGGAGGATGATGAATTAAATTAACTTTGCATTTAATCTCTGCCTTATCTTAATTTAAAAAGAGTAAAAAAAGAGAAAAGATTTAAATGAGCTGTCAGTTGGTCTTTAGATTCCTTTAAGGAAAGCAAAAGTATTTTCTCCTTGTCTGATATTGCACAAACACATAAAAAACAAATATGTATATAAAAAAACTTATTGTTTCAAATAAGATTTAGTGTGTATTTGTTATGTAATTCTGATTAAACTCTCCCTTTAAATACATACATACATAGTTCCAAGTAAAACTTTCCCAAATAAAAGTACATTAAAAAGTAAAAGTATATTTTATGCCTTAATAAACTCGCTTAACATTACTTACCAGTAACGTGATCCAACCTAAAGTTTTTTAAATTGATCCCACTTCTTATTTTTAATTGTAAAAATATAATGGGCTGTTTTATATACAGCTGGAGGTTTAAAAACTGTTGAAAATATTACAGTTTTACTGTTACAACAAAAAATAAGTTTGATTTCTTCGACACTTATGATTAGCTTATCCGAGCTAACCAATGCTGCTGCATTCAGGTACAGCCGGATACGCTTCAAAGAATTTAACAGTGTGTACCTGAACGCATCACAGTAACTTTTGACTGGTTTCCTTCGGTCACGTCAGAACGTCGATGCATCATGCGGAGGATGGCGGAGGAGATTCAGCCTCGCACGGAGCAAACGTAAGCTAAACTTTTTAAGATTTATGTTTATAACTTTTATTTCTTTATTGAACAACAGTGCCGTGGTTTTCCTGTTGTCAAACACAGTTGTCCTTTTGTTTTGAACTAGTTTAACCCCTTCAGCAGAAGCTTGGAACCGAAATCCTGAACAAAATTAGTTTAAAACTGTTTAAAACCGTTTCCTTGCTTAGAAAAAGAAGCTTTTCTACTGATTTTATTTACTAGTTTTAATCCTGCAGTGTCTCTTTTTAATTCTGGTTAGGATTTTATCCTATATGTCGAATTCTACTTATGTTTAAGACAGTTTTATTAAATTTTGAACTTTAAATCTGCTTGTTATTGTTCTTAATCTGTAAAGCTATAGTTGTAGGTCATAACTTTAATTGTGTGCCGAATTAAACTGGATATTTCTGTGAACACATCCGTATTATTTAACATTTAAATAAGTTTGATAGTAAGTTTTTATATACATATATGTAAAAAGAACAACCTCATTTTAAATGATCAGGATGTTATTCTACATGATCTCTAAATAGTTCAGAAGAAAGTTTTGGGCTTTACTTGATTCAGTATTTGTCTGATGTTGTCAACTTTCTGTCTTGACCAAAGATACCAGCGGAAGTGATAACAAATGACACATGATCAAAGTTCATTGAATGGTTTTGTTTGTGCATTCTGTCCTGTCTCTCTGCCTGTCTGTATGTCTATCGGTCTGACTGTCTCTCTGTATGTTTGTCTGTCTGACTGTCTCTCTGTCTGTCTGGCTGTCTGACTGGGTTTGTTGTCTGAACTTCAGCTCCTGGATATCAAACTGGCTTCCCTCTTGGTGTCCCACTTCACCTTCTCTACTCAAAGATGCAGAAGAGAAAATGCTCAAGAGTAAGTGAAGGAGCAAATTAATCCTCTGTAGGAACATTAATATTAAGCATTTTAGTCAGTATTATTTATGTTCCAACAAAGGTTGATTTTTTGATTTAATAACATTTTTAAATCATCTGTGTTTTCATGACTTTCCTCTGCTGCAGCTGTGAGGCGGCCCTACTCCAGGCAGCACATCCGAATATCCAACAGTAATTACCTGTGGACGATAGCGTTTTCCACTCATGTGCAGCCGTTGTCTCAGTTTGTCCCGCAGCCTCTGGTCCAACCCAGGACTCCTCTGGTTCTCCTTCACGGCTTTGGAGGTGGTGTCGGCCTCTGGGCCCAAAATCTGGACACTTTATCCAACTGTGGACCCGTTTACGCTCTAGACTTGCTGGGCTTCGGCAGGAGCAGCCGTCCACAGTTCAGCACAGACCCAGAGGAAGCTGAGGAACAGTTTGTGATGGCCCTGGAGGAATGGAGGGAGAAGGTGGGCCTGCAGGAAATGGTGCTGCTGGGACACAACCTGGGAGGATACCTGTCTGCAGCGTACACACTCAAGTACCCAAACAGGTGCTAATAGAAGCATCCATCCATTCATCCATCCATCCATCCATCCATCCATCCATCCATCCATCCATCCATCCATCCATCCATCCATCCATCCATCCATCCATCCATCCATCCATCATGTATATTTCATCAGGGATCATTATGTGTCGGTGTGTCTGCAGGGTGAGACATCTTCTGCTGGTGGAGCCTTGGGGATTCCCAGAGCGTCCAGAGAACCCAAACCACCACTCAATCCCAGTGTGGATCAGAGCCATCGGAGCCATCATGAGCCCCTTCAACCCTCTGGCTGGTCTCAGGCTGGCTGGGCCTCTGGGTCAGAACACTCACACACACACACACACACACACACACACACACAAGTGTGTTTTGCTATCCTTATGGGGACCGTCCATTGACTTCCATTGATTTTAGTAACTAGATTTATACCTAACCCAAACCCTTTTCCTAACCTTAACCATTACTGATCTATAACTAACCCTAAGACTAACTAAAACTCTATTCACACCATACCTATAAACCTAACCCCTAACCCTAAAAAGGGGAGTCCCCCTCATGGGGACCAGGCTTCGGTCCCCACAAGAACCCTCGGACCCCAGAAAGATAGTAAACGTCTGGAAACTGGTCTTCAGGAGGTTAGAAAAACAAGCCCACACACACACACACACACAGAACCTTTACTCACACTTTAACAGACTTAAATGTCTATATTTCTGAAGGTTTTGATAGATTAAAATGGGTTTAAATAACTTTATTAAAGTTGTTGTTGTTGGAATAGTTAAGAAGTCATTTCCCCCCCGAAAATGGAGACTGTCATTTTACAGTAAGGCAGATTTTTTACAAGTGGAAAAAATGTTGGATGGTTAACAGTCTATTCAGAATTTGAGCTTCCAGGAAGTTCAGATTCAGGAAAAAGAATAAACAGAAAAACTTCACAAGACCAAGGAGCTCCATCTCAGACTGGACAAGCCTCTGTCAGCATGTTAAAGGTTAAAGTTCATGACCGTACAGTTTGTGTAAGACTGAATCATTATTTCTTCTTTGGAAGGGAGAACGATTTGTACAGTTGCTTCTAAATAAATCCAAAGATTTCTAGGAAAAAACTGCAGTTTGGATAAATGAAGCTAGAGAAAATGTGTGTGTGGGGGGGTAATAATGCACAAGTTGTGTTTGGAGAAAACGACACGTGCACGGTGGTGGAGTGCTGATGTTGAAGGTTTGTTTTGAAGCTACAGGATGCCCACGTGCCACTGCTCAGACCAGCACCTCGGCATCTCATCAAGTTCTGCAAAATCCAATTAATGAAACATTTAAAGAATCCTGTCAAGAATCTAAAGTTTGTGTTAGAGAACACATACATTTTTCTGAATTCAACTTGTGCCATTTTTTTTAGTTTAAAGACCCACTCTGGTGAAAATCACGTTTTTTGTGTTGTTTACATGTGCTTGTGGCATTTTTCTGATGCCAGAGGACATTATCTTAAAGAGGCCATTTCATACACATTTCAGGAATTTGTGGTTATTTCTTCAGTATTAACCAGTAAACATTTTATAGCTAAAAAACATTAGGAAACACTGATTAACAGACCTTTCAATCTGTCTGCATCAAAATTCGGCTCCTTCCGTCAGGCTTCGTCAGCAGCTCGTACATATTCATTATTTGAATTTGCTGGACTCAGATTGGCTAACAAACTAGCCTATGAGAGCAAGGTATACTGTTTCCTGCCCCGCTGCGCATGACAACATCACATGTACTCTCTTCCTGTTTGCTACGTTATGCTAACAGCTTTTAGCCAGCAGCATGCTAGGCGTGGTTTTAACTGCAGGAGCTGATGAATACTAACAAACAAAGGAGATGTGACGAAACAAATACAGGCCGTTCGAACTCAGGAGAACTCTGGTGTTATCACCACCTGCGTAGTTTGAGAGATAAAAAGTAAAAGAGAAGTTGTTGACCTGTTTTCACACCCACTATGAAGGTAAGAACACCTGTGGAGCTAAAATATTCAACAGAAACCTCAGAAAAACGTTTTTAATGGAAGGGCTTCTTTAAGAAAATTAAGTTAAAAATTGTGTTTCTGAGTATTTCTGCATTCAGACCGCTGTGAATCAGTAGCAGATGCAAAATGCATCTAAAAAAGACTGAATTTGTGACACAGAAATCCGGGACACAAGCTCCTGCTCTGCTAGCTTACAGCTAGCAGTAGTGCTAGCATAAACAGAGAGCTCTCTGTAACGTGGAGGGGCAGTGGGTCCTCTGCACAACCCACAGCACAGAGGCGAATTGCAAAGGAGCTACTGCTGCTACGTAGAAACTGCTTCCTAGAAAATGAGATGTTTTGTGATTTTCTGCAGAAACACCATAATCACAATTTAAAGACCATTGAAATGCTTTAAAATAACTCAAAAGATGATCAGAGTGGGTCTTTAAGAAAACAAGTAAATTTTACAGCTTTAGATTTTAGGATTTTTATACCAGGTACTGCATAAAGCCAAGTTCCTGTTTATAGCAGTAAGTTCTCCCTCATTCTCCAGGTCCGATGCTGGTCCAGACCATCAGGTCAGACTTCAAGCAGAAATACTCCTCCGTGTTCGATGACAACACCGTGTCGGACTACATCTACCATCTGAACGCCCAGACTCCAAGGTGAGGGACGTTCATGTCGTCATGTCATCATTAACACGTGATTCGGGCTAATGAACGATTTTGTGTCAGTGGAGAGACGGCGTTTAAAAACATGACCATTCCGTACGGCTGGGCGAAGAGGCCGATGTTGGAGCGGATCGACGGGATCAGAGGTGACATTCCCATCTCTTTCATTTACGGATCTCGATCGAGCATCGACAGCAACTCCGGATACGCAGTGAAAGAAATCCGACCCGATGTCGAGATCATTGTAAGTGGGATTATTTTTTATTTATTTTGTCCATCTTGTCTTTATTTACTTTTACACTGATCTGTAGTTTGTGAATCTTTGTATGAAATAAACCAGTTTTTCTGTTTCTGTCTGTTTGTAAAGATTGTAATTAAACATGTTTGTCACGATAAACGTGATTTTGTGTTTTCTTTATTTTTCTTTTTTTATCAGGTGATCAGAGGAGCGGGTCATTACGTGTTTGCCGACCAACCGGAGGACTTCAACCAGACAGTCCTTCGAATCCTGGCGTGGACGGGAGGGAGGACAGACGAGAAGCAGTGAGACCCTGAAAAGATGCAAAAGGACCAACCGAGTTAAATCCCATCACACAAACAGAAATAAGTCACTTTATCTCGCACTTTACTCAGATGAGACTCGAATGACAGACTGGGGGCACTTGACTCATCATTCCACACTCCCTTCTTTGGATCAGCTAGATCCAAAACCAGATGTTCCCACTGATTCCTGTTTGTAAATAAATGTGAAATATGAGATTCCTGGTATGTTGTGCTGAATTTCTTAGCATTGGTTTTATTCAAATTTACTTGAAACAGTTGTGTAATTCTTCAGGGAACATCCTGATCTGATGGAGGAGTACGGAGAATGCAGGAGATATGAGGGAGAGGGAAACGGGGCAAAGGGCTGCTGGGATTCTTCTGACTGTGAGTGACCAGCAGGTGGTGCTATAGTAGCTGGATTCTCTTCAGAACAACACACACAAACACCTTCATGCATACTGAGTTGAGAGACCCGCTCAGGAGACCTGGACAGTGATGCTCTCAGAGCAGTTTGACACTCAACCCGCCGTTAAGTTTCCTGCGCAGTGACAGAATAAGGTCAGATGAGTGTTAGACCAAAAATAGACCTTCTGTTTTAACCCATGACTGAAATAAACTCTGAGTCGGCAGAAAAAATGCAACTATCCAGGAAAAATAGAAGTTTGTCCTTCCAACAGCATTATTATTATTGTTATTATTATTATTGTTATTATTATTATTATTTATTTGCTATTTTGGCTTTTCTGTGTAATAATTTAATACTGATCTGCAAAAGCCACAAACACTTAGATCCATCTTACAGAAAGATGTAAACATACTGTAGATCTCATTTAACTGATTATCAGAGAGTAATACTATTGATCATGTTAAAACCAGCAAGTACGACGTCAGTTTAGTCAAACAGTTTGATTATTTTGGGCCTTTAACAGAGCAGCTCCTCTCTTATACCGCTGCCTGTCTCTGTCATCTCTGAAACATCAACCCATCCCGCCCCAGCTGTCTCCTGGCAACAGGGTAGCCACGGAGACCGAGTCCTTTAGGATTGGCGACCAGCAGGAAGTGATTCTACGGTTAGGCATGGTAATTATGGGTTGTTTTCTTTAAGTTGCTGGTTGGCTGTTTCTCCACGTGCATGTCCACGGCCTCTTTAGTCTTCAAATTACACAACGTAACCAGGCATCTGTAAATAATATTCAAAAATAAAAGCCTGAAGACTTAATTCCTCACGTCGTTCTCTGTCACCCACTCAGTCACATGATCGTGAAATCTTTTTATTATAGAAAAGAAAACATGGGAGATGAGACGGGGATTTGGACTCGGGTTTAAACGAAGGCCCGATGGCCTGAAATAGCTGCACATAAAACGCTTCAGCCTGTCATATCTCCATGTTGACAGAGACATTTCTGTTATTATTATGACTCATTCTGGATCCATAGGAAACAATAGTGAGCTTCATTTTGAATGAATGAACACGGTGTTCGTTAGTCATTCCTGGCTAAGTGCCTGTCATTACACAAACATCCACTAATCTAAATATATGCATCATCACCTCAGTCCTCGGACAAGGAAGAGGATTTTTCATCTGTAATAAGGAATTCTGTGGGCATGTGCAGGCAGCTGCCCCCCCCCCCCCCCCCCCCCCCCCC
>SSNP01000174.1:84718-138059 GCA_006937955.1 Pachypanchax playfairii | reverse complement strand
CCCCCCCCCCCCCCCACTGCACTGATTTGAGCAATTATAGTTTAGCTGTGAGTGACTGATGATATTTACAGTTCAGAGATGTATTTTTACCCACAAAGGAAGCTGCCAGACTCACACGATAATAGAAGTCTGCACCATCTCTTTGTATCTTACTGGAAAGTTCACTTCTTTATCAGACCGCGCTGCAGTTGTTTGAGAAAAACTCTAAAACCTTCGGAGACATTATGCGGCGATGGCACTTCACGCCACCTCACAGCTCTCAAATTACACAGAGAGCGACAGACTGTAATGATCGCAGCGTTTGGATTCTGACTGAGAGCATCAGGAAACGCTGAACGGCCTGCAGCCTGCCAGCTGGTTGGTTGTTCTGCACAGACGCGGCGCAGGAAGTGCTGTTGAAGTGACGACCTCTCTTCATTGCAGGAGGAATGAAAAGGATCCACAGATTGCATTGAGACTTGCATTGAGGATAAGCGGCGGCCTGGAGGGCATCAGAGACTGATGCAGAGGATGAAGAGCTGCTGATTGATCAAATCCTGCCGAGTTTGTCATTTCTATCTCTTTACTGAAAGCAACGACCTCCTCGGAGCAAAATCTGGCCCCTGAGCAACTTCCTGTCACCAAGCAAATTTCATGTTACACTCATATATCAGATGTCTGATTATCAAACCAGACTAAATATTACCACAGATTAATAAATAATGAGACAAATCAGGATGGTCTGAGTGAATGTAACAGATCTTATGTAACTGTTGATGTTTGTAGTTCAAAGTCTTTCTGTTCATCTGGTGTTTTATTTTGGTTTCATTTTGCTTTTACAGCCTCTTTATTAAATTTGTCTGGCCATTGAGAACATTTCTACATCTGAACCACTGATTAGAAAATTATGGTGCGTTCACACCGGCTGCTTTGTCAACGTCAAGCAACATTCATATCGCTTCAAGTTTGAAGCTTGAAGGTTGAAGCTTGTAACACCTGCCAGTTAGAACGCTAATGGTGCGTTCACACCGGCCCAACCGTCAACGTCAGAAGCATCAAGTTTACATGTAAAGTCTATGGTGGAGTCCGTCAGACCAGCGTTAACAGCTCTGCGTCGCTTTGTGAGCGTTAGCAGCGTCAACTTTCAAAGTTTTTCAGGCGTTGAAGCTTGAAACGTGAGCAACACAGAAGTTCAGCTAGCTGAACTTTTGATGCTCATAACGCTCTTGAAGCGGCATGTCAACCAATCAGAGCGTCTCATCGTAGTGACGTACCTGAATGAAGCAGGAAGTCTTCAAACAGGGCGCGGGACAGACGGAAGTAGCGCTGCTCCTGGAGCAAATGGTTTAACTCCTCAAACTCAGAACGCATCTGAAGAATGGGGTGGATCCACAAACGGAGTAAATAAAGCCAAGCCACTCTCTCTATATGATCCGCCATAGCTCAGAACATCTGATAACAAAGGAAGCCCCGCCTACGTGCTCTTTTTAACGGTCAAGCGTTCCAACTGGCAGGTGTTACAAGCTTTAACGTTCAAGCTTCAAACTTGAAGCGTTGTGAATGTTGCTTGACGTTGACAAAGTGGCCGGTGTGAACGCACCAATAGGCTTTGAAGCTTGTAAGGCCTGACTGTTAAAAAGAGTGCGTTTCAAGCTTCAAAGCCTGAAACGCTTGAAAAGCTTTTAAAGTTGACGCTGCTAACGTTCACAAAGCGATGCAAAGACTCTGACGCTCCTCTGACGGACTCCACCATAGACTTTACATGTAAACTTGACGCTTCTGACGTTGATGGTTGGGCCGGTGTGAACGCACCATTAGGGTCATTTGGATTTTTATCTGCTCGGTAAGAGTTATTTGGACTTCAGAAGAAGAAGAATTCTTTATTGTTTCACAACAGGGAACAGACAATATAATCATTGACAGGGGTGTGTCTAGAAAATCTTTGGGGGGGGCGGGGCTGGTGGGGGCACAGATTTAGAAAAGGGCAACACGGGAAATAAGCTTAAAAAGAGCTCAGTTCATTCAGGGTCGCAGGGAGCTGGTGTCTCCAGCAGTCATGGGGCGAGAGGCGGAGGACATCCTGGACCGGTCGCCTGTCCATCGCAGGACCACACATAGACAAACACTCACACCTAGGGACAATTTAGAGTCACCAATTAACCTCTTGCATGTTTTTGGACTGTGGGAGGAAACCGGAGTCCTCGGAGAAAACTCACGCATGCACAGGGAGAACATGCAAACTCCATGCAGAAAGGCCCCAGCCCGGAATCAAACCCACAACCTTCTTCTTGCAAAGCAACAGCTCTACCAACTGTGCTGCCCATAGAAAGATCTAGTTTTCACAAAATTAGAAAGTGTTTATCATAAATGATGGGGCTACCAAAAACCAAAAAGAAATCCAAATTTGTTAACTCACCATTCCAGCGGTTCACTTTCATTACTTATTATCCATGATTACTACAAAAGCATGGAGGGATCAGCTGAAAGTTTTAATCCTCATTAGAATAAGATTTTAACCACTACAGTCCAAAGTTTTGAGACATTTCATTGATAATGAAAGTGTTTATTCAACATTCAAGGACAGAAAGATTTTCATTGTATTTTTTTATGAAGTGGTGTAAAAAATAATTTGGGCAAAAAATTAAAATATCATCTGATTATGCAGAAATTCTCATACTAGCTAATGTTATTAACCCTGGATCATTGTTATATTTTATAGGCCTCAATATTCATCTTAAAAGTAGGATTTGCGGTTAAAACACCATGTGTTCAGAGAAGCAGGTGCTGCATTCACTTACACTCGGACATCTGAGCTGCTTTGTGTTGATGTCATCTTACATTTGATGTGTGATTGAATTTGATTGTATCAGTATAATTGGGAGGGGGGCCCGTGCCCCCTGGGCCACCCGTCTGGACACGCCCTTGATCAATGAAAGAATATAAATTGTGGAAAAAACAGATAAAAGCAGCAGAAATATTATAAATAAAGTGAGTTTAATTGTATTTGATTATCAGAACTTAATAAAACAGTCAACAGTAAGATCCGAGCTGCTATGAAAATCTAAAGGATCTTTGTGAAAGTTAAAGAGGCCTTTTCATTAAAATCGGTTTTTCCGAGGTTTCTGTTGAATATTTTAGCTCCACAGGTGTTCTTACCTTCATAGTGGGTGTGAAAACAGGTCAACAACTTCTCTTCCAGTTTTTATCTCTCAAACTACGCAGGTGGTGATAAAACAGTCCGAACGGCCTGTATCTGTTTTGTCACAACTCCTTTGTTCCTTAGTATTCAGCAGCTCCCGCAGTTGAAACGACGCCTAGCATGCTGCTGGCTAAAAGCTGTAGCATAACGTAGCAAACAGGAACACACGATGTCTGATGTTGCCATGCACAGCGGGGCAGGAAAAAGTATATTTTGCTCTTATAGGCTAGTTTGTTAGCCAATCAGAGTCCAACAAATCGAATAATGAATATGAACGAGCTGCTGACAAAGCGGAAGGAGCCGGAACCACCAAATTTTAACGCAGACAGATTGAAAGGTCTGTTAATCAGTGTTTCCTGATGTTTTTTAGATATAAAATGTTTCATATTACTGGTTAATACTTAAGAAACAACCACAAAGTCCTGAAATTTGTATTAAATGGACTCTTTAAATAGCAGTAAAGATCTACTCAACCAGGAAAACTGAAAAATAATTTTTTTAAAATCTGCACATTTGTCTTCATTAATTTTATTTGTTTGATCTGAAGCTTTTCTTGATTTCTTTGCTTTGACAACATTTCTGTTTCCACTGTGTTTTTTTTTACTTCATCAAAATTTGACTCCCAGTTAACTTGGAACAGCCGAACATACTTTGTCACACTCAGTATGTAAAATTACCTTCCTGAAGGAGTTTTATAATCCCTTCCATTGTTTCAGCTGACAGCTCTAAATCTCAGCTGGGTGCAGCAGTTTGTCTCCAAGGGCTCATTTTTACCAGCAGACATATTCAGACTTGTACAGGCGTGTGTTTTAGGAATGTGACGCACATGGCGGTTCAGTCAGAGGCGGCGCCCTCTGCATGTTTATTTTTCTTCTTTTCTGAGATTTTTCCTTGTTTTTCTTCTTAGTTTCTATTTACAGGTGAGTCCTGGGCTGTGAGCCCCACCCACTGGTGGAGTCTGCTGCTGCTGCACGGTCGCACCTGCAATCAATTCTCTTATCATCGACAGACAGTTTAATCTTGTTTGTTGATTGTTAGTTTCACCTTAGTAATAGTCCTTCAAAATAAAAGTTGTTTTTAATTCTTCTGTTTGAAACCTGAGTACTGAAACATCTTCTGTGCTCCTGTCACGACAAGTCCTCCAGCAGGACCTTTAATCTATTAACCTCGGAGAGCCTGTTTAAGTATCTGCTGTATAGAAATAGCTCCAGATCTCGGTCTTCTCAGGCTGGTTGCTGGCGGGACCTGTGGGCTTGTCGCTGCAGCCCTCTAGAGTCTCTGCATTGTGGTTGTTGGGCGGCTGCTCTGGTGGTCATTGCTGCTCTTGTCTGGTGGGGTCCTGGTTCGGCCTGCGCTGTTCTTCCTGGGGCTCCTCTGCCCTTGGGGGGTCCTTAGGTGTCCTGTCTCTCGTGGTCTGCTTCACGGCCTGTAGGATGCAGCTGAGGTTTTTTTGCACTGTTGAAATTCTGCAAACACAAGCGCATCACTGCACTCAGGTGTTCATTGAGTAGTTTACTCAGGTGTTTGCAAATAAAGCCATTGTGTCCTTGGGCAAGACACTTAACCCACCTTGCCTGTTTGGTGCTGGTCGGAGGGTCCGGCGGCGTCTGTGTCTGGCAGCCTCGCCTCTGTCAGTGTGTGTCCCAGGACAGCTGTGGCTACAACATGTGTGTAGTTTAGTACCACCAAACGTGTGAGTGTGTGTGTGAATGTGTGAATGACATACTGTAGTGTGAAGCGCTTTGGGGTTATTAGGACCTGAGTAAAGTGTTATACAAGTACACGCCATTTAGATTGCTGCTACTCAGATTGCTGCTACTCAGATTACTGCTACTCAGATTGCTGCTACTTAGATTGCTGCTACTCAGATTGCTGCTACTCTGATTGCTGCTACTTAGATTGCTGCTACTCAGATTGCTGCTACTCAGATTGCTGCTACTTAGATTGCTGCTACTTGGATTGCTGCTACTCAGATTGCTGCTACTTATTGCTGCTACTCAGATTGCTGCTACTCAGATTACTGCTACTCAGATTGCTGCTACTCAGATTACTGCTACTCAGATTGCTGCTACTCAGATTACTGCTACTCAGATTGCTGCTACTCAGATTACTGCTACTTAGATAGCTGCTACTTAGATTACTGTGACTCAATTTGCTGCTACTCAGATTACTGCTACTTAGATTGTTCCTACTCAGATTACTGCTACTCAGATTACTGTTACTCAGATAGCTGCTACTCAGATTGCTGCTACTTAGATAGCTGGTACTCAGATTACTGCGACTCAGATTGCTGCTACTCAGATTACTGCTACTCAGATTACTGGTACTCAGATTGCTGCTACTCAGATTACTGCTACTGAGATTGCTGCTACTCAGATTACTGCTACTCAGATTACTGCTACTCAGATTGCTGCTACTCAGATTGCTGCTACTCAGATTACTGCTACTCAGATTGCTGCTACTCAGATTACTGCTACTCAGAGTACTGCTACTCAGATTGCTGCTACTCAGATTACTGCTACTCAGTTTGCTGCTACTCAGATTACTGGTACTCAGATTTCTGCTACTCAGATTACTGCTACTCAGATTAATGCTACTCAGATTGCTGCTACTCAGATTACTGCTACTCAGATTGCTGCTACTCAGATTGCTGCTACTCAGATTACTGCTACTCAGATTACTGCTACTCAGATTGCTGCTACTCAGATAACTGCGACTCAGATTGCTGCTACTCAGATTACTGCTACTCAGATTACTGGTACTCAGATTGCTGCTACTCAGTTTACTGCTACTCAGATTACTGGTACTCAGATTGCTGCTACTCAGATTACTGCGATTCAGATTACTGCTACTCAGATTACTGCTACTCAGATTGCTGCTACTCAGATTGCTGCTACTCAGAGTACTGCTACTCAGATTGCTGCTACTCAGATTACTGCTACTCAGATTGCTGCTACTCAGATAACTGCGACTCAGATTGCTGCTACTCAGATTGCTGCTACTCAGATTACTGCTACTCAGATTACTGCTACTCAGATTGCTGCTACTCAGATTGCTGCTACTCAGATTGCTGCTACTCAGATTGCTGCTACTCAGATTGCTGCTACTCAGATAACTGCTACTCAGATTGCTGCTACTCAGATTACTGCTACTCAGATTACTGGTACTCAGATTGCTGCTACTCAGATAACTGCGACTCAGATTGCTGCTACTCAGATTACTGCTACTCAGATTACTGCTACTCAGATTACTGCTACTCAGATTACTGCTACTCAGAGTACTGCAACTCAAATTGCTGCTACTCAGATTGCTGCTACTCAGATTACTGCTACTCAGATTGCTGCTACTCAGATTGCTGCTACTCAGATTACTGCTACTCAGATTACTGCTACTCAGATAACTGCGACTCAGATTGCTGCTACTCAGATTGCTGCTACTCAGATTGCTGCTACTCAGATAACTGCGACTCAGATTGCTGCTACTCAGTTTACTGCTACTCAGATTACTGGTACTCAGATTGCTGCTACTCAGATTACTGCTACTGAGATTGCTGCTACACAGATTACTGCTACTCAGATTACTGCTACTCAGATTGCTGCTACTCAGATTGCTGCTACTCAGATTACTGCTACTCAGATTGCTGCTACTCAGATTGCTGCTACTCAGATTACTGCTACTCAGATTACTGCTACTCAGATTGCTGCTACTCAGATTACTGCTACTCAGATTGCTGCTACTCAGATTGCTGCTACTCAGATTGCTGCTACTCTGATTGCTGCTACTCAGATTGCTGCTACTCAGACTACTGCTACTCAGATTGCTGCTACTCAGTTTACTGCTACTCAGATTACTGGTACTCAGATTGCTGCTACTCAGATAACTGCGACTCAGATTACTGGTACTCAGATTACTGGTACTCAGATTACTGCTACTCAGATTGTGGCTACTCAGATTGCTGCTACTCAGATTGCTGCTACTCAGATTACTGCTACTCAACTTGCTGCTACTCAGATTACTGCTACTCAGATTGCTGCTACTTAGATAGCTGCTACTTAGATTACTGTGACTCAACTTGCTGCTACTCAGATTACTGCTACTCAGATTGCTGCTACTTAGATTGCTGCTACTCAGATTGCTGCTACTCATATTGCTGCTACTCAGATTGCTGCTACTCAGATTGCTGCTACTCAGATTGCTGCTACTTATTGCTGCTACTCAGATTGCTGCTACTCAGATTACTGCTACTCAGATTACTGCTACTCAGATTGCTGCTACTCAGATTACTGCTACTTAGATAGCTGCTACTTAGATTACTGTGACTCAACTTGCTGCTACTCAGATTACTGCTACTCAGATTGCTGCTACTTAGATAGCTGCTACTTAGATTACTGTGATTTAACTTGCTGCTACTCAGATTACTGCTACTCAGATTGCTGCTACTCAGATTACTGCTACTCAGATTGCTGCTACTCAGATTACTGCTACTTAGATAGCTGCTACTTAGATTACTGTGACTCAACTTGCTGCTACTCAGATTACTGCTACTCAGATTGCTGCTACTTAGATTGCTCCTACTCAGATTACTGCTACTCAGATTACTGTTACTCAGATAGCTGCTACTCAGATTGCTGCTACTTAGATAGCTGGTACTCAGATTACTGCGACTCAGATTGCTGCTACTCAGATTACTGCTACTCAGATTACTGGTACTCAGATTGCTGCTACTCAGATTGCTGCTACTCAGATTACTGCTACTCAGATTGCTGCTACTCAGATAACTGCGACTCAGATTGCTGCTACTCAGATTACTGCTACTCAGATTACTGGTACTCAGATTGCTGCTACTCAGATAACTGCGACTCAGATTACTGCTACTCAGATTACTGTTACTCAGATAGCTGCTACTCAGATTGCTGCTACTTAGATAGCTGCTACTCAGATAACTGTGACTCAGATTGCTGCTACTCAGATTACTGCTACTCAGATTGCTGCTACTCAGATTACTGCTACTTAGATTGCTCCTACTCAGATTGCTGCTACTCAGATTGCGGCTACTCAGATTGCTGCTACTCAGATAGCGGCTACTCAGATTGCTGCTACTCAGATAACTGCGACTCAGATTGCTGCTACTCAGATTGCTGCTACTCAGATTGCTGCTACTCAGATAACTGCGACTCAGATTGCTGCTACTCAGATTACTGGTACTCAGATTGCTGCTACTCAGATAGCTGGTACTCAGATTGCTGCTACTCAGTTTACTGCTACTCAGATTACTGGTACTCAGATTGCTGCTACTCAGATAACTGCGACTCAGATTACTGCTACTCAGATTACTGTTACTCAGATAGCTGCTACTCAGATTGCTGCTACTTAGATAGCTGCTACTCAGATAACTGTGACTCAGATTGCTGCTACTCAGATTACTGCTACTCAGATTGCTGCTACTCAGATTACTGCTACTCAGATTGCTGCTACTCAGATTACTGCTAGTCAGATTGCTGCTACTCAGATAACTGCGACTCAGATTGCTGCTACTCAGATTGCTGCTACTCAGATAACTGCGACTCAGATTGCTGCTACTCAGATTGCTGCTACTCAGATTGCGGCTACTCAGATTGCTGCTACTCAGATAACTGCGACTCAGATTGCTGCTACTCAGTTTACTGCTACTCAGATTACTGGTACTCAGATTGCTGCTACTCAGATTACTGCTACTCAGATTGCTGCTACTCAGATTGCTGCTACTGAGATAGCTGCGACTCAGATTGCTGCTACTCAGATTGCTGCTACTCAGATTACTGCTAGTCAGATTGCTGCTACTCAGATAACTGCGACTCAGATTGCTGCTACTCAGATTGCTGCTACTCAGATACTGCTACTCAGATTGCTGCTACTCAGATTGCTGCTACTCAGATTGCTGCTACTCAGATAACTGCGACTCAGATTGCTGCTACTCAGTTTACTGCTACTCAGATTACTGGTACTCAGATTGCTGCTACTCAGATAACTGCTAGTCAGATTGCTGCTACTCAGTTTACTGCTACTCAGATTACTGGTACTCAGATTGCTGCTACTCAGATAACTGCGACTCAGATTACTGCTACTCAGATTGCTGTTACTCAGATTGCTGCTACTCAGATTGCTGCTACTCAGATTGCTGCTACTCAGATTGCTGCTACTCAGATAACTGCGACTCAGATTACTGCTACTCAGATAACTGCGACTCAGATTGCTGCTACTCAGTTTACTGCTACTCAGATATCTGCGACTCAGATTGCTGCTACTCAGATTGCTGCTACTCAGATTACTGGTACTCAGATTGCTGCTACTCAGATTACTGCTACTCAAATTGCTGCTACTCAGATTGCTGCTACTCAGATTGCTGCTACTCAGATAGCTGCGACTCAGATTGCTGCTACTCAGTTTACTGCTACTCAGATTTCTGGTACTCAGATTGCTGCTACTCAGATCACTGCGACTCAGATTACTGCTACTCAGATTGCTGTTACTCAGATAGCTGCTACTCAGATTGCTGCTACTCAGCTTACTGCTACTCAGATTACTGCTACTCAGATTGCTGCTCCTCAGATTACTGCTACTCAGAGTACTGCTACTCAAATTGCTGCTACTCAGATTGCTGCTACTCAGATTACTGCTACTCAGATATCTGCGACTCAGATTGCTGCTACTCAGATTGCTGCTACTCAGATTGCTGCCACTCAGATTGCTGCTACTCAGATAACTGCGACTCAGATTGCTGCTACTCAGATTACTGGTACTCAGATTGCTGCTACTCAGATAGCTGCGACTCAGATTGCTGCTACTCAGTTTACTGCTACTCAGATTACTGGTACTCAGATTGCTGCTACTCAGATAACTGCGACTCAGATTACTGCTACTCAGATTACTGTTACTCAGATAGCTGCTACTCAGATTGCTGCTACTCAGATTACAGCTACTCAGATTGCTGCTACTCAGATTACTGCTACTCAGATTGCTGCTACTCAGATTACGGCTACTCAGATTACTGGTACTCAGATTGCTGCTACTCAGATTGCTGCTACTCAGATTGCTGCTACTCAGTTTGCTGCTACTCAGATTACTGCTACTCAGATTGCTGGCTACTCAGATTGCTGCTACTCAGATTGCTGCTACTCAGATTGCGGCTACTCAGATTGCTGCTACTCAGATTACTGCTACTCAGATTGCTGCTACTCAGATTGCTGCTACTCAGATTGCTGCTACTCAGATAACTGCGACTCAGATTGCTGCTACTCAGATTACTGTTACTCAGATAGCTGCTACTCAGATTGCTGCTACTTAGATAGCTGCTACTCAGATAACTGCGACTCAGATTGCTGCTACTCAGATTACTGCTACTCAGATTGCTGCTACTCAGATTACTGCTACTCAGATTGCTGCTACTCAGATAACTGCGACTCAGATTGCTGCTACTCAGATTACTGCTACTCAGATTACTGCTACTCAGATTGCTGCTACTCAGATTACTGCTACTCAGATTGCTGCTACTCAGATTACTGCTACTCAGATTGCTGCTACTCAGATTGCTGCTACTCAGATTGCTGCTACTCAGATTGCTGCTACTCAGATTGCTGCTACTCAGATTACTGCTGCTCAGATTGCTGCTACTCAGATTACTGCTACTTAGATAGCTGCTACTTAGATTACTGTGACTCAGATTGCTGCTACTCAGTTTACTGCTACTCAGATTACTGGTACTCAGCTTGCTGCTACTCAGATTACTGCTACTCAGATTGCTGCTACTCAGATTACTGCTACTCAGATTGCTGCTACTCAGATAACTGCGACTCAGATTGCTGCTACTCAGATTCCTGCTACTTAGATAGCTGCTACTTAGATTACTGTGACTCAACTTGCTGCTACTCAGATTACTGCTACTCAGATTGCTGCTAGTCAGATTACTGCTACTGAGATTGCTGCTACACAGATTACTGCTACTCAGATTACTGCTACTCAGATTGCTTCTACTCAGATTACTGCTACTCAGATTGCTGCTACTCAGATTACTGCTACTTAGATAGCTGCTACTTAGATTACTGTTACTCAGCTTGCTGCTACTCAGATTACTGCTACTCAGATTACTGGTACTCAGATTGCTGCTACTCAGATTACTGCTACTCAGATTACTGTTACTCAGATTGCTGCTACTCAGATTGCTGCTACTTAGATAGCTGCTACTTAGATTACTGCGACTCAATTTGCTGCTACTCAGATTACTGCTACTCAGATTACTGCTACTCAGATTACTGCTACTCAGATTACTGCTACTCAGATTACTGGTATTCAGATTGCTGCTACTCAGATTACTGCTACTGAGATTACTGCTACTCAGATTACTGCTACTCAGATTACTGCTACTCAGATTGCTGCTACTCAGATTGCTGCTACTCAGATTACTGCTACTCAGATTGCTGCTACTCAGATTACTGCTACTCAGAGTACTGCTACTCAAATTGCTGCTACTCAGATTGCTGCTACTCAGATTGCTGCTACTAGATTACTGTGACTCAACTTGCTGCTACTCAGATTACTGCTACTCAGATTGCTGCTACTTAGATAGCTGCTACTTAGATTACTGTGACTCAACTTGCTGCTACTCAGATTACTGCTACTCAGATTGCTGCTACTCAGATTGCTCCTACTCAGATTACTGCTACTCAGATTGCTGCTACTCAGATTACTGGTACTCAGATTGCTGCTACTCAGATTACTGCTACTCAGATTACTGCTACTCAGATTGCTGCTACTCAGATTACTGCTACTCAGATAACTGCGACTCAGATTACTGCGACTCAGATAACTGCGACTCAGATTGCTGCTACTCAGTTTACTGCTACTCAGATATCTGCGACTCAGATTGCTGCTACTCAGATTGCTGCTACTCAGATTACTGCTAGTCAGATTGCTGCTACTCAGATAACTGCGACTCAGATTGCTGCTACTCAGATTGCTGCTACTCAGATAACTGCGACTCAGATAACTGCGACTCAGATTACTGCTACTCAGATTGCTGCTACTCAGATTTCTGCTACTCAGATTGCGGCTACTCAGATTGCTGCTACTCAGATAACTGCGACTCAGATTGCTGCTACTCAGATTGCTGCTACTCAGATTGCGGCTACTCAGATTGCTGCTACTCAGATAACTGCGACTCAGATTGCTGCTACTCAGTTTACTGCTACTCAGATTACTGGTACTCAGATTGCTGCTACTCAGATAACTGCGACTCAGATTACTGCTACTCAGATTACTGCTACTCAGATTACTGCTACTCAGATTGCTGCTACTCAGATTGCTGCTACTCAGATTGCTGCTACTCAGATTGCTGCTACTCAGATTGCTGCTACTCAGATTACTGCTACTCAGATTGCTGCTACTCAGATTGCTGCTACTCAGATTGCTGCTACTCAGATTACTGCGACTCAGATTGCTGCTACTCAGATTACTGGTACTCAGATTGCTGCTACTCAGATAGCTGCGACTCAGATTGCTGCTACTCAGTTTACTGCTACTCAGATTACTGGTACTCAGATTGCGACTCAGATAACTGCGACTCAGATTACTGCGACTCAGATTGCTGCTATTCAGATTACTGCTACTCAGATTGCTGCTACTCAGATAACTGCGACTCAGATTACTGCTACTCAGATAACTGCGACTCAGATTGCTGCTATTCAGATTACTGCTACTCAGATTGCTGCTACTCAGATAACTGCGACTCAGATTACTGCTACTCAGATTACTGCTACTCAGATAGCTGCGACTCAGATTGCTGCTACTCAGATTGCTGGTACTCAGATTACTGCTACTCAGATTGCTGCTACTCAGATTGCTGCTACTCAGATTGCGGCTACTCAGATTGCTGCTACTCAGATAACTGCGAGTCAGATTGCTGCTACTCAGTTTACTGCTACTCAGATAGCTGCGACTCAGATTGCTGCTACTCAGATTGCTGCTACTCAGATTGCTGCTACTCAGATTGCTGCTACTCAGATAACTGCTACTCAGATTGCTGCTACTCAGATTACTGGTACTCAGATTGCTGCTACTCAGATAGCTGCGACTCAGATTGCTGCTACTCAGCTTACTGCTACTCAGATTACTGCTACTCAGTTTGCTGCTACTCAGATTACTGGTACTCAGATTGCTGCTACTCAGATAGCTGCTACTCAGATTGCTGCTACTCAGTTTGCTGCTACTCAGATTACTGGTACTCAGATTGCTGCTACTCAGATAACTGCGACTCAGATTGCTGCTACTCAGATTCTGCTACTCAGATTGCGGCTACTCAGATTGCTGCTACTCAGATAGCTGCGACTCAGATTGCTGCTACTCAGATTACTGCTACTCAGATTGCTGCTACTCAGATCACTGCGACTCAGATTGCTGCTACTCAGATAACTGCGACTCAGATTACTGCTACTCAGATTACTGCTACTCAGATAGCTGCTACTCAGATTGCTGCTACTCAGATTGCTGCTACTCAGATAACTGCGACTCAGATTACTGCGACTCAGATTACTGCTACTCAGATTACTGGTACTCAGATTGCTGCTACTCAGATAACTGCGACTCAGATTGCTGCTACTCAGATTGCTGCTACTCAGATAGCGGCTACTCAGATTGCTGCTACTCAGATTACTGCTACTCAGATAACTGCGACTCAGATTACTGCTACTCAGATTACTGCTACTCAGATTGCTGCTACTCAGATTACTGCTACTCAGATTACTGGTACTCAGATTACTGCTACTCAGATTGTGGCTACTCAGATTGCTGCTACTCAGATTACTGCTACTCAGATTGCTGCTACTCAGATTACTGCTACTCAGATTGCTGCTACTCAGATAACTGCGACTCAGGTTACTGCTACTCAGATAACTGCGACTCAGATTGCTGCTACTCAGTTTACTGCTACTCAGATATCTGCGACTCAGATTGCTGCTACTCAGATTGCTGCTACTCAGATTACTGCTAGTCAGATTGCTGCTACTCAGATAACTGCGACTCAGATTACTGCTACTCAGATTACTGCGACTCAGATTACTGCTACTCAAATTGCTGCTACTCAGATTGCTGCTACTCAGATTGCTGCTACTCAGATTGCTGCTACTCAGATAACTGCGACTCAGATTGCTGCTACTCAGATTACTGCTACTCAGATTGCTGCTACTCAGATTGCTGCTACTCAGATTGCTGCTACTCAGATTACTGCTACTCAGATTACTGCTACTCAGATTGCTGCTACTCAGATTACTGCTACTCAGATTACTGGTACTCAGATTACTGCTACTCAGATTGTGGCTACTCAGATTGCTGCTACTCAGATTGCTGCTACTCAGATTGCGGCTACTCAGATTGCTGCTACTCAGATTACTGCTACTCAGATTGCTGCTACTCAGATTGCTGCTACTCAGATTACTGCTACTCAGATTGCTGCTACTCAGATTACTGCTACTCAGATTACTGCTACTCAGATTGCTGTTACTCACATTGCTGCTACTCAGATTACTGGTACTCAGATTGCTGCTACTCAGATAGCTGCGACTCAGATTGCTGCTACTCAGTTTACTGCTACTCAGATTACTGGTACTCAGATTGCTGCTACTCAGATAACTGCGACTCAGATTACTGCTACTCAGATTGCTGCTACTCAGATTACTGCTACTCAGAGTACTGCTACTCAAATTGCTGCTACTCAGATTGCTGCTACTCAGATTGCTGCTACTCAGATAACTGCGACTCAGATTGCTGCTACTCAGTTTACTGGTACTCAGATTGCTGCTACTCAGATAGCTGCGACTCAGATTGCTGCTACTCAGTTTCCTGCTACTCAGATTACTGGTACTCAGATTGCTGCTACTCAGATAACTGCGACTCAGATTACTGCTACTCAGATTACTGTTACTCAGATAGCTGCTACTCAGATAGCTGCGACTCAGATTGCTGCTACTCAGATTGCTGCTACTCAGATTGCTGCTACTCAGATTGCTGCTACTCAGATTGCTGCTACTCAGATAACTGCGACTCAGATTGCTGCTACTCAGATTACTGGTACTCAGATTGCTGCTACTCAGATAGCTGCTACTCAGATTGCTGCTACTCAGATTGCTGCTACTCAGATAACTGCGACTCAGATTACTGCTACTCAGATTACTGCTACTCAGATTACTGCTACTCAGATAGCTGCGACTCAGATTGCTGCTACTCAGTTTGCTGCTACTCAGATTACTGGTACTCAGATTGCTGCTACTCAGATAACTGCGACTCAGATTGCTGCTACTCAGATTACTGGTACTCAGATTGCTGCTACTCAGATTGTGGCTACTCAGATTGCTGCTACTCAGATTGCTGCTACTCAGATTACTGCTACTCAGATTGCTGCTACTCAGATTACTGCTACTCAGATTGCTGCTACTCAGATAACTGCTACTCAGATTGCTGCTACTCAGATTACTGCGACTCAGATTGCTGCTACTCAGATTACTGCTACTCAGATTACTGGTACTCAGATTGCTGCTACTCAGATAACTGCGACTCAGATTACTGCTACTCAGATTACTGTTACTCAGATAGCTGCTACTCAGATTGCTGCTACTCAGATTACTGCTACTCAGATAACTGCGACTCAGATTACTGCGACTCAGATAACTGCGACTCAGATTGCTGCTACTCAGTTTACTGCTACTCAGATATCTGCGACTCAGATTGCTGCTACTCAGATTGCTGCTACTCAGATTACTGCTAGTCAGATTGCTGCTACTCAGATAACTGCGACTCAGATTGCTGCTACTCAGTTTACTGCTACTCAGATTACTGGTACTCAGATTGCTGCTACTCAGATAGCTGCGACTCAGGTTACTGCTACTCAGATAACTGCTACTCAGATTGCTGCTACTCAGATTACTGCTACTCAGATTGCTGCTACTCAGCTAGCTGCGACTCAGATTGCTGCTACTCAGTTTACTGCTACTCAGATTACTGGTACTCAGATTGCTGCTACTCAGATAACTGCGACTCAGATTACTGCTACTCAGATTGCTGCTACTCAGATTACTGCTACTCAGATTACTGCTACTCAGATTACTGCTACTCAGATTGCTGCTACTCAGATTACTGCTACTCAGATTGCTGCTACTCAGATAACTGCGACTCAGATTGCTGCTACTCAGATACTGCTACTCAGATATCTGCTACTCAGTTTGCTGCTACTCAGATTACTGGTACTCAGATTGCTGCTACTCAGATTACTGCTACTCAGATTACTGCTACTCAGATTGCTGCTACTCAGATTGCTGCTACTCAGATTGCTGCTACTCAGATAACTGCGACTCAGATTGCTGCTACTCAGATTGCTGCTACTCAGATTGCTGCTACTCAGATTGCTGCTACTCAGATTGCTGCTACTCAGATTGCTGCTACTCAGATTGCTGCTACTCAGATTGCTGCTACTCAGATTACTGCTACTCAGATTACTGCTACTCAGATTACTGCTACTCAGATTGCTGCTACTCAGATTACTGCTACTCAGATTACTGGTACTCAGATTACTGCTACTCAGATTGTTGCTACTCAGATTGCTGCTACTCAGATTGCGGCTACTCAGATTGCTGCTACTCAGATTACTGCTACTCAGATTGCTGCTACTCAGATTGCTGCCACTCAGATTGCTGCTACTCAGATAACTGCGACTCAGATTGCTGCTACTCAGATTACTGGTACTCAGATTGCTGCTACTCAGATAGCTGCTACTCAGATTGCTGCTACTCAGATAGCTGCTACTCAGATTGCTGCTACTCAGATTGCTGCTACTCAGATTACTGCTACTCAGATTGCTGCTACTCAGATTACTGCGACTCAGATAACTGCGACTCAGATTGCTGCTACTCAGTTTGCTGCTACTCAGATTGCTGCTACTCAGATTGCTGCTACTCAGGTTGCGGCTACTCAGATTGCTGCTACTCAGATAACTGCGACTCAGATTGCTGCTACTCAGTTTACTGCTACTCAGATTACTGCTACTCAGATTGCTGCTACTCAGATTACTGCTACTCAGATTACTGGTACTCAGATTACTGCTACTCAGATTGTGGCTACTCAGATTGCTGCTACTCAGATTACTGGTAGTCAGATTGCTGCTACTCAGATAACTGCGACTCAGATTACTGCTACTCAGATTACTGTTACTCAGATAGCTGCTACTCAGATAGCTGCTACTCAGATTGCTGCTAGTCAGATTGCTGCTACTCAGATAACTGCGACTCAGATTGCTGCTACTCAGATTGCTGCTACTCAGATTGCTGCTACTTAGATTGCTGCTACTCAGATAGCTGCGACTCAGATTGCTGCTACTCAGATAACTGCGACTCAGATTACTGCTACTCAGATTACTGCGACTCAGATTACTGCTACTCAAATTGCTGCTACTCAGATTACTGCTACTCAGATTGCTGCTACTCAGATTACTGCTACTCAGATTACTGCTACTCAGATTGCTGCTACTCAGATTACTGGTACTCAGATTTCTGCTACTCAGATAACTGCTACTCAGATTGTGCTACTCAGATTGCTGCTACTCAGATTGCTGCTACTCAGATTGCGGCTACTCAGATTGCTGCTACTCAGATGACTGCTACTCAGATTACTGCTACTCAGATTACTGCGACTCAGATTACTGCTACTCAAATTGCTGCTACTCAGATTACTGCTAGTCAGATTGCTGCTACTCAGATAACTGCGACTCAGATTGCTGCTACTCAGATTGCTGCTACTCAGATAGCTGCGACTCAGATTGCTGCTACTCAGTTTACTGCTACTCAGATTACTGGTACTCAGATTGCTGCTACTCAGATAACTGCGACTCAGATTACTGCTACTCAGATTACTGCTACTCAGATAGCTGCTACTCAGATTGCTGCTACTCAGATTGCTGCTACTCAGATAACTGCGACTCAGATTGCTGCTACTCAGTTTACTGCTACTCAGATTACTGCTACTCAGATTACTGCTACTCAGATTACTGCTACTCAGATTGCTGCTACTCAGATTACTGCTACTCAGATTGCTGCTACTCAGATTACTGCTACTCAGGTTACTGCTACTCAGATAACTGCGACTCAGATTACTGCTACTCAGATTACTGTTACTCAGATAGCTGCTACTCAGATTGCTGCTACTCAGATTACTGCTACTCAGATTACTGCTACTCAGATTACTGCTACTCAGATTACTGCTACTCAGATTACTGCTACTCAGATTGCTGCTACTCAGATTGCTGGTAGTCAGATAACTGCGAGTCAGATTGCTGCTACTCAGTTTACTGCTACTCAGATAGCTGCGACTCAAATTGCTGCTACTCAGATTGCTGCTACTCAGATTGCTGCTACTCAGATTGCTGCTACTCAGATAACTGCGACTCAGATTACTGCTACTCAGATTACTGTTACTCAGATAGCTGCTACTCAGATTGCTGCTACTCAGATTACTGCTACTCAGATAACTGCGACTCAGATTGCTGCTACTCAGTTTACTGCTACTCAGATTACTGGTACTCAGATTGCTGCTACTCAGATAACTGCGACTCAGATTACTGCTACTCAGATTACTGTTACTCAGATAGCTGCTACTCAGATTGCTGCTACTCAGATTGCTGCTACTCAGATAACTGCTACTCAGGTTACTGCTACTCAGATAACTGCTACTCAGATTGCTGCTACTCAGATTACTGCTACTCAGATTACTGCTACTCAGATTGCTGCTACTCAGATTGCTGCTACTCAGATTGCTGCTACTCAGATAGCTGCGACTCAGATTGCTGCTACTCAGTTTACTGCTACTCAGATTACTGGTACTCAGATTGCTGCTACTCAGATAGCTGCGACTCAGATTGCTGCTACTCAGCTTACTGCTACTCAGATTACTGCTACTCAGATTGCTTCTACTCAGATAACTGCGACTCAGATTACTGCTACTCAGATATCTGCGACTCAGATTGCTGCTACTCAGATTACTGCTACTCAGATTACTGGTACTCAGATTACTGCTACTCAGATTGCTGCTACTCAGATTACTGCTACTCAGATTGCTGCTACTCAGATTATGCTACTCAGATTCCTGGCTACTCAGATTACTGCTACTCAGATTGCTGCTACTCAGATTGCTGCTACTCAGATTGCTGCTACTCAGATAACTGCGACTCAGATTGCTGCTACTCAGATTACTGCTACTCAGATTGCTGCTACTCAGATTACTGCTACTCAGAGTACTGCAACTCAAATTGCTGCTACTCAGATTGCTGCTACTCAGATTACTGCTACTCAGATTGCTGCTACTCAGATTGCTGCTACTCAGATTGCTGCTACTCAGATAACTGCGACTCAGATTGCTGGTACTCAGATTGCTGCTAGTCAGATTGCTGCTACTCAGATTACTGCGACTCAGATTGCTGCTACTCAGATTGCTGCTACTCAGATAACTGCGACTCAGATTACTGCTACTCAGATAGCTGCTACTCAGATAGCTGCGACTCAGATTGCTGCTACTCAGATTACTGCTACTCAGATTACTGGTACTCAGATTGCTGCTACTCAGTTTACTGCGACTCAGATTACTGGTACTCAGATTGCTGCTACTCAGATTACTGCGACTCAGATTGCTGCTACTCAGATTACTGCTACTTAGATTGCTCCTACTCAGATTACTGCTACTCAGATTGCTGCTACTCAGATAGCTGCGACTCAGATTGCTGCTACTCAGATTACTGCTACTCACATTACTGCTACTCAGATTGCTGCTACTCAGATTACTGCTACTCAGATTGCTGCTACTCAGATTGCTGCTACTCAGATTGCGGCTACTCAGATTGCTGCTACTCAGATTGCTGCTACTCAGATTGCTGCTACTCAGATAACTGCGACTCAGATTGCTGCTACTCAGATTACTGCTACTCAGATTACTGGTACTCAGATTGCTGCTACTCAGATTACTGCTACTCAGATTACTGCTACTCAGATTGCTGCTACTCAGATTGCTGCTACTCAGATTGCTGCTACTCTGATTGCTGCTACTCAGATTGCTGCTACTCAGATTGCTGCTACTCAGTGCTGCTACTCAGATTGCTGCTACTCAGATTACTGCTACTCAGATTGCTGCTACTCAGATTGCTGCTACTCAGATTACTGCTACTCAGATAACTGCGACTCAGATTACTGCTACTCAGATTACTGTTACTCAGATAGCTGCTACTCAGATAGCTGCTACTCAGATTGCTGCTACTCAGATTACTGCTACTCAGATTGCTGCTACTCAGATTACTGCTACTCAGATTGCTGGTACTCAGATTGCTGCTACTCAGATTGCGGCTACTCAGATTGCTGCTACTCAGATTGCTGCTACTCAGATTACTGCTACTCAGATAACTGCGACTCAGATTGCTGCTACTCAGATTGCTGCTACTCAGATAACTGCGACTCAGATTACTGCTACTCAGATTGCTGCTACTCAGATTGCTGCTACTCAGATTGCTGCTACTCAGATTGCTGCTACTCAGATAACTGCGACTCAGATTGCTGCTACTCAGATTACTGGTACTCAGATTGCTGCTACTCAGATAACTGCGACTCAGATTGCTGCTACTCAGTTTACTGCTACTCAGATTACTGGTACTCACATTGCTGCTACTCAGATAACTGCGACTCAGATTACTGGTACTCAGATTGCTGCTACTCAGATTACTGCGACTCAGATTACTGCTACTCAAATTGCTGCTACTCAGATTACTGCTACTCAGATTGCTGCTACTCAGATTACTGCTACTGAGATTGCTGCTACACAGATTACTGCTACTCAGATTGCTGCTACTCAGATTGCTGCTACTCAGATTGCGGCTACTCAGATTGCTGCTACTCAGATAACAGCGACTCAGATTGCTGCTACTCAGTTTACTGCTACTCAGATTACTGGTACTCAGATTGCTGCTACTCAGATAACTGCGACTCAGATTGCTGCTACTCAGATTGCTGCTACTCAGATAACTGCGACTCAGATTACTGCTACTCAGATAACTGCGACTCAGATTACTGCTACTCAGATTACTGCTACTCAGATAGCTGCTACTCAGATTGCTGCTACTCAGATTACTGCTACTCAGATTGCTGCTACTCAGATAACTGCGACTCAGATTGCTGCTACTCAGTTTACTGCTACTCAGATTACTGGTACTCAGATTGCTGATACTCAGATAACTGCGACTCAGATTACTGCTACTCAGATTACTGCGACTCAGATTACTGCTACTCAGATGGCTGCTACTCAGATTACTGCTACTCAGATTGCTGCGACTCAGATTGCTGCTACTCAGATTACTGCTACTCAGATTGCTGCTACTCAGATAACTGCGACTCAGATTGCTGCTACTCAGATTGCTGCTACTCAGATAACTGCGACTCAGATTACTGCTACTCAGATTACTGGTACTCAGATTACTGCTACTCAGATTGTGGCTACTCAGATTGCTGCTACTCAGATTGCTGCTACTCAGATTGCGGCTACTCAGATTACTGCTACTCAGATTGCTGCTACTCAGATAACTGCGACTCAGATTACTGCTACTCAGATTACTGTTACTCAGATAGCTGCTACTCAGATTGCTGCTACTCAGATAACTGCTACTCAGATAACTGCGACTCAGATTACTGCTACTCAGATTGCTGCTACTCAGATTACTGCTACTCAGAGTACTGCTACTCAAATTGCTGCTACTCAGATTGCTGCTACTCAGATTGCTGCTACTCAGATAACAGCGACTCAGATTGCTGCTACTCAGATTACTGGTACTCAGATTGCTGCTACTCAGATAACTGCGACTCAGATTGCTGCTACTCAGTTTACTGCTACTCAGATATCTGCGACTCAGATTGCTGCTACTCAGATTGCTGCTACTCAGATTACTGCTACTCAGATTGCTGCTACTCAGATTACTGCTACTCAGATTACTGCTACTCAGATTGCTGCTACTCAGATAACTGCGACTCAGATTACTGCTACTCAGATTACTGTTACTCAGATAGCTGCTACTCAGATTGCTGCTACTCAGATAGCTGCTACTCAGATAACTGCGACTCAGATACTGCTACTCAGATTACTGCGACTCAGATTACTGCTACTCAAATTGCTGCTACTCAGATTACTGCTACTCAGATTGCTGCTACTCAGATTGCTGCTACTCAGATTACTGCTACTCAGATTGCTGCTACTCAGATTACTGCTACTCAGAGTACTGCTACTCAGATTACTGCTACTCAGATTGCTGCTACTCAGATTGCTCCTACTCAGATTGCTGCTACTCAGATTGCTGCTACTCAGATAACAGCGACTCAGATTGCTGCTACTCAGATTACTGGTACTCAGATTACTGCTACTCAGATTGTGGCTACTCAGATTGCTGCTACTCAGATTACTGCTACTCAGATTGCTGCTACTCAGATAACTGCGACTCAGATTGCGGCTACTCAGATTGCTGCTACTCAGATTGCGGCTACTCAGATAGCTGCGACTCAGATTACTGCGACTCAGATAACTGCGACTCAGATTGCTGCTACTCAGTTTACTGCTACTCAGATATCTGCGACTCAGATTGCTGCTACTCAGATTGCTGGTACTCAGATTGCTGCTACTCAGATTACTGCTAGTCAGATTGCTGCTACTCAGATAACTGCGACTCAGATTGCTGCTACTCAGATTGCTGCTACTCAGATTGCGGCTACTCAGATTGCTGCTACTCAGATAACTGCGACTCAGATTGCTGCTACTCAGATTACTGTTACTCAGATAGCTGCTACTCAGATTGCTGCTACTTAGATAGCTGCTACTCAGATAACTGCGACTCAGATTGCTGCTACTCAGATTACTGCTACTCAGATTACTGCTACTCAGATTACTGGTACTCAGATTACTGCTACTCAGATTGTGGCTACTCAGATTGCTGCTACTCAGATTACTGCTTCTCAGATTACTGCTACTCAGATTACTGTTACTCAGATAGCTGCTACTCAGATTGCTGCTACTTAGATAGCTGGTACTCAGATAACTGCGACTCAGATTGCTGCTACTCAGATTACTGCTACTCAGATTGCTGCTACTCAGATTACTGCTACTCAGATTGCTGCTACTCAGATAACTGCGACTCAGATTGCTGCTACTCAGTTTACTGCTACTCAGATATCTGCGACTCAGATTGCTGCTACTCAGATTGCTGCTACTCAGATTACTGCTAGTCAGATTGCTGCTACTCAGATAACTGCGACTCAGATTGCTGCTACTCAGATTGCTGCTACTCAGATTACTGCTACTCAGATAACTGCGACTCAGATTACTGCGACTCAGATTACTGTTACTCAGATTGCTGCTACTCAGATAACTGCGACTCAGATTACTGCTACTCAGATAACTGCGACTCAGATTACTGCTACTCAGATTACTGTTACTCAGATAGCTGCTACTCAGATTGCTGCTACTTAGATAGCTGCTACTCAGATTGCTGCTACTCAGATTACTGCTAGTCAGATTGCTGCTACTCAGATAACTGCGACTCAGATTGCTGCTACTCAGATTGCTGCTACTCAGATTACTGGTACTCAGATTGCTGCTACTCAGATTACTGCTACTCAGATTACTGCTACTCAGATTGCTGCTACTCAGATTGCGGCGACTCAGATTGCTGCTACTCAGATAACTGCTACTCAGATTACTGGTACTCACATTGCTGCTACTCAGTTTACTGCGACTCAGATTACTGGTACTCAGATTACTGCTACTCAGATTACTGCGACTCAGATTACTGCTACTCAAATTGCTGCTACTCAGATTGCTGCTACTCAGATAACTGCGACTCAGATTACTGCTACTCAGATTACTGGTACTCAGATTGCTGCTACTCAGATAACTGCGACTCAGATTACTGCTACTCAGATTACTGCGACTCAGATTGCGGCTACTCAGATTGCTGCTACTCAGATAACTGCGACTCAGATTGCTGCTACTCAGATTACTGGTACTCAGATTGCTGCTACTCAGATAACTGCGACTCAGATTACTGCTACTCAGATTACTGTTACTCAGATAGCTGCTACTCAGATTGCTGCTACTTAGATAGCTGCTACTCAGATAACTGCGACTCAGATTGCTGCTACTCAGATTGCTGCTACTCAGATTGCGGCTACTCAGATTGCTGCTACTCAGATAACTGCGACTCAGATTGCTGCTACTCAGTTTACTGCTACTCAGATTACTGCTACTCAGATTGCTGCTACTCAGATAACTGCGACTCAGATTACTGCTACTCAGATTACTGGTACTCAGATTGCTGCTACTCAGATAACTGCTACTCAGATTACTGCTACTCAGATTGTGGCTACTCAGATTGCTGCTACTCAGTTTACTGCTACTCAGATTACTGGTACTCAGATTGCTGCTACTCAGATAACTGCGACTCAGATTACTGCTACTCAGATTACTGCGACTCAGATAGCTGCTACTCAGATTGCTGCTACTCAGATTACTGCTACTCAGATAACTGCGACTCAGATTACTGCGACTCAGATAACTGCGACTCAGATTGCTGCTACTCAGTTTACTGCTACTCAGATATCTGCGACTCAGATTGCTGCTACTCAGATTGCTGCTACTCAGATTACTGCTACTCAGATTGCTGCTACTCAGATTACTGCTACTCAGATTACTGCTACTCAGATTGCTGCTACTCAGATTGCTGCTACTCAGATTACTGCTACTCAGATTGCTGCTACTCAGATTACTGCTACTCAGATTACTGGTACTCAGATTACTGCTACTCAGATTGTGGCGACTCAGATTGCTGCTACTCAGTTTACTGCTACTCAGATTACTGGTACTCAGATTGCTGCTACTCAGATAACTGCGACTCAGATTACTGCTACTCAGATATCTGCGACTCAGATTGCTGCTACTCAGATTGCTGCTACTCAGATTACTGCTAGTCAGATTGCTGCTACTCAGATAACTGCGACTCAGATTGCTGCTACTCAGATTACTGCTACTCAGATTGCTGCTACTCAGATTACTGCTACTCAGATTACTGCTACTCAGATAACTGCTACTCAGATTGCTGCTACTCAGATTACTGGTACTCAGATTGCTGCTACTCAGATAGCTGCGACTCAGATTGCTGCTACTCAGATTACTGCTACTCAGATTACTGGTACTCAGATTACTGCTACTCAAATTGCGGCTACTCAGATTGCTGCTACTCAGATTGCGGCTACTCAGATTGCTGCTACTCAGATAACTGCGACTCAGATTGCTGCTACTCAGATTGCTGCGACTCAGATTACTGCTACTCAGATTACTGCTACTCAGATTGCTGCTACTCAGATTACTGCTACTCAGATTGCTGCTACTCAGATAACTGCGACTCAGATTGCTGCTACTCAGATTGCTGCTACTCAGATAACTGCGACTCAGATTGCTGCTACTCAGTTTACTGCTACTCAGATTACTGGTACTCAGATTACTGCTACTCAGATTGTGGCTACTCAGATTGCTGCTACTCAGATTGCTGCTACTCAGATTGCGGCTACTCAGATTGCTGCTACTCAGATAACTGCGACTCAGATTGCTGCTACTCAGATTACTGGTACTCAGATTGCTGCTACTCAGATAACTGCGACTCAGATTGCTGCTACTCAGATTGCGGCTACTCAGATTGCTGCTACTCAGATAACTGCGACTCAGATTGCTGCTACTCAGTTTACTGCTACTCAGATTACTGCTACTCAGATTGCTGCTACTCAGATAACTGCGACTCAGATTGCTGCTACTCAGATTACTGGTACTCAGATTGCTGCTACTCAGATAACTGCGACTCAGATTACTGCTACTCAGATTACTGCAACTCAGATTGCTGCTACTCAGATTGCTGCTACTCAGATTACTGCTACTCAGATTGCTGCTACTCAGATTGCTGCTACTCAGATTACTGCTACTCAGATATCTGCGACTCAGATTGCTGCTACTCAGATTGCTGCTACTCAGATAACTGCTAGTCAGATTGCTGCTACTCAGATAACTGCGACTCAGATTGCTGCTACTCAGATTGCTGCTACTCAGATTACTGCTACTCAGATTGCTGCTACTCAGATTGCTGCTACTCAGATTACTGCTACTCAGATTGCTGCTACTCAGATTACTGCTACTCAGATTACTGCTACTCAGATTGCTGCTACTCAGATAACTGCGACTCAGATTGCTGCTACTCAGTTTACTGCTACTCAGATTACTGGTACTCAGATTGCTGCTACTCAGATAACTGCGACTCAGATTACTGCTAATCAGATTACTGCTACTCAGATTGCTGCTACTCATATTGCTGCTACTCAGATTGCTGCTACTCAGATTGCGGCTACTCAGATTGCTGCTACTCAGATTACTGCTACTCAGATTACTGCTACTCAGAGTACTGCTACTCAGATAACTGCGACTCAGATTCCTGCTACTCAGATTACTGCTACTCAGATTACTGGTACTCAGATTACTGCTACTCAGATTGCTGCTACTCAGATTGCTTCTACTCAGATTGCTGCTACTCAGATAACTGCGACTCAGATTGCTGCTACTCAGATTACTGGTACTCAGATTGCTGCTACTCAGATAACTGCGACTCAGATTACTGCTACTCAGATTACTGTTACTCAGATAGCTGCTACTCAGATTGCTGCTACTTAGATAGCTGCTACTCAGATAACTGCGACTCAGATTGCTGATACTCAGATTACTGCTACTCAGATTGTTGCTACTCAGATTACTGCTACTCAGATTGCTGCTACTCAGATTGCGGCTACTCAGATTGCTGCTACTCAGATAACTGCGACTCAGATTACTGCTACTCAGATTACTGCTACTCAGATACTGCTACTCAGAGTACTGCTACTCAAATTGCTGCTACTCAGATTGCGTCTACTCAGATTGCTGCTACTCAGATTACTGCTACTCAGATTACTGCGACTCAGATTGCTGCGACTCAGATTACTGCTACTCAGATTGCTGCTACTCAGATTACTGCTACTCAGATTGCTGCTACTCAGATTGCTGCTACTCAGATTACTGCTACTCAGATTGCTGCTACTCAGATAACTGCGACTCAGATTGCTGCTACTCAGATTGCTGCTACTCAGATTGCGGCTACTCAGATTGCTGCTACTCAGATAACTGCGACTCAGATTGCTGCTACTCAGATTACTGTTACTCAGATAGCTGCTACTCAGATTGCTGCTACTTAGATAGCTGCTACTCAGATAACTGCGACTCAGATTGCTGCTACTCAGAGTACTGCTACTCAAATTGCTGCTACTCAGATTGCTGCTACTCAGATTGCTGCTACTCAGATTGCTGCTACTCAGATTGCGGCTACTCAGATTGCTGCTACTCAGATTGCTGCTACTCAGATAACTGCGACTCAGATTGCTGCTACTCAGATTACTGGTACTCAGATTGCTGCTACTCAGATAACTGCGACTCAGATTACTGCTACTCAGATTACTGCTACTCAGATAGCTGCTACTCAGATTGCTGCTACTCAGATTGCTGCTACTCAGATTGCTGCTACTCAGAGTACTGCTACTCAGATTGCTGCTACTCAGATTGCTGCTACTCAGATTACTGCTACTCAGATTGCTGCTACTCAGATTGCTGCTACTCAGATTACTGCTACTCAGAGTACTGCTACTCAAATTGCTGCTACTCAGATTGCTGCTACTCAGATTACTGCTACTCAGATTGCTGCTACTCAGATTGCTGCTACTCAGATTACTGCTACTCAGATTGCTGCTACTCAGATTGCTGCTACTCAGATTGCTGCTACTCAGATTACTGCTACTCAGATTGCTGCTACTCAGATAACTGCGACTCAGGTTACTGCTACTCAGATAACTGCGACTCAGATTGCTGCTACTCAGTTTACTGCTACTCAGATATCTGCGACTCAGATTGCTGCTACTCAGATTGCTGCTACTCAGATTACTGCTAGTCAGATTGCTGCTACTCAGATAACTGCGACTCAGATTGCTGCTACTCAGATTGCTGCTACTCAGATAACTGCGACTCAGATTACTGCTACTCAGATTACTGCGACTCAGATTACTGCTACTCAAATTGCTGCTACTCAGATTGCTGCTACTCAGATTGCTGCTACTCAGATAACAGCGACTCAGATTGCTGCTACTCAGTTTACTGCTACTCAGATAGCTGCTACTCAGTTTACTGCTACTCAGATAGCTGCGACTCAGATTACTGCTACTCAGATTGCTGCTACTCAAATTGCTGCTACTCAGATTGCTGCTACTCAGATTGCGGCTACTCAGATTGCTGCTACTCAGATAACTGCGACTCAGATTGCTGCTACTCAGATTGCTGCTACTCAGATTGCGGCTACTCAGATTGCTGCTACTCAGATAACTGCGACTCAGATTGCTGCTACTCAGTTTACTGCTACTCAGATTACTGGTACTCAGATTGCTGCTACTCAGATTACTGCTACTCAGATTACTGCTACTCAGATTACTGCTACTCAGATTGTGGCTACTCAGATTGCTGCTACTCAGATTGCGGCTACTCAGATTGCTGCTACTCAGATAACTGCGACTCAGATTGCTGCTACTCAGTTTACTGCTACTCAGATTACTGGTACTCAGATTGCTGCTACTCAGATAACTGCGACTCAGATTACTGCTACTCAGATAACTGCGACTCAGATTGCTGCTACTCAGATTACTGGTACTCAGATTGCTGCTACTCAGATAGCTGCGACTCAGATTGCTGCTACTCAGTTTACTGCTACTCAGATTACTGGTACTCAGATTGCTGCTACTCAGATAACTGCGACTCAGATTACTGCTACTCAGATTACTGCTACTCAGATTACTGCTACTCAAATTGCTGCTACTCAGATTACTGCTACTCAGATTGCTGCTACTCAGATTGCTGCTACTCAGATTGCTGCTACTCAGATAACTGCGACTCAGATTGCTGCTACTCAGTTTACTGCTACTCAGATTACTGGTACTCAGATTGCTGCTACTCAGCTAACTGCGACTCAGATTACTGCTACTCAGATTACTGCTACTCAGATTGCTGCTACTCAGATTGCTGCTACTCAGATTGCGGCTACTCAGATTGCTGCTACTCAGATAACTGCGAGTCAGATTGCTGCTACTCAGTTTACTGCTACTCAGATAGCTGCGACTCAGATTGCTGCTACTCAGATTGCTGCTACTCAGATTGCGGCTACTCAGATTGCTGCTACTCAGATAACTGCGACTCAGATTGCTGCTACTCAGTTTACTGCTACTCAGATTACTGGTACTCAGATAGCTGCTACTCAGATTACTGCTACTCAGATAGCTGCGACTCAGATTACTGCTACTCAGATTGCTGCTACTCAGATTAGCTGCTACTCAGATTGCTGCTACTCAGATTACTGCTACTCAGATAACTGCGACTCAGATTACTGCTACTCAGATTACTGCTACTCAGATTGCTGCTACTCAGATTACTGCTACTCAGATTACTGGTACTCAGATTACTGCTACTCAGATTGTGGCTACTCAGATTGCTGCTACTCAGATAACTGCGACTCAGATTGCTGCTACTCAGATTGCTGCTACTCAGATTGCGGCTACTCAGATTGCTGCTACTCAGATAGCTGCCACTCAGATTGCTGCTACTCAGATAACTGCGACTCAGATTACTGGTACTCAGATTACTGCTACTCAGATAACTGCGACTCAGATTACTGCGACTCAGATAACTGCGACTCAGATTACTGCGACTCAGATTGCTGCTATTCAGATTACTGCTACTCAGATTGCTGCTACTCAGATAACTGCGACTCAGATTACTGCTACTCAGATTACTGCGACTCAGATTACTGCTACTCAAATTGCTGCTACTCAGATTACTGCTACTCAGATTGCTGCTACTCAGATTGCTGCTACTCAGATTGCTGCTACTCAGATAACTGCGACTCAGATTACTGCTACTCAGATAACTGCGACTCAGATTGCTGCTACTCAGTTTACTGCTACTCAGATTACTGGTACTCAGATTGCTGCTACTCAGATAACTGCTACTCAGATTGCTGCTACTCAGATTGCTGCTACTCAGATTACTGCTACTCACATTGCTGCTACTCAGATTACTGCCACTCAGATTACTGCTACTCAGATAACTGCGACTCAGATTGCTGCTACTCAGATTACTGCTACTCAGATAGCTGCGACTCAGATTGCTGCTACTCAGATTGCTGCTACTCAGATTGCTGCTACTCAGATAACTGCGACTCAGATTGCTGCTACTCAGATTACTGGTACTCAGATTGCTGCTACTCAGATAACTGCGACTCAGATTGCTGCTACTCAGATTGCTGCTACTCAGATTGCGGCTACTCAGATTGCTGCTACTCAGATAACTGCGACTCAGATTGCTGCTACTCAGTTTACTGCTACTCAGATAGCTGCGACTCAGATTGCTGCTACTCAGATTGCTGCTACTCAGATTACGGCTACTCAGATTGCTGCTACTCAGATAACTGCGACTCAGATTACTGCTACTCAGATTACTGTTACTCAGATAGCTGCTACTCAGATTGCTGCTACTCAGATAGCTGCTACTCAGATAACTGCGACTCAGATTGCTGCTACTCAGATTACTGCTACTCAGATTGCTGCTACTCAGATTGCGGCTACTCAGATTGCTGCTACTCAGATAACTGCGACTCAGATTGCTGCTACTCAGATTACTGCTACTCAGATTACTGGTACTCAGATTACTGCTACTCAGATTGTTGCTACTCAGATTGCTGCTACTCAGATTGCTGCTACTCAGATTGCTGCTACTCAGATTGCTGCTACTCAGATTACTGCTACTCAGATTGCTGCTACTCAGATTGCTGCCACTCAGATTGCTGC
Source organism: Pachypanchax playfairii (assembly GCA_006937955.1). Lineage (NCBI taxonomy): Eukaryota > Metazoa > Chordata > Actinopteri > Cyprinodontiformes > Aplocheilidae > Pachypanchax > Pachypanchax playfairii. The sequence goes on along the minus strand of SSNP01000174.1, from coordinate 106,844 downwards.
TACTCAGATAACTGCGACTCAGATTACTGCTACTCAGATTACTGTTACTCAGATAGCTGCTACTCAGATTGCTGCTACTCAGATTACTGCTACTCAGATTACTGCTACTCAGATTGCTGCTACTCAGATTACTGCTACTCAGAGTACTGCTACTCAAATTGCTGCGACTCAGATTGCTGCTACTCAGATTGCTGCTACTCAGATTGCGGCTACTCAGATTGCTGCTACTCAGATAACTGCGACTCAGATTGCTGCGACTCAGTTTACTGCTACTCAGATTACTGGTACTCAGATTGCTGCTACTCAGATAACTGCGACTCAGATTACTGCTACTCAGATTGCTGCTACTCAGATTACTGCTACTCAGATTACTGGTACTCAGATTACTGCTACTCAGATTGTGGCTACTCAGATTGCTGCTACTCAGATTGCTGCTATTTATATTACTTCTACAGTATATAACAACACCATCAGCAAATCTTATAGAAGTTCATGTGACACTGTTTAAAAATTCTTTGTATTAAACTCAGTTTTGCACCATCCATTTTTCAAATATTAAATTATAAATATGACTGACCAACTCAGGTTGGGTTATGCACATCATAACATCTGTAAACAATGAAAAATCAAACAGCTGGATTCTTTATTATCCGAAGTCCTCGTCTTTATGGACAAATCACTCCGTTTATTTGAGTCTGCTTTATAAACAAAAGAGAAAGTCTACACTAAGCTTTATGTCAGGGAGTTTTCTCATTATCTAATTGCCTTCATTCATTTATACACTGAGTAATCAGTGTTATTACCCGCATGCTGTTTTTACTAGAAGACATCAGACGTTTCTTGGCAGATTTTTTGCTTCTGTAGGTTCAGAATGTCCTGCAGGTTTTCAATGAAAGGAAGTCAATGTAACAGCAGGTGAGTCTCATATTAAAACAAGTGAAATCGGCATGTAGAGCAACAAGATGGAGCTCAAACTGAAACAAACTGGCTTCATTAAACCATCTCCATGTAGCTATTTAGCTTTTTTACTGCAGTAGTGAGTTTAGTAGTTTTTATATTCTTGTTTAGAAATCCTCCCATGTAACTCTGGTAACATGTGTGTTTGTTTTCATGAGTTTTTTTTCTACATGCATTTCCCTGTGTTTTGCTAAATAATCTGTTCATGTGCTTCTTTTATTTTTGGTTATATGTGTAATGTGTAATGTATATGTGTAATGTATTTTTTATATCTTTATTGGTTTATTTTACATTGTTCTTGTTTGGCTCTTTTTTCGCTTCTGCTTTACATGCTTTTCTCTCTTCCCCCTCTGGCTGTCACAGCTCATAAAATTCCCTTTTAATTGACTTTAATTGAATTGCCATCTCTCTCTGTGAGTCCCTCTGTCTCATCCTCTCTGGCAGACCTTGATTTCTCATTGTGCAGCTCCAGCAAACACAAAGTTTCTGTAAAACTCTGAATAAACACACAGTGTAAGCAAATGTCCATGCAATCACCACAAATATCTCAATGTCAGAGAAGATTAAAGCGTTAGTCGATGTCTCTGCAGCCAGAGATCAACTCTATATTTGCATGTTTGTGTGTATGTGGGTGAAATTAAGTTTAAAGTATCAGCCTGCATTCTCTGCAGGATTGAGAGGTTCGTTGCCTCTTGTGTGGTCATCGTGTGTATGCAGTAGTTTTATATGCAGCATCGATGACAGACTGGTTGCAGGAGTTCAGCCTCAACAATCAGTGTCTTTGATGTTCACAGTTAACATGGCGCTGACAGACTGCAGCTTAAACCTCACAGCGAGAGCGCCATCCGAAAGAGCAGCAGGAACGTGTCACTTCCTAATGAAATATATCAGAACTGACTAGTTCCATTATCGTCGCACATCCAAAAAACATGTTGTTGTCATCTGCTGGAATTAATGACTCAGCACTTTCTGACTCAAAAAAAAAAACAGCTGATGTGGTGAGGACAACATGTCTTCAGTGGAAACTGTTATTTTATAAATTCTAAAGGGGGAAAATGTCGTCCATGTCTTCTCCAGTGTTTTGCTTATGTCTGACCTCTCTTAAATCATCTCTCTTGTGGGAAGTGAATTTTAATGAGATTGTTCTCATACCACTCTACAAATAGGTCCATTAGTTCTGTGCACCTCCCGTCTAATAACACTGACGTGCAGCACAAATGCAGAGTCATCTGGGTGTTCCTGTAGCTGGCAGGAGCCGCGCTGATTAAAGAGGAACTGTTAAATCATGATTCCAGTGCAAAATGTTACAAAGCACCTTTTTAAAGCGCAACATGTGCAAAATGTTGGTTTTTGTGCATTTATGTATGTATTTGTACCTGTTGCCATGGTTACTTATGGGAAAGAAAATGACCACTGAACTTAGCGTTATAGGTGAAATAGTTCTTTGGCATTTCCCATAACAAATTAATTTAATGTGTTACTTAGGTTGAAGATCAGGGCCACACCCTTAAAGAGGCCCGTCCATTAAAAACGGGTTTTCTGAGATTTCTGTTGAATATTTTAGCTCCACAGGTGTTCTTACCTTCATAGTGGGTGTGAAAAACAGGTCAACAACTTCTCTTCCAGTTTTTATCTCTCAAACTACGCTGGTGGTGATAAAACCCGAGTTCTCCCGAGTCCGTACGGCCTGTATCTGTTTCATCACAACTCCTTTGTTCGTTAGTATTCATCAGCTCCTGCAGTTGAAACCACGCCTAGCATGCTGCTGGCTAAAAGCTGTAGCATAAGTAGGACTAGGAACGTAGGAAACAGGAAGACATGACGTCTGATGTTGCCATGCACAGCGGGGCAGGAAACAGTATTCTTTGCTCTCATAGGCTAGTTTGTTAGCCAATCAGAGTCCAGCAAATTCGAATAATGAATATGAACGAGCTGCTGACGAAGCCTGACAGAAGGAGCCGGAACCACCCAAATTTTAACGCAGACAGATTGAAAGGTCTGTTAATCAGTGTTTCCTGACGGTTTTTAGATATAAAATGTTTCATATTACTGGTTAATCCTTAAAGACCGTGTAAAGGGAATTCTGCTATTTTCTTCTAACCACATTATAAACATAATAAATGTAATGTTCTAAACATGTGAAAAACCTCCCAACAATTAAAAACTGAATTGTGGAGCTAGCCTTCAAATTGCATTTCAAGAGTTTTCTGTTTCAGGATTTTATGGGCGGGTCTGAAAGGGCAGCCGCGTGTCGTCACGGATAACCCCGCCCCCTGCTGCTCTCGTCATATAAAACCGTACAGTGCGGTAGCTTCAGTGGTTTTCCCGCTCCTTCATCCGAGGGATGACCGTCTGAAAAAGCTTTGGGTCGACTTTGTGCAGAGGAGCCACACAGTAGACAGTAACTAAACCAGCATGATAGGTAGGAGCTACTTCTGCCACCTGCTGCCTTCATATGCTAAACAAAGCTCAGAATGGCGTAGCAGCACATTCCGCTCCTTCACTGATCAACAAGTCTGAAGCATTGCGGTTGTGTGGAAATATTTCAACTCCTCAAAAAGCAGCGATGTGCAGTTTTACATGTGGGTAGAACCTCAAACTTAACGAACCAGCCGGAACTCAGAAACGGAGGAAATGCAGTGATGTGGGGAAGAGAAGGAGGTGCTGCTAGAGGATGAGACAGACAGGTTTCAGCGCCTGCAGCGGACACGCCCCCAGCGTCTCAGAGCAGAGAAAACTCATCCTTTTTTCATTATTTTGTAACCAAATTTCATATGCTTCGCAGTGTTTTTAATCATTCAAATTTGGCTGGATGACTAATAACTAATATTCCTGTGCAGTGACAAACTCAGAACACACATTTGTTGTTACTTTACACGGGCTTTAAGAAATAACCACAAAGTCCTGAAATTTGTATGAAATGGCCTCTTTAACCACACCTCAGATCACCTGACAACCCTTTTTATACTCGATTCTTCCTTCCAGAGTGGTTTGTCTCACACTCTCAGCTCACACAGTCTTCCCGTCATCCTTCACTTCTTCTCACGCTTTACATTCAGTCTGAGTTGTTCCACTTTGGTTGCACGTTGTTCAACTTCAGGAAAAACACACAGAGTGAGTAAAATCCAGATCTAGTTTTACACTCTCAGGATTTAGTCAGGTCCATCTCCATGAAGTCCAATCAGGTACTTCATAAATCAGGTTCGTCAGGATTTTTGCCTACTGAGACAGAACCCCAATACAGAACCTCCAACCATGAGACTTAACCTCCCATCAGCTCAATCTCTCATGTTTAATTTAACTTATGAATAAACTCTAAAATGTTCTGATATTGTTGTAAAAGGGACAAAGTTAAGATTTCCAAGAAGCTGATATCTTCTGTCTACATCAGCTGGATGCGGTATGTTGCTTTCATCAACATACTAGCTATAAGACATGTCACAGGTTTGTGTCAGTGTCATGACTAGTCTCTGGTTGTCTAGAACCCTCTGACAAGCACAACTCAAGGACCCAACACAGTTTTAAAAGTTTAATTAGTTTAGTGTACAGTCTGGCATAAAAGGTACTATAATGCAGGCTGGACTGGAATGGAGTCCCACTGGTGGAGGAACAGGGGAATGATGATGATGATGATGATGATGGTGGCGGTTCTGAGGAGGAGTGGTTGGTAGCTGAAGTTGGGGTGAGATTCCGTAGATGGTGCGTGGGTGCTGGAGGTTGGACAGACCGACTCAGGTTTTCTGATGTCTCTAGCAGGTGTGACTACAGGAGTGGAGGAGACGGGCTTAGAGCAATTCCTGGAACCAGACTCTTGGTATGGAAACCATGGATAGGATCACTCCCAGGGAGGAGAGGTGAGGACCTCACGAGAAAGGCGTCAGGTCAGAAGGCCCTGGAAAGCACAGGTAAGTGGATCAGGAGCATAAAAACTCAGAAGGTTAGTTGCAGAAGCCACGCTACCACAATGAAAGTGGAACAATCTGGCACCCGTCTCCTGTTGATCCTCCCCTTATATTTCGACCCAGGTGATTGAGGAGATGAGTCACACCTGCGCTTAAGAAGGCTGCTCCACCTCTGAAAAGGAAAAGGTACACCCACGCACACGGCCACACCCACACACAGCTTAGCCACACAACAGTCAGAACCAGGATTCAAACCCAGGACCTTCTTGCTGCAAGACACCGGCAATAACCGACCGCTCCATATGAGGGAATGAACAAGATGTTTAGAAGGATGCAAAGCTACTCTGCTAAAGTTAAATCATGATCACAATAGAGACTCTTTATATTGACTGAAACATGACACACTTTTATTAGTTCAAACTGGAATGAATGCAGCATGACCGTCTTCAGTCTTCATCCTCTTGTAGCTCTGTTAGCTGCTTCATTCACAAACTGCTTCATCTGTTGTTGGTTCATTTCAGACTTTTCCCCAGGTGCTTAATCTACAACCGAGAGGCCTAATCTTCATCCCATCTCTGTTTTACTGTCATTTGACTTCCTGTTGTGACTAAAAACGAGACTGTTTTGTAGCAGTTGGGTCAGCTGCTGGTAAAACACACTGACCTTTCTGAACCAGTTAATCTGTCAGCTGCTATTATTGTCTGTCATGTTGTCCTGCCTCTCTGCCAGACTGATCCCCTGCAAAACAAGGTTCATCCTGCAAAATTAGGATGTATCTTTCCCTTTAAGTGATGCTCTAAAGCTAGATGTTTGGTATTTTATCAAGTAAATTAAACAACTAAATTGCTAAAACAGTCAGGATTGTGACTGAAGATGTTAATCAGGCGGTGAGATGATTCAAGGTTCATGTTAGGATCTAAATCCAGCAGTGTGCATGTGACTTCCTCTCTCTGGCACACTACCCTCAGTGATCCATTCACTGTTTGAAACCCACATGACAAATGTGTCACCTGCGCATTTGTGTCTGTAATCCCACCTGGCTTATGCGCTCCTGTTTATTTTGGGTGTTGTAATAGCACTTGGCATCATGTGCCTGCGTGTGTGTGAGCGTGTGTGTGTGTATTCTGGTGTGTAAGCCTGCTCACACGAGTTCATACGATGACCCGAGAGCTCATCTGGTCTGATCTGATTACCTCCCCAGCTGGCTGAAGTGGAACAGTGGCCCAGATGTTGGTGAGATTACAACTCCCTGCAGGGATGGAGGGGAAAGAGCCAGATCCATTTAAGAAAAATAAACAAAAAACTCTTTTTAATAAAAGGGATTAACATGACAAACAAAAACACTTCATAAAATCTATATGTTTTTAGTAGGATAGCTTGTAATTTCAGCACCAAAAGAAGATGCATTTTAATATTTTGGCTGTCTCCATCTGTAGATAACCGCTACAACACTTAACATTAGCAGTAAGTATTTATGTGTGGAAAGAAAGTTTGAGTTGAATGAAAAAGTGTGTAATGCTCAACTAAATCTGACAACTTTGACCGAAAAATAAAACAAACCAGAAAAAAATATAACATGAAGCACATCTTAATTATCATTTTAAGGAAAAATGCTGTTGTAACAAAGTCTAATGATTTTATGATTTCGTCATATCGTTGATCTTGATTGTTTTCTCTTTTTTCTGTAACTCATGTCTCTCTATTTCTATTGTCTATTTCTCAAAAGGTTTTGCCTTTGGCCAGGCCACAGCTGAAAATAATTAATCATTCTCAATCTGTCCTGTCTGGATAAATAAAGGTTAAATAAATAAATAAATAAATAAATCAATCAATCAATCAATCAATCAATCAATCAATCAATCAATCAATCAATCAATCAATCAATCAATCAATCAATCAATCAATCAATCAATCAATCAATCAATCAATCAATCAATCAATCAATCCATCCATCCATCCATCCATCCATCCATCCATCCATCCATCCATCCATTCATCCATGATGGAATGCACACCATCCAAAACCAAACCTTATCATGTCAGATTTTTATCATAAAATCATCTCATGCTGACAAATGATGGATTTGTAACCATATTGGGCAAACCTTAAAATAACTGGATGGATGGATGGATGGATGGATGGATGGATGGATGGATGGATGGAATAGCGTAGCAAGCTTTTCACAGGTTAGGGGGATGGATGTTTGTTACCAATAAAAATGATGAATACAATGACAGAAGGGTACAAAAGTTATAACACAGAAGATATAAAAAGCTTCCTACACTGTAACAAATTGCTGTAAAAATACGGGATATTTTGAACAGTAGTATACCGTTCTCCATCAATACAGTTGAATACCATAAATTCTGACATATTTGAGAGACAAGATATTAACGGCAAGCTTCTGTAAACTTACTGGTACAAAGCAGTATTTTTTTTTTTACAGCAAGCCACCATAATCTAACGGTATAATATAGTATTTCTTTTCTTTTTCAGTTATAGTTGATCTTGGGTCTGTTCAGTTAGACATCTGAGCAAAATCTAAAAAATGAAAGGATTTTAAAATAGGCCTACACATCAGCGTGCTAATTCAAGATTGAAGAAACAGTAACACGAAGAGAAGATTCAGTTTTCATTTGGATTCTTAAACTGAGAGTACCAAACTGGACGGCGCACATCAAGAGGCACGCTTTCCCTCTTCTTATCAACTGCGCAGCTCTCCGTCGTCCATCCTCCACCCTCACCTGAGGCTTTGTTAAGAAAGTAAATATAATCTTGCAATTCATATGATCTGTGAATTTATTTTAAAACTTTGGATACAAATTATATTTGTGAACCAGATTGTGTGCATTTACGAATTTATATAACAGGTTTGGATAAAAAAAAAAAAATATATATATATATATATTTGTGAAACAGATGGTGTTGATTTACGAACTGTTATTACAAGTGTGCCTCAGACTTATATTTGTGAACCCGAGTGAGTGCATTTGTGAATGAACGATTTTTAGTTATCACATCTAATATCTTTTATGCTTTCTCTATTACTTCATTTCAGGCGCCTCATTGGTATCAATCCCGAAAGGGGAGGAAAGACCAGCTGCGGAAAGGTGTTGTCAAAGAGGACAGGAAAGCTGGTCCACAAAAAAGCAACAACGGTGAATCCCCATGTGGCCACTCTCCTGAAAAATCTGATGGACTTTGAGTGGGGCTTCATTTAGTTGTATAGTTCAGCCTAAACTGTCTCAGGTACCCGGGTTTATTTTTGGATTCAGTTGTTAAAAAACTTTATTATGTTTTGTTTTTGTTGTTATGAAATTTGTGTTCTTAAGTTAGCTTTTACTTAGTTTTATAGGCTGCTATGCAATTGATGCAGTGGCTTCAACCCAACTGTTATCTTTGAGTGAAGGAAGGAAGAGGGAAATATAACAAGCAGTAAAGCGATGGGGTGTTAAATTGGCTGATGATTTGTACCCTATTTTGCACAGTCAAACCTGACCTGATCAATTTTGACCCAGTAGGACAATACAAAGTTTAATAAATGCAATGTTATCCAAATCCCATGTCATAGTTCAAGAAAAAAATATGACATTCAAGTAGTAATGCTTATGGATTTTATGGACACTAAAAATGTTAAGTTTTAATACATTTCAATGTTGTAAGGCCATCTGTTGTCTGAGCTCTTTTTACAGTAGGTTTTCTAATTTGTCATTTCAGTAGTAGTATAATTTAGAGGTTTTACTTTTAACTTTAAAGATAACATTATGCAGTATTTAACATAGTTTACAGTAATAAGTTGTATTTGGAGAATACTGTAAGAACTGTAGAAAAACAGTATAATGGCAAAGAAAGAATTTACAGTATAATACTCTAATGTTTGTTTTCTGTACAGTACAATACTGCAGTATTTATACAGTAATGAACTGTTGTTGTAAATCACAGCCGATCTACTGTAGATTAACAGTTTCAAGCTGGCAATTCTAGCTGCCAGTAGTTTACTGTAATTTAACAAGAAAATTTGTTACAGTGTATTTAAATGAGTGATACTAGAAAAATATTTAAACACACTCCAACAGACAGAAAATAAGACAAAACTCATATCAAGTTTTTTTTAAAAACCTTGAAAGTATAAACACTCATTCAAAGTTCCTAGAAAAGAGAGACATAAATACACCCTTTTGCGACGTACACAGCATCCGGGAAACTGCAATGCCCTTGGCCATTTTAAGAAAGGTGCACTTTTACTTGACAACCGCCATTCATTACTGGAGATGTTGCTATCTGGCAGATTTTTATTGTAGAATGTCTAAATCCTGCGTTGTCTTTGGCTGTAATAACCACACCTAGCTAAACAAAAAGATATATGTGGGTAGCGAGTTACTCTTTGTGATGGACGGACAGCAGCTCTAAAAATCTTCATATGCGGTTTCAGCTCACTCTTCTGTGAGAAGACAGTCTCCACCCACCCATAGAAGTGGAAGTAAAATTAAGACAATATGTTATTGAATAAAATAATAACGTTATTGAATAAAATAAGTAGATCAGAACGGCAGGCCCTGAGGAAAGAGTGACATGATGGAGGGCTGTTATTAGCAGGTTCACCCAAAAAAGGGTACAAATGTCAACAAACAACAATTGGCTCATTCCTGCAGCATACAACAACTTCAGTGGAGATATCTTCTGTATGTTGTAAGTGATTCCCTTTACACCACGAATAAGTTTAAGTTAACATCATAGGGAATTAATAGGACTATAAAATAAATATCCGGGCTCAATTATTCATGCTAACTGGGCTAGCGGTGCTAGAGCACCTAGTGGGGCTAATGGTGCAACATCATCCACCGAGCCATTTAATTGTCAGCTCTTTCATTAAAATCGGGCCTTGATTGAGTCTCTTCTTCAAACATTAACATTTGTCTTCTCAAAGTTTTTGTCCTGCTGAATGACCTTCATTTAAATGCCATGAGATTTTCCACAAGGCAGTTATTCCAGTTCATCTTGCAGCCCTTCCAGATTAGAAGATCAAAGACATCACTTGGATTATATTTCTACCTGCATTAAGATGCAAATGAAACAGTTCCGGTTCCTAACGTTTAGCCTCGTAAGTTTCAGTAACTCTTTAGTTCAGGAGTTTTTTGTTTTAATGATCCTTCTGTGAAGCTCAATCTTAAAAATATCTTTCTTTTTTAAAAAGCATCCAACTGATTGTAAACCCCCGTCATGAATTTCACTTTCATTTTAACAACTACATTTAAGTTTCACTAACATTTGCCAGACGTCTTATTTAATGTCAACGTGCTTGTAAAACATACATGATGTACCTTCCCATCTAAAGGCGACATTAGAATATAATAAGAATAAACAGTTGAGAAAATAATTCATTCACATTATTTTATTGTAATAGATCTCTATCATATACATACAGTACAATATGCTCAAGACAGATTTTATGGCACATCCACTGTTGTACATTTTGCAGTCGCTGGTATTGCTGTGAGGTTACAGTAAAGTGACCATTTGAATCTGATACTCATGTGGAGACAACAGGTGGTTTGACGTCGGGAGTTAAAAGGTGAAAGGTTGCTACAACAAAACACATGCACTGTCATGTTAGATATTACACTATAGAAGTGGGTCACACGTCCAGTTACAAACACTTGGAGGGAGCGGTGTTAGCTTCTCTTAAAACCTCGTCTTCTTCTCGTTGCCTTGAAATACGCTACAGCAGTGGCTACTGTGCTCCTGGAAAACCATGGGATGGACGAAGTTTGGGTTTTACCCAACGTTTTCATTTAGTGTTTTTATTTCCCCCACGTAAAAATAAATAGAGAGGCCACTTTGAATTGAAAGAGCTGCCTTTAGTGCGAGTGATTTAAGGCTGTATTCACACCTGATAGTCCGGTGGACTCGGTTCGATTGGGGACCAAAATTGTAACATTGTTGCTGTTTTTAGTTGATGTGGTTTGGATTCACACTGCACTTTATGAACCGAACCAAATAACCTTTGGAGCATGTTACACCCCCACCTGTGGTGGCGCTGTAGAGTTTCTGCACTACTTGTTACTGCACTTCCTGGCGCTGCCGCTGGAGAGTGAAACATAAACAAACAAGACTAGCAGCAGATTCTGGTGGTTTTGGGATCTTTTATGTTTGGTGAATGTACCAGATCAATATTCTGCAGCATTGGACTCAGAATGAGCAGATAACAAGACAGAGAACTACACGAGGCGGCTGAGACGGCTACACAATATAGTCCACTTCCTGCTTTTGGTGTGGTCTCAGTCCGGTTGCGTTCACACATGCAATCGAACCGCACCGGAGTTTGTTTCAATCGAACCGAGACCTGCGTTTTTAGACGGACTAGAGTTCGATTGTTTGGTCTGAATCAGAGTTCGGTTGCCCGTTCACACCTCCCAAAACGAACCAGACTTTCTGTGCAAAGGAACGATTTCGATTCAAGCGGACTAAACAGGGCTGGTGTGAATGCACCCTAAATCTGTTTAATGTTCTTTTTTAACCATTAACGACCCAACGGTCCAGTGGGAATGAAGATTAATGGTGTGGAAGGATCTAGCATTCAGGCCTCTACTGCAATACAACTCTACCGATCATAATACTACAGGTACAGTGTACTGTCGGGTTATTCACATATGTACAAACTCCAGTGCAGAGATTTAACAAGGATTTCTTTCTGCCCGTTTCAGATAAATAAAATACAATGACGGGTCATCATGCATCGCTGCTCTTCTCTGTTTTCACCCTGTATTTGTCCTCATTTATAAACAACTGTTAACTTAAATATATTATTTAGAATTAAAAAAAAAAAGATACAACGATTGTCTCAAAAATAATTTAAAAACAATGATATTAAAATTGTCCACGTGGAACAAAAAGTTATGTAACAAGATACTAAAACTCATCAGCTTTCATGTGTACCAGCTTATTTATGAGACGTGAACAGTGTACAGTTTTTCTGTTTAAAAACGTCTTATTCAAACACCCCTGAATGTTAAACAGGCTTCACACTCAGTCTCCTCGATTGTGTCTTCATGTGCAATTTTGGCATTTTGGACTTTCTCCCAGCTTTCCACCGGTAAGTGTAAAGCAAACAAACAACAAAAGATACACAAACAATGGGACTTTAGGACAAATCATTGGTATAAGTAAAATATAAAAAAAGCTGATAAAACATTTTGATGTGAATGTGAGAGAAGGAGTGTAGACCACATCATGCGGCAGCAGGTCTATATGACCTGGCAGCAGCTGTGTGGGGTGGGGGTGCAGAGCAAACCCTCCTTAGGACCTCGATGGATGTTGACAGACAGAGTCTTCTCGTTCAGAGGCATCTGCAGGACGCGGTTCTTCATGTTCCTGTGGTTCTCCCTGGCCAGGTCCAGCTCCCCTAACCTCAGGGTTCCGGAGCAGGGACCCTCCAGGAGCGGGTCTCCCAACACATCTCCCAAGGGGTGCTGGTGGTAAAGGTTGGCCCTCGGCGAGGGGCCACCAAGGAGAGACACTTTGTCCAAGCTGCCAGTGGAGCCGCCCATGCACATCCTCCACATGGGACGGTCCTGGGCGTCTACTCCAACACCGCCAGCGCCACCAGCCCCGCCTCCTCCCCCGCCACCTGTCAGGTTGTGGAACTGAGAGCTCAGGCACAGACTCATCAACTTCAGGCTTTCTACCAGGCCACTGGCTGCTTTGGCTGTCCCCTTCCCTTGGCCGGACCCTGATCCAGGACTGGCACAGTTAGAGGGACTATCCTGTTCTGATCCACGTGTCTCTCTCTCCTCTCTCATCTCTTCTCTCTCATCCTCTCGTTCATCTACAGTAAGCGTGTCTGGTTTAAAGTGGCGTTCTGTCCCATCATCACTCGTCTCTGAGGTCGCATCCAGCGTTGTTCCACTACCAGCTTTAGGTGATGACAGCGTTGAAAGTGATGGTATTCTGGAGTTCAAACTGAGACTAAGACTGGGTTTTGGCCGACCAAGTCCATGTAGGTCTCCCCTCTCCTCCTCTTCCTCGTCCTCTTTATCTTCCTCGTGGATCTGGTTTAGAATCGGGGCGCTCATACGAGATGTCATACGATTACCAGACAGTGCTGATGAGGAAGCTTTGCAACGCAGCACCACTTGAGAAGGCAGCGTAGAAGGAGGCAAACATTTATCTTCTGCTCCGTCTTCTTCTTCATCCTCTTCTACACTGAAAAGACTGGGACTGCGTGGTTTGCCAGGCCCCACTGAGGCTAGAGAGCCCAGCCTGAGGGGGTTGGAGTGGGGCTTAGCCAGTGGCCTCAGACACCTGTCCTGGTCCTGTCGTGCAGGCTGCTGCAGACTGGATGCTGGAGTGTGGTTCTCTTGCCGCTGGTTTAGATCTAGCAGCGACGTTTTGGGCCTAGGACCTTTGTGGAGGCTTTCAGCACTACGAGCAGGGGACTGGGGCCCCCCAGGGTGGGATATAGCAGGACCCCCTAAGCCATCACTGACATCTTGGTGAACATCCACCCTGGTTGGCCAAGACTGCCTGTGAAGGTTAAACACAATTTTTAATATTTACAAAAAATGTTTGATGATGAACGATGACTAAAAAGGTCCTTAAAAAGTTTGATTAGGATGCAACGATACCACTTTTTTTCAAACTAATACAATACCAATACTTGGATCTGAGTACTTGCTAATGCATTTGTTACCACAAATGATTGTGAACTTCATAGAAAATGTTAATAAAAATGACAACAAAACTAAAACTTCAAGTGAAAAATAAAAATTTTCTGTAAAATTATTGCAGAGTTTCTACATTTTACATGTCGTTTCATGGTGTCAGTTAACTAACCGATACGAGCATCATGAAAGTATCAGTTTCGGTGGATCCCTAAGTTTGATCCTTTTGAACTGAATAATCCAAAAATACACATGTTCAAACATAGAACTGAGATTAAATCTGTTTTATTTGCAGTGACACTAGTTTTTTCACAAAGTTGAGCTAACTGCTATCTGACAATGAAATATTTTTTTAACTTGCTCTGTGAACTGTAATAAAAACGAGACCCATTCAGTATCTGGTTGTTTTCTTTTATATAGTCAGATCCAGGCTTATCAATAACCTTTGTTTTCACTCTTAACATTGTTAAAACTTTTAGGAATTAGGATAAAGATTCCAAATAAAATACTATAAAGACTGAATTCAGCTTGAGGTTAAATTTAGGATGACACGTTAATGTAGAGATTTTTTTCAGCTTCTTTAGGAAGTAAAAAACCTGGAAGTAGCTTTGCATGATTTCATTATTTTTTGGTATTAAAGGTGGGATATGGAACATTTTCATAAAAAGCAATATTTATAACAAAATAATGCCCCTACGGGGTGTTTAGAGGGTTGTAGAATGAAAATACAGCATTTCCTTGAAAAATTATATTTGAAGTAAAATATTATAAAATATTAATTTTGATAGGCACGACGTTGGCATTCTGTTTACATCTACCAGCCAATAGCTGGCAGAGCAGCGGGCACCATTTTGGGTTGCCTAATACCGTAAATAATCCAGCACAGTGAGGCTGGTACTGTGGAGTCTGCAGGTCAAGCAGCTGGAAGCACCGGGGATATGTGGTGATTATATACCTTATTTGCTTGCCATAGGGAGTTTCCCCTGGGGTTTTCCATGTGACGAGCAAATTCTGTGTGGAAACGTTTTTCATTAGCTGCTAATCTAACACATGGCTGCATGTTGGTGAAGTGGAGGAGCTTCGGCCACTTTTTCAACTAGAAGAAACACCACAGATGATTTTATTGCTTTTTTTAATTGTATTGGATAAGTGGGGCGTGCAGGATGGTGTGTGGGGAGGAGAGAGGATCTTAAGAGGGGCTGCAGGAAGTTTTGGAGCCGTGGTGCAACTATGAACTCTTTGCTACGGACTGAATCGATGACTGAGCTACAAACAGGTAGGAGCTGCTTTTATCAGAGTCAGTGTGTGATCAGCGGGGCTGGAGAGCATAATTAGTGAGCTGAACTCATGATATTTTATTGTCTTGCTCGGATCGGGGATCAGAGCGGGTTTGGTGAGGAATATTGGTCGACCTCAGCATCGGAGCGCGTGTGGGGGGGTTAACGAGCCTGACACCCAGATGGCTGAAGGCTTTGTTCCGTGTTATTCTGTTCATATTACATATCCCAACTTTAAGTCCCTGTCAGATTTCCTTCATTCCTTTACAAAGAAAAGGACTGTTTGTCCATCTTCTGTCTGATTTTCTTCCCAAGGCAGAGGCAGCTTTTTGCCGATGGCGGGGAACCTGCGAATCAGTCGGGTACCTGAACTGTGCTTTGCTGGGGCTCGGCGATCGCGTCTGGTTGTGTTGCTCCTTCTCTTGTTTCTCCCTCAGCATTCTCTCTGCAAGCAGGAAGTAGGTAGCTGTGATGTGGTTGTACTGGTTTGACTCCAGAGCCCTGGGTACAAAAGGAATATTATAAATGGATATAAATCCGTCACATAAACACCTTCTTTAGACGATAACCTAATTCTCATTGAGTGTAAGAACAAATACATGCAGAATAACAATGTGTTGCTGTTTATTGGACTTTGTTATACTGTTGATGAAAGTCAATTAGACTTTAGTAAGATGGGAACACTGTTACAAATCTATAGATATAGATATATTATGCAGGAAAGGATAGCTGTATGTTAATTTTGGGTTTGTTTATGACACGTACTCAGTTATGGTGTCTCGATCTGCGATGCCTCCCAGGACCATGCGCTGGATGATAGAACCATGTTCCTCTTCAGACAGACTTCGGTAAGACACTAGAGGGGTGGACAGCTTCGTGGCCGGGGAGGGGTCGACTCCTTGAAGCCATGGGTGGCTCTCAATCTGCTCTAGAGTCGCTCGTTTCTTGGGGTCCCTCTGGAGCATGTGTCCTATGAGGCTGGAAGGTGTTACAGAGGAGATTAGCATCACAGAGAACATAAAGAAACGATTGGCCATGACTTTAGGAATGTTTAGTAACATGTCTGTGTTTCTGATAAATTGTTAAAATATATTTTACACCTATTATTATAAAAATAAACAGAAGTAATGTCAGTGTCAACAGTTTTGGCTCTGCTGTACAAACACACATCTTGGAAATTAACGATCCATGTGGCAATTGCTGTTGTTGAATCCGCTAATGCAAGTGATACTTCAGAGCTACAGCTTCCTTTTAATAGCCAAAGTGACAAAATCAACACCTGAGTTGGAGTCTGCAACATTTTGCAGCAATGCATAGGTTTTTTTCTTTTCTTGTTGATCAATGTTGATTAAAAATAGAATGTAAAAAACTCGTCTTGACAGTATCTCGAAGCTTAAAATGCTTCAGGTCCAGGAGTCCACGGTATGGTTCAAACTAACGAGGAAAATGTTGGTTTCAATGTCCATCCATCCATTTTCTAAACCTGCTTCTTCCTTGTCAGGGTCACAGGGAGCTGGTGTCTACCTCCAGCAGTCTTTGGGTGAGAGGCGGGGGACACCTTGGACAGGTCGCCAGTCCATCACAGGGCCACACATAGACAAACAACTATTCACACACACACTCACACATAGGGACAATTTAGAGTCACCAATTAACCTCCTGCTTGTTTTTGGACAAAGGGAATCAAACCGGAGTCCCCGGAGAAGACCCACGCATGCACAGGGAGAACATTGCCGCTTTTCCACCAACAGAACACGGTGCAGCTCGGTTCACTTTAGCCCCTTGCAGACCCTTTTCCACCACCTTTCTCGGGTCTTAACCGTGTCATTCCGCGCCAAGCCGGCCTCTTTTTTCAGACCACCTCCTCGGTGGTCCGAAGCGGCCCAAAGCGGGCCCACACGCCCACCTGTCTACTGATTGGTCCAGTAAACTGCTACCAGTGACACGACTACCTACGTAGTGGTAGCCCCTGATTGGCCCGGCTGTGTGTGGTGTTCACGTGGTGTGATATAGAAGTGCTCCCGCAAAAAGCTTTAAAAAAAACTCCCAGCAACCATACAAATATTTTATTTTAAAATACAATTGACTTTGGACAATGGCGACTTCCTCCACAAGAACCAAAACGTACAAAGTACAAAAACACACGTATATCCGCCATTGTTGTTGTTGTTTCATGCGCTGTGATGTCGCGCACAAAGACTTTTGCGCGCCACTTTTCATAGCCAGATGGGCACGCCCCTATCCCCACTTACGTCCGCTTCATGTTTCCACCGCCTCAAGCGAGTTGATCCGCGCTATACTGTACCGCTCTCAAGCGCGCCGTGCCGATTTGTCGGTGGAAAAGGGGCACATGTAAACTCCATGTAGAAAGGCCCCAACCTGGATTCAAACCCAGGACCTTCTTGCTGCAAGGCAACTAACTCTATCAACTGCACCACCGTGCAGCCTCTGGTTTCAATGTAAAACATATAAATTAGAACGAGTGTAAATGTTTTGTGTCTTGTGTTAAAAGCAGGATAAACTTATTGCTAGGGAAGTACCGATACAGATACTGGTATCAAGTATTGGGGCCGATAAATTCCAATGTACTCGTATCGATTAGTTAACCGATACCATGAACCGATACTTAAAATGTGGAAACTGCAATATTTTCACAGAAAATGTTTATTTTTCACTTGAAATTTTAGTTTTGTGTCATTTTTATTAATATTTTATTGTTTTATTTAGTTCACCATCATTTGTTATAAAAACAGAGAAGAAAATAAAACTTGTCTTTATATTCATTACAGAGTGGTAGAAGTATCGGCATTGGTACTCGGTATTGGTAAGTACTCATATCCAAGTATCGGTATCGTATCAGTTTGAAAAATGTGGTATTGTTGCATCTCTAGTTATGACCAAACAATATGTTCTCAGAGGTTTGAGTATATTCAGCAGTTGTTTACTCCACTACGTTAAACCCTGACAATATTAGACAGAGAGGGCTGATTTTAGAGGGTGCATTAGGGACACTGCAGAGCTGCTTCTCTACTGGAGCAGCTGACTGCAGCACGGAGTGAAAACAGGACAACGAAGACCGCACCCTCGTTCTTTGCTCTCTTTTCTTCACACATCTACAGACATGAAATATGCAGCACCTGCAGAGGACTCCGTCCATCTCTGCGGGTTTGTGTGCTCGGGTTTTACTCACTCTCGACATTCATGGGAGACGTGCGGCGGAACCGTGTATCTACAGTCCATGATCATAGTCAGCGTCTCGCTGTCATTAGCCTCCTGAAACGGTGGCTGACCACAGACCAGCATGAACAGGATCACCCCCAGACTCCAGATATCTGCACACACAGAAAGAGAAAACTGTCAGAGGAAAAATGAAACAGGAACAAACCGGCAGTGATTTGGAAGAAGGAAGGTGATGATTGTTCAATGAAGTGAGGCACATCTGTCCTCACTGCTTAGTGACCTAGATAAAAGAAATACATAAATATGTTCAAGTGAGG
Organism: Pachypanchax playfairii; assembly: GCA_006937955.1. Lineage (NCBI taxonomy): Eukaryota > Metazoa > Chordata > Actinopteri > Cyprinodontiformes > Aplocheilidae > Pachypanchax > Pachypanchax playfairii. The sequence continues at coordinate 88,550 of SSNP01000174.1, read as the reverse complement.
CATGAATCACATTCAGTGAGAGCCATTTCCATAAATATGTGCAAGCTTAGGCCACGTCTGTCTGAGCAGCAGTGAAGCTCTGTGTGGCTCCTCGTTCCCAGCTGCACACACACACACACACACACACACACACACACGGGCGGGCGCTCCTGCAGGAAAGTGGGTTAACGTGTTCATCCCTTAAAGCTTCATGCAAATGCTAATTTGATGAAACAGTTCTTTTGGTCTGATTGTTTTAAAAGAGCAAGTTTTTTGCTGAGGGCTGCTGCTGCGGTCAGCACGATGCTCTACTGACACACATTCTGCACTCAGACACTGACGCCGAGCCGTCACGCAGGCCGGGTCATATTAGTCAGCACAAATCATCAGATTTACTGAGCTGCCTCGCCGCTTTAATGAACCAGCCTGACAAAAATACCATCAGAAGGAACATTCTGTGCTCATTTTTGGGTTACATTTCGATCATTACTGAATTAAATGTGATCAGTGACCACTAGCTAGCAAAACTATACTAGTTAAAATGATTGTAAATGAGGTTTTAGTTGTTTGTGTTTACTTTGTCGTTCTCTTTATCTTACTCATGGGTGAGTAAGACTCTTTTAATAGACCTCAATCCAGAAATGCATATGAATTTTTTAGGAGAGGGTGTTATTATACAATAATTATCTGTCAAAATGACATAAATCAATCAACTAATAAGACATTCTCATGAGCAACTGCTTTACAGTAGAAGCAATGTCTCATGGGAATGTTTAACTGTTACTTTTTAATACTTCCTGTAGTTGCGAGCTGTTTGGCAGCATTAACAATAAAAACACACTCAGAAGAAGATGCTACTGATAGTTGTTGTGTCGCAGCGGGGGTTTGATAGTCGGCGTATGCAGCGACTTGGGACCGTTTGCAGCATGTAATCTGTGCTTGTAAGACGGTCCTTCAGGTGTTATCGTTATAAATAGCCGGTCGGAAACAACGGACGGCGGAAACTGTCAGAAATCGGGAGAAGTTCGGGAGAAAGTTGGCTACGGGAGATTTTAGGGAGGGGCACTGAAATTCAGGAGTCTCCCGGGAAAATTGGGAGAGTTGACATGTATGTTCTAAATGAACGCAGCCATATTTGTACAACGGAAGTCTGCTGCTTCTTCTTCTATGGCCGTTTCCAGTATTTCAGATATTTCTGCGCATGTCAAAATGAGCTAATCCAATCAAAAGTGTGGCGCATGTGAACACTTGTCATAATCTGAAAGATGCTTTCAGGGCCCGTGTACATGGTCAAATTCTAATCCAGACAATGATCAGATTAAAAAGACATTTTGCACATGTAAACACAGCTAATGTTTACAATAATTATTCCACATCCAGACTTCCTGGTTTCATAACGAATCAGATGTGAGCCTGCAAGGTTGCCAAGTCTTCAACACAAGCAGCTGTAATTACACAATGAGCAGCAGCAAAAAGTAAAAGAAGCAGCCCTGAAGTAACTTGTAGTAAACCTAAGAAACCACAGCATCATTCCCAAAAATTGAACAAATAGAAGAGAAACAAAAGGAGGATCAACATCACAACTGGCAACCCAGCAGAAAAATCAGGGAGGGGAGGGGGTGAGTGGCTGAGAGCAGAGACGGTTTGTTTTTCTACATGAACAATTTGACCACAAGGTCTAATTCTTACATATTGCACCTTTTAATTTATTTTATAGTATAGAACAGATACTCTACAGGTTTTATATAATTTTGTAGAAACAAGAGCTTAGAATTTGCTGGTTATTAATGCACGTCTTTCTGACAGTAATTTTGTTGCTTCATTACCTCTGCGAGGGTCACGTTTTTGCCAGACCCTATCCCTAACCCTAACCCTGTTAGCAACATAACTCGAAAAATTGTTGATGGATTTTAATGAAATTTTCAGGAAATATCCAGAATGGGTCAAAGAACGAGGGATTAGATTTTGGAGGTGATCCAGATTACTGTATTGATCCGGGAATTTTGTTAAATTTATTTATTTATTTTAACATTGGAAGGCAGGGCTGCCTTTAGTATGTATGTATGTACAACAAATGGTCCAGGTGCTGATTTGAGGTGCTTGGTGGAGGTCTGCGCTCTCCGAGTGCTTTTCTAGTCTCGGGCTTAAATCGAGTCTCCTGGCTGTCCATATAAATATATGTTAGACCAGTAGATCAGTTAGTTATTACCTAAACAAAACAAGTGCTGTTCAGACTTAGATCAGTCTACAAATGATTCAAAGGCCTCAGTCGATGCTCTGTAAAGTAAACGTGTTGGTTTTCTGTGTGCTGTGAGTATTTATTGCTCTGAGGCAGAGTCACATACTGCTGACGGAGGGAGTAAAAGGCTGCTGCAGTCCCCACCGCCACCTTACCCCCCTCACCAGCATATCCAAGCAACTACAACCCTTCTCCCTCATTACTTATGTCAGCTTTCCAACCAAACGTCCCTTCTTCCAGATAACTTTAATAACAATTTTAATAAAACAGTTCACGTCACTGCACAGTGGTATTGTTTGTCCCGACAATAAAAGCCACTTATTGTTGACAACTTAAAGTGTAAACATCTTTTTTAATGCCCTGAATGTTGGAATTCAACAGTCTTTTCTCAGAGAAAACGGTCTAACAGGATAAACAGTCCCTTGTGTCTCTGCTTCTGAGTGGTCCAAGCTCAGCATCCTGCCCTGCTCATCATTATGCAACACATTTTTGCCTAAAATAAGAAACATGGCGTGTGAATAGATACGCCCTAAATTATGCATGTACCCTGGATGTGTTCTTTTTAGATGCTATTAGGTAAGTTAGTATTTTTAAGTGCAGCTGGAGCTTCTTGGAGAGGACGAGGAGGAAATCTATATTTAACTTTCCATTTATTGAAGACAAAAAGGACAGAGCCCACACAGAGGGAAAAAACATCAATATGAAAAGAAAGTATCATCTGCTTTGAAAAGTACATCTTTATTTCTGTAGAAGACTAAAGCTGGACGTATTTTTACTGTCAAAATTGTTTTAATCTGTTCTGTTTCTATGGATCAGACACTTGGACAGATAGATTAGTCCCTAAATAAAAACATTTTTAAGAAAATTATTCTTTTACAGGTACCGCAGAGCCGTCACATGAGAAAACTTCTCAACTGGGCTTCAATAGATCAAAAAATGCGAGGAATGTCGGACTAGTTTGGAAAGGAAGAAAATGTGCATGTTTTTTATTGTTAGCTAGGAAAGTTGCTATTGGCTGTTGTAAGCGTTTCTAAATCATCATCAATTTCTTTGCAAAATTTGCAAAGTCTATGTTATTGTAATAGCTGCTGCATGAAGACGAATAATGTGCTAGATGATAGGTGAATAAAAACACTGACGATGTTTCGAATTACAAACAGTTATTAATTTAGACAAAGTGAATTTGACATTTGAATCATGTTGGACCGTGTGTGATTTAATATCAGTCTGCTGTTCTGACTGCAGCTGACTGCTTGCATTAGCAGACCGTGAGTGTTCTGGGGGGACGGAGGCGCCGACAGCAGCACTTCATGCTCACTGAGAGGAGTAAGAACGATGCATGCTTTCATGTCCGGGTCTCAAAAAGGTTCCAATCAGTGTTGGGAACGTTACTTTAAAAAAAGTAATTAGTTATAGTTACTCACTACTTACTACTACTACTACTACTGTCATTTAGCAGACGCTTTTATCCAAAGCGACTTACATTGAGAGAACATACAAGCAAGAATTCAAAGAGAAGGAAAAAAATATAAGGAGGCGGACTGTTTGGAGTCCAGTTTAATTCCGACGCTGATACATCAAGTGTATCAATTTTTTTTTTTTTTTTTTTTTTTT
>SSNP01000174.1:67703-84708 GCA_006937955.1 Pachypanchax playfairii | reverse complement strand
TTTTTTTTTTTTTTTTTTTTTTTTGTGAGAGATAAATTCTCAAATCGATATCATAAATCATAAATTACTCCTACATTAAGACTGAAAGTGTTCTTTAAAGAGGTGAGTCTTAAGTCTGCTCTTAAAAGTAGCTGCAGACTCTGAGGATCGGACCGAGTTTGGTAGGTCATTCCACCATCGGGGGACAACAGAGGAGAAGAGTTTGGAACATGATCTCATGCCACGTTGTGGTGGAAGCGCTAGGCGTCTTTCAGATTACTTGTTCCAAAAAGTAATCAAGTTAGTAACTGAATTACTCTACAAAAGGTAACTCGTTACCCGAGAAAGTAACTGACTGAGTTACTTTTAAAAAAGTGGCAATACCTGAAAGAATTTGGATTTTTTTTAGACGGTTTCACAAGTCAGTAAAAATGAGTAAAACAGACAAGTAATTGTAAATAATTTCAAAAATATATGGAAAAAAAAACAACTTTCCTTTGGATTGCTCCAGACTCGCCATTTCTACTGCTTCACCAAATCTGTTAAACGTTAGCAAGGGGTGTGCACGTGTTTTATTTCTGAGGGCTCTGACTGGCTAACATTAACCATGTGATTCTTCCAATTGGAATCACTTATTTAGTAACCCACCCACAACCATGCGTGTGTGTGTAGCCAGCAGTATGTTCACATTACATTTACCAATTCATAGTAATGCACTGCATTTGGACGGGGCGGCTGTGGCTCAGTGGTTAGAGCGGTTGTCCTCCAACTTGAAGGTTGGTGGATCGATCCCGGCTTCCACCGTCACATGTCGAAGTGTCCTTGGGCAAGACACTGAATCCCATGTTGCCCCCCCGATCTGCGTATCGGGTTGTGTGAGTGTTAGCCCCTACCCTCTCCCCCCGGTTTACATATCGGGTTGTGTGAATGGGTGAATGCAAAACCTTGTAGTGTGAAAGCGCTTTGAGTGGTCTGAATGACTAGAAAAGCGCTATAAAAATACAGGACATTTACCATTTTAGTTTCACTAACGATAATGGCGTTGTAATTGAATTGTAATTGAAGGTGGTAAAGAGGTTTTTGTTGCAACTTTAGATGTCAAATTTACTTTAAAATAATTTTATCAACTTGTGACGGTCTTTACTTCTGGTTTCTAAAATAAAAAGTTATAATATTAATAAATCATAGACCTGGTGGGGTTTGAAATAAAGTAGCTAATAGATAACGAACCCATTTCGTTATCTGAATAATCAGTAAATATAGCAACAAAGTCGCTCAGTTGGCAACACCGCTCACAGGTTTTGTATCATGGGTACCACATGCCCCGCGTGACGCAGTCATGTAAGACTATAAACCACGTACCAATTCACAGCAACTAAAATTTAACATTTTTTCCAACTAGAAAACAGCAGTCACAGCTCAGAGTGATACTGTTTGTAAACATGTGACTGTCGAACAGTTCAGTCACAAAGTGTTTTTTTTGCACCTTAATTTGTTTCTCCCAAAGTTGCATCACATTTCTTGCACTTTTGGACTCACAGAGCTTCGTTCCGGATGTGAGAGATGACTCTACGACTATTTTGATAGAAAATATTGTCAATAAATGTTTGGTAAGACCCTGGAACTGACGCAAAGACACTGAGAATCCTAGTGAACATGTCATATAAACTCCCTCATTAATAACATTTGCAAACTATTGCAGCACATTGAGACACTGACGTCCACCAGAGACAGATGACTGGTACCAGTCTGTTGATTCTGATGAACTCAGTAATATCAAGTGTTTAATCTTAGTTTGAGCCATTTCTGCTGAAATGTCAACAAACAAAAGAGAGGAGACAAGCCGCAGCCGGGGTGAGTCATCGCAGGGAAGGAAAAAAAATTACACTAAAAAAATTAATGTTGTGGAATCAGGTCATGATAAATGTTGCTTTCTAACCCTGCTGTGCAATCATGAGGCATGGTTAAAATAAATCTAAGGTGATTACACAAAACAGTCACATTTTAGTCAGGTTGCTTGATGCATCATTAACACCCATCGGCTTGTTTAACACACTGGAAGAGCTCCAAGTTTGCGTGCGTCTCATTTAAAAAGGTGTTATTCTCAATCTTTTTCTGAGATTTTCAAAATAAAAGATACAATTTTATAAGTATATTTTTCAGAAATAGATGTAATATGTGAATTATTTAAAAAAAACAAGGCCAAAAAGCCCCCAAAAATCTAAACCACAGAAACATAATACAGAAGGTTTTAAGTCCCAAACCTTCATGTAAAAATCATTTTCTCTTCAAATATTCATTTTATTAATATATTTATCATAAAGGGCAACAAACGCACTAAACCTCAGGTTAAAAATACTGTATTTCTACTTATTTAAGGTATAAAAATCTTAGCCAACACGTCAGTAATAATCAGGCTTATTAATCACAACTTCACTCTCAGTGCAAAAAAAAAGTAATACTATTAAAATGAATTAGTATATTTTTTTTAGTTTATTCAGCTCTTGTTAAATGACTCGTATGAAATATGAAAGCCAGAATCATTTTTCAATTATTTTCAAGCACTTCCTTATGAGACAAAGTGCCTCCGAGCAGGCCTGGTTCAATAACGCAGAGTGCAGACAGCCTCTTTATCTCTGCAACAAACTAGGCTCGACGCCACCTGGCAGGCCATCAGAAAACCCTCTGAACCCTGCAGAATGCCAACGTGTCCACTGTAAAGCCCGGCCAGGTAACCTCGGGACTGCAGGACTCAGTTCAGCCTGCTCTGCATGCGACTGCACTGCTGATACAATCGCACAGTGTTACATCCCGACTCGGTGGATAATCCCAGCAATCAAAACATCATCATCTCAGCTGAATGAACAATAACATAGAGGCGGTGCAGCTGCTCCAGGAAGCAGAACACACACAAGTCCTCTGACAGACCTCACACAATCATACAAAAACACACTTTCAGTCAAGCAGGACGATGATTACTCCACTTTCAGAATATGGAAGCTGTTTGGCACAAAAGCGCATGAGAGCGAGAGAGAGAGAGAGAGAGAGAGAGAGAGAGAGAGAGAGAGAGAGAGAGAGAGAGAGAGAGAGAGAGAGAGAGAGAGGACAGATGGAAATAGCCACTGCAAATCCACTAAGACAGAAAAACAGAAAATGCTCTTGTCTTGCTGCTTCTGCTCTGACGCAGTGGCCTCTGGGTAGACAGAAGCGACCGCTGATGCCTTTTCCTTTCCCATTATAATTTAATCTGATATTTAAGTGCCTCTGTCTCTGGAACAGATGCAGAGGTGGTGGAGACGATGCTGATGACGTAGCTTCAGGTGTGTGTGTGTGTGTGTGTGTGCGTGTGTACACTCTCATTACAGAAAAAGAGGCAACTAGGGAAACTAATTTCATCCTGATCGGATATCAGGTTTTATTATATACAGAAAGGTTGTTGGTTTAAAAAAAAAAAAAAAAAACCTGAAGACAGAAATAAACTGCAGGTGTGAAACTGTAGCGCTGTAGATCATCTTATACCAAACTGCCTACACTTATCGCACTTGTTCTGGACGTTGAACAGCTCCACTCTTTTTATCAGCTGACTGATAAAGCTGCCATCATGGTCAATTATTTGCAGAGTCCGTGTGTAAAGTAGACTGGGTCATACATTATAATGAAATATATCACTCCAGGTCATTTGGCTAAGAGATGGAGCGTGTGTGAAAGTTAACTACCAGTCCACCATCCTCTGCTGCTGCGATCAATTAGATGCACTGAAATCAAAGCTGTAACTCTAAAAACATAAATCAGACATCTTTCCACTGTGCAACCCTGAACCCGCCCCACGCAGGATACTTACCAACAGCGGGAGCATCATACTCATCCCCCAGCAGTATCTCTGGAGCTGAGTAAGCCAGCGAACCACAGGAGGTGTTCAGCTTCTTTCCAGGCTGAAAGCGGTTGCTGAATCCAAAATCAGTGAGCTTGACGATGCCCTGCTTCTCAAAGAACACCACGTTTTCAGGTTTCAGGTCCCGGTGTACCACGTGGAGCCGGTGGCAGTAGGAGATGGCGTGGACGATTTGGGCAAAGTAACACTTGGCCACCTTGGAGAGAGAGAGAGAGAGAGAGAGAGAAACAGAAAGAACATCAAACACCGGTGAATTTATTAAATACAAGATCTGAACATGAGTCAAACAGAAAAGGTCGGAGAATGTTGCAGCTTGAGAATCTCTTCCTCCGCAGCAGGTTTTCACCATCTTAGCTAGTTCTCCATCAAACATCTCCAACTGTATAAAGTTAAGTATTAAAACTTGTCAATTTTAATTAGAAAAACATAAATTCTACCTACTGATCAACTCGTGAAGCCTAAAAAAGTGTGTATAATTAATCCGCAATTCGTACAGAACTAGCGATTTTTAAACCAACAAAAAACCAATTAATGATTAATATTGTTGTATGAAGTAAACAAACTGTTTTAATAACAATATATACAAACTGTTTAGACATCAGCTGATTTAGTTCTGTTTGTTGGTCATCTTAGTGCCATTAATCAATGGAATTGATGCATCTGTGATCTATTAACAGGCCTGTGACTTATCGCAGTTCTCAGTTCATATTCACTGCCTCATGTTACTTGTTTAAAAAAAAAGAACTGTAAATTTGGACTTTGTATTTTGTGAATTCTTAAAGAGGCCATTTCATACAAATTTCAGGACTTTGTGGTTATTTCTTAAGTATTAACCAGTAATATGAAATATTTTATATCTAAAAAACATCAGGAAACACTGATTAACAGACCTTTTAATCTGTCTGCATCAAAATTTGGCTGATTTTGTCAGGCTTCAGGCAGCAACTCATTAATAGTCATTATTCGAATTTGCTGGACTCTGATTGGCTAACAAACTAGCCCACTATGAAGGTAAGAACACCTGTGGAGCTAAATATTCAATACCTCAGAACCTCAGAAAAAACGTTTTTAATGGAAGGGCCTCTTTAAAGTTGCATATTTTAAAGTTGTTTTCTAAAAATGAACAGATATTTGACATGTTTTAAATGATTTGGTAGAAACAAAAGTTTTACAAATTGGTGGTTATTAATACATCTTTTTGACAGTAACCTTGTTATTTTCATTAAACCTGCTAAGGAGGTCAGGTTTTTGGCAGCTGTATAAATACTTTTAGCAACAGCAGTACTACAAGTTGTCTAACATCCAACTGAGACTCAGAAATGTCAAAGCTGACAGTAAAACTGAACTTCAAAAAACTTCACTTTGAATTTATAAAATTTATTTAACTGTCATCAAAAATTAAATATTTGAAAGTTGTTTATTTTAATTTAGACCGTCTTAAAGTTCTAATCTAATGAAGAACATGTATGTAAAACTATTCCTTGTCAGTCAGTAACATGTTTCAGCCTGCATTGAATACTTTGTTAATTTTCCAAGTTCATGTTGATAATAGGAAAATTCTATAAACGTCTACAGGTACAAAATACCCACAAGGAACAGAGTGTACAGCAAACACACCTCTATGTAATGCTGGTGCAGAGACTTGGATCATGGCCAGACATTGAAAAGTGGACTTAGAAAGTGTGGAGGCATAAATAAAAAACAAAGGCTTGTTTTGGATATAGAATGAACTTCATGAGGAGCCTGTAAAAAAGTATTCTATTATTTAATTTTTATTCTAAACTTGAGGAGTCCCATAATAAAAACATAGTTCTTAAAATGAAAATGAATCCAAGATAAAGGACAGGAAAATGAGTTGTGTCACTCTTATGTAACCCATAATAAAGCAAATTATATAAAATACACTGAAGTCAAGGTTATTCTGTCTCCTTAAACCACTTAATAACTTTCAATGTCACCCCCCCCCAACACACACATACACACACCCCACGGTGCCTGGAATTTATTAACCTCAAAGTATCTGCACTTGTAAACTAAGAGCCACAAATTGTTTCTTTAAATTTTGTTCCTAGAAATAAACAGTTAAATATATTTGAATCATCTTGTTTGCAATAATCTGTTTTCATACAAAACTTTTATTGACCTCCTTTAACCACATGATCCAGACTGAAGTTCAAGTTCAAGGTTGGATTGTGTGATAAAGGAGTGACCTGGTAGGGATGAAGAATATACACATTGTTCTGCTAGTTGAAACTCGGCCCACCTCTTCACTCAGGCCTCCGTCATGCTTCATGATGCAGTCGTACATGTCTCCTCCGTCACCCAGCTCCAGAATGAGGTAGAGCTTAGTGGCTGTGTCGATGACCTCGTAAAGGCGCACCACGTTGGGGTGCTGCACCATTTTCATGCATCGCACCTCCTGGAAAAGGTGGCCCCGCGCCACTGGGTCCAATTTCGTCTTATCTATCACCTTTACAGCAACCTAGAGGAGAGACAGAAGTAGAAGCTGTGTATTGGAGATAGTAAAATAAACAAGATATTTATCATGCAAAAAAACCTTTCAAGTATTTACTATGTAGTCAAACCTGTTTGGAAACACCTTAACATTATGAGAGTGAATTAATTCACAAAAATCTAAATCAACACAGATGTCGTTTCTAAATATGCGTACTTGTGTGGACTTGTGTACTCGCGTACTTGAGAAGCGTCATCAACGGTAGACCAAGTACTGTTCCAGTTTTGAGTACACATCAAGGCAAGTACGCTCAACATTCCAGGAAGTGTTCTTGTTCTGCCTATTTTATCGAGGATGCAACAAAGCATCCTTCTGCAAACATGGGCCAGCAAGGTATCCCATAATGCACTGTGTCAAAAAACGTTTTACCTAAAAAAAAACATTTATGTCTAATGTATTTTCTTTTTAACTTCTTTCGCTTGTTTTATGACGTTTGCATATTTTATGTCAGTTTTTTTTAACCTAGCATAAAGCAACATTCGTTGCCATGACAACGCAGTACGGTTCTGTTCCAAATGCTTGTTAGAAAATCTGTTCTCTAATCCCAGTTCACGTATGTGTCCAGTACACTACTAGTCAAAAGAGTCCAAATTTTTGACTGGTAGTGTAAGTCTTCTTTCTTTGTTCCGTTTCTCCAACGTCACTGTTTCAAATAAATATTAGCAGAAAATACGCTGTATGCATAGATATGGCCAACCTTACCTTTTCCCCAGTAAATACATGGCGAGCCAGTTTGACCACAGCAAAGTGACCACGACCCAGAGTCTTGTCCAGGTCGTAGAGCCCGGCAATCTTGCCATCGTGATGGCGTTTAAGTCCTGCCATATCTACTGTAGACGGGTTGTTTTGGTGGCCCTTTAGTTGCCTGGTGGTCTTCACTTGTCAGTTCACCATCTCTCTGTGAGTAGGTTGAGCCTGGATGAAGCTTTTGGTCGAGTTTCTGTTTGTGAAAGTTCTTCAGGTAGTTTTGGGAGTTGAAGGAAGGATCTCCTGTCTGTTTGCTCTGCTGTGTTGCAAACGTCCAGCTTAGCTTAGTCCCAGCTAGCCGTGATCTGCCGGTGATAAGGGTAAGAAAAGGAGAATAAAGGTTAAAATTCAATCTACAATTTAACACACTGTTGAAAAAATTTCATGAATTTATTTGAGGAAATGTTACAGTCACGATTCTTTTATCATTTAATTTCTTACACAAAGTAAAAGAAAGTTGAATGTTTAGCCATAAAGAATTTACAATAACAGCTGGGAGAAACAACATTTGTAGTCACCTAAAATTAAAAGTGTAAAGTTTTGCCACCTTCAACTGCAGACCAAATCAGAAAGATATTCCAAAAACCTAGTAATTAAAAGTTTATAACCCAATGCATGGATTCTATCAACCATTATGCGGATGACTCTGTATTGTATATGGCTATTTAAGGACAATCAGTTGCATTTCACTACAGTAAGGTTTGACTCTAGAGTTGTATTACACCAATATGACAGCATCTAAATACCAAGGAGACATAAACATTTATAAATGTTTGACTTTCTGCTACTGATTTAACTAGTCTGAACTCCCGAGGTTAGTTCTACTGACTGAGTGACACAGTTTACAGAAATTATAGTTGAAGATAATAAAATCAGTTTTAAAATAAATCCTATTTAATATGAATATATTTTGATAGTCCAAGGAAACATCTTCAGTGCTGCAGTGAAGACGGTGAAACAACCATAAATCATAAAAATAAACTGTCAAATAAAAGCTGGAAGTTGAAGCTGGATGCCACATCTTCAAATATTCTTTCTTCCATCGTGTTTAGCTGTGATTATTTAAAGTATAAACAACTTGTTTTATGAGCCTTTAATAGGGCAGTAAAGCGTTTTATTTAAAAATATAAGACCAGCTGTGTGTGACAGATAAAAATTGTTCATTGTAACGTTATTTAAAAAAATAACCATCAATCCCACTAAACTGAAGACAGATACAGTTATATCAAAATAAAAGTAATAAATAAAAAAGCTCAGTGTTTTTTCTTTTAAAGCTTCATTTTTCCTTCTGTAAACACAGAACTGATGTGAGCAATCAGTTTTGTTTCGTCTTCCAGGGGATTTTCACTCAGAAGCTTTGGGTCTTGTGTTTGATTCCAGTCTGTTTTGTGTTTTTCTGTCAAAAGTGGTGCATCCTTGCTCTGCTTCCATGAAGCCTGTTATGGTTCAGAATGTGAGTGATTTTACAAAAAGAAAATGATATACATTCATCTTGGAGTTCAGCTTGAAAGGTTTTGGGTGGTTTTCTTTCCTTTTTGTGCCATTCGCTCTATCCGTCTTTTCAACCTGGAGTTGTATTTCCTGTTGTGTTCATGTCCTTGCAGGTCGACTACTGTCTCATCAACCTTATACTTTTTAATAATATTGTCAGTTGTGGTCACAGGAACATGAAGCTGCTTGGAGATGTTTTTTTTCTTTTACCTTTAACATAGAGATCTAAAGTCTCCTCAGACAGATCTGGTCTTTGCTTTGTCTGGTTCATGTTCGGTGTGGTGCAGACCATGATACTGACCTACCCAAGATCCTGTTTGTTCCCTTTAAACAGGCTGAAAGGCTGGGGAGAACCTTGAATCTTTTCATGGGGTATCATCATTGGTTTATTATTTTAAATTACTCTATTGACATTTATTCACACTTAAAAAGAAATGGTTTTCATTATTTAAATTTCAGTACTTTATTATTATTATGATGATGATTATTATTATTATTATTATCAATAATATTATTGTTGTTGTTATTTACATGCATGTATTTGAGTGACCATTGTGAATTTTTTCTTTCTTTAACATAAAAGCATGACATTTTGTGTCTGTATCTGCATATTAATTCAACAACATGATCATTTAGGCCTCCAATTGAAATATAGCTATTAATGGTATAAATTTTTTTACTTTTCTCTTAATTAAGTTTTCAGCTTTAGCCAATTTCTGCAACAAACCTCCTTTCAACTAGCTTGTCTAGAGTGTATCATTGATATTTATTCATTTTGATGATTTGTATGTATTTATTAATGATTTTTTTATTGCTTCGCCGCATTTTGTCCCACAAGAAGATTTTATCTTTGTGTCTCTAATGTTTCTGAAATGTTGCCTTGCTCATAGATCTAATGCTTCTTCACATGCTCTCGTCATACGATGCATTGCTTCACAGCTCGGGTTGTGAAACAATGCCCGCAGGGGAGGGATGCCTTTTCCCACTTCCAAGAATCTACCTGCGTGCCAATAGCACAACGACGACACATAACACACACAATGTACTGGCAAAGAACATTCCTAGGAGGTGATCTTCACCTGGGCACACCTCTCTCACTGGATTTTATGAAGACAACATAAACCTAAACACTGGTTGTCAGGGAGAACACCCATATGGGCATAAGGAGATACAGTAATGTGAAATAAAACCTATTCTCTCATATGACTGATAAATATGACAACATGTCGATGTTTCCACAGACATCTGATCTAACACACAGCTCTGATGACAAGGCGGGCCAGGTAGGATCAATACATGCTTCGGTGCTGAGCTGGCCTCAGTCAAATCTGCTAATCATCTGTGAATGGTGGATCTGGCAGTCTAAATCCAGACTTCTTATTTACCTCACAGAGAGTGTTTAATCACTTGATAGGTTTAAAGCAAACTACGGGTTAAAATAAGAGTTTACAGTCGTAATTCCAATAAGATTCATTCAACAGTCATGCTTGTGTGGACGTTGGTTGCATAACCCTTCGAGGTAGCTGGCAGAGTATTGATTTACACAGCAGGTTTGTGTGCGTGTGCATGCACTAAGATACGCAAGTGCTCATCTGAGGTCAAGGACCTGTTTTAATAGCTGCTCAGCTTTTACAGCCTGTGACTGATTCAGGAAAAGAATCCAAATGTATTATTAAAATCAGTTTCCTGGTGTGTTTGATCTGTTCACACACTTTAGCACAGAAGATGAAACACGATCTTCAACCTCATGTCAACCTTTTTAAAAATCAACATCTGACAGTTCTATTTAGACCACATCATCTTTACAGATGTGTATTTGTATGCAATCTGAAGTGATGGTGGTGATAGCTGTATCAGCAGATTGCTTTTAAGACAAGATCTGACCTTCAGTATTTAGATGTAGTAGAATATTATGTGCGTCATTGTGTTTGTATTCTAATGCAGGACTCTAATAAAGTTCAACTGAGCAGATGCTGATGCAGAGAAACAGTTTTCATAATGAGCATCATTTATACAATATAGAATTTATTACCGTGACTGGAGAATCAAGATCAAAGTAAATAATCCACTTTGTTATTTGCAATTTCACAGCAATCTATGAGTGTCCATATGGAACGCCCCCCTGAAGCCCCTCCGTACTGTCAACATGCTGCTGGCTGCATCCACAATAACATGACAGCGCAGAGCAGCAACCTGCGCCATCAGCACGCTGTAACGCGAGGCATGAAAGAAAGGTTTCAAACCACAATCAGTTTAACAAGAACACTGACCCTCACCTCGTAGCCTACCTGCATGCATTCCCCACAGTTCGATTCACTTACCATACAGGGGGAAAAAAACACAACCAGCAGCAGGCGTCCCGTCTGGTCCATCTCAAGCTGCGGGAGCGCGCGAGGATCGGACGGTTTTACTGAAGCCGATATCCGCCGCTGTTCAGTTCTACAAAGGACGCAGAGTGACTGTAAACCGGCAACAGATCAGTCTAAAGATCCCCGGGTTAATATGTCACACTGTCAACTCAAGCCCTCTCTTTCCCTTTCGCTCTGGCGCTATCAGCTGCGCCAAGTAAACACAGATCGAGTGATGCGGCTCTCTGAGCTTCAAAGTAAAAGCCTTGTAATGTTGGTTTAAAAGGAGGGGAGTTTCAGAATCAGGTTTATTATACACACACAAGGAATTTGATTCCGGTTCACTTTTCAACTTGAATTTGTCTTCCTTTTCTAGTTTACCATTATTCTATGTTTTTAAAATTAGTCTGAATCATAATTATCTGACAACTAATGATCATTTGCATCGAATTACATGTATTCTTGCCCTTATGTATCTTTACAGGTTCTATATATAGAACCACTTGTCTGTAAGTTAAAGTGGGAAAGTGATGTTGTCCTTATGCATCTTTAAAGGCTCTATTTATACTCAAAAGCAACAATTAACATGTTTACAGAATTTTCCTTCCCCATCTGTTCTAAACATTTTCTTCATTTATGGAAGTTTCATCTTTCATGAATAATCAAGCATTATTATTATTGTACGTTTTATGTAAAAACAGTGATACTGTGTGACGTAATGTATTTATCTTAAATTAGCTACCTCACAGAGGATAAATACACTAGAATTACAGAGAAAGATTTGAGGTTCAATAACACCGTTTTATCCGACAATTATAGTCCACGAGGAAGGAAAATAATATGAGTTTAATTTTAAGATTATGTTGAATGTGTGTAGGTTTTTAAACTAATGATAACAGATGAGTACACTTCCCCGAAGTGAAGACTGTGCTTTTATTTTGAATGAATACATGTTAGCTTCCGGTACGGTCTCCATGAATGACAGGTCCCTGATTTGTGACGTCAGAGCTGCGCTCAGCGATAACCACATTATCCTCTTTACCCGACATGCGTGTGTTCAGAGTAGTTATAAAAGTTTACTGAATACGTGACGCATCTGATTATTATTAATATATTACTCAAGTTAATGTGTATTTATGAGCCTGAACTCACGCGCACGCGCTGTGTTTCTGGTGGAGTAGCCGGGCGCGTGCTTGGAGCTGGTGACAGAGGGTGTGTGCTGTGCTGGCACCGAACTCAGTCCCTGTTCTGTACACAGAACCAGCTGGGCAGCGTTCACAAGTTATGTAATATTTAGCAGCTCCGCTGAAACTCAGCGTGGAGGCCCGTTTCATCCAGAACCTGCTGGCTGTGAGATGTTCCGATCCATCAGCGCACGAACTTACACATCATTACATCGCGACATCAGACGCCATCCATGTTATGGTTTGTCTTATTTGCACGTCAGATTTATTTAAAAATAAAACACCCTTCTTTGTTGTGGAACATTCAGACGCTACTTTTATCTGATACTGACATCTAGTGGACATTTAATTAAATGCAACTTAAGGAAAGTGGAAGTTTTCTTTAAAAAATCTGATCAGTTACTACCTATACCTCACTTCAACCAATACGTTTTCATTTATCAAAGATAATGATTAATGAAAGTGCACCTTTGCCATTATGAATTGACAGATTTTGATTTTTCATTTAAGCTACTTATGATAGTTTATAATTTTGTAAAAGAAAAAAAAAAAAAAAAAATGAAGTTATGGACCATTTACATGGGTCACTCTTTTTGATAGGTC
This sequence comes from Pachypanchax playfairii, assembly GCA_006937955.1. Taxonomy (NCBI): domain Eukaryota; kingdom Metazoa; phylum Chordata; class Actinopteri; order Cyprinodontiformes; family Aplocheilidae; genus Pachypanchax; species Pachypanchax playfairii. The sequence goes on along the minus strand of SSNP01000174.1, from coordinate 71,949 downwards.
AGGAAAGTTTATTTTAATTCCATAATTTGTCCCTTTAAGCTTCAACTGATAATAGTATCATGAATGCAACGCACCAGCACATCTACCAGCTGGTAATAAAGTTAAAGAGTAAATATGTTGCTCAGTTTTAAAGTAAAATCAAATCACATTCAGTTAAAACAAACACCAACAATGAGAAAGTTACAGGAAATTCTGCCAAATGTATAATAAAGAGGGACGCAGATGAACAACTGAGCAGGAAATTTATTTGGTGAAAACTTTTCACTTCTTTGCAGCTTCCTTCTGGAGCTTCTTCACCTCGTGCTTGATGATCTTGTTTCTCTGCATAAAAAAAAAAGACCATAGATTAAAGACGGCGATAACAAATGTGTGTTTATTATCAGACTGCAAACCTGATACAGAAAAGATCAACTTAAAGACTCATTTTGTTTGGACACATGTAAATTAATTTGAAACTCACCATCCTCTTGGCCTTCATCACCTTGTAGCGGTCAAAGTCAGACATCTTGGCCCTCTGGAGAGATTAAAAACAGTTGGTAATTTCTGTTTGTTTTTTAATTCACAACTAAATCTGGACTCAGCCTGTATTTTTTATGCAAAAATGCATATTTGTTTTAAGAACACCTGACTTCTCCAACTAATCCACATCAAACCTCTCTGGTATCACTGACCTGGTAAAAACTCCTCCTTATCTCATTTTGAGGTTTGTGCTGATAAATTATTTTGTTGTATTAAAATGATCAAATCTTGTTTTATATGGTCTTTTAATGTGAAAGAGTCTGAAATCTGCACATTTGAATGAAGTCGATAGATCAGCTCCAGTTGAGCTGGGTTTTATATTATGGATCCAAACAGGTGTGTTAACCCCATAACATCCACCTCTTTAGAGCTTGTGCACAAAAGTTTCCATACCTAAATTGCTGCCAGCTGTAGCTCTTAAGTTTTTAGGGTGACTGGTTGGCATAAAAATTATGTTTTGGACGTTTTTATTGAGAAGAAATGCTTTCCAACGATGTATAACTTGCCGGTATTGATGTAAAATTGACGCTCCCTATCGGCTGTATGCAAATGAACAACAAATCGACCGGAGTCCGGTACGGTGGCAAGCATCGGGTTAACAGACACCTGACAGTCCACAGCAGGTAAAAAGTAGAGAACAGGTAATAAGACCCAGCCAGGTGGTTATACACCAGCAGCTTGCCTTCTGATGAGGGTTTTACACAACATTCATCATGTGAAGATCATTTTTACCTTGTTCAGCTGCAAATATTGAAGAGTTACATGTCTGACTGCAAAAAGCCCTGCAGTCTATTAGTTACTGTAATAAATCTGAACATGCAGATAGAAACATAAATGTTGGTTTTATACTGGAATACAAATGTCACTTTCTAACACAGTGCAGCTGTTCAGCTCGTGGCGTTTACTCACAAAAACTTCAGGTCTGTTAATTCTATTTCCTTATTACATAAACCTACAAGGTTTGATCTGTGTAATAAATACAAGTGATAATACACTTGTTTTATTAAATCTACAACATCAATGCAAATGTCTCTGACAACACACACATACACACACGTTCTTGTTTGTTAATAAGAGGAAACTGAAGCAGCTTCTACCTTCTGTCTTGCTTCAATCTTCTTGGCCCAGCTGCTCTGCGCCCACTTCTCGTTGACTTGGGCCTTCTCCCAGGCTCGCCTCACAAACTTCTGGCGGGCACTGTGAACATCACATACAGTTAGTGAGCATCACTGGGCATGTGCAGGAAACTGCAGCTTGTCTCGAGACCAGACAACAGCAGCAACGATCGCAGACCCAGACGGTTTCAGAAGCTCTACAGCTGGCCGTCAGGCTGGAATGATAAATGCACATCCTCTTTCCTGATTTATATCCTGATGTCTAAAATAACCTCCAATTCACTTGTTGTGTTCTTTACTCTCAGCTCAGATTTTAGGTGGGAACACTGGCGGTCAGCGTGGGAGGAGCTAAAACTGTCCACCTTCTTACATCAGAATCACACTAACAGGTTCATACATAACTTCTGTGGCTTGATTGATGTTCAGGGTCCAGTTTGATGTTAAATATTATTCATGGTCCATCAGAATGAGGGGCAACTAACAACCACCAGGAAAGCAGGCTGCAGCTTTCAAATAGTCAAAGAATCACTCAGTTTTAAGAGCCTGCGACTGCTGTTTCAATAAGTTGTTGTATTTCTCCATCAGGGCCTGGTGATAACAAATAGTCACCTGACCACCAATGAGTATTTTAGACAGGGAGCATTTTTCATCAGCCCACCTGCCAACTAAAAACAAACCATGTTTCTGCCATCGTAGTTTTACTCTAAAAGGATTGCAAAGTGAAAACTACTACTATGGGTGAGCAACATAGTTAACACTAGATTACATGCACAACACAATGTTTTTGTCCTGATCCAGGTATATAGTAATTAAAAACATGAAACCATTTTTAAATCTGCCCTGGTTTAGAATAACATAAGTTCCTGACATTAATATGATAAATCAAATCACAAGATTAAAAAACAAAATATCCAGGCTGTGAAAAGTGTGAATGGATAACAATTGACATTTGTATGGGGGGAATTATCTGATGAAAAAATACCCCAAAAATTGAATTTTATAAAGGTAAAAATATCTCCAGCACTTAATCAAATTATTTTACTCCCATTGTGTAAAACAGTATTTTGTAAATCCCAAAACACAGTCTTAAGCTTGTGTTTATTGTGTTATTTTTCAGTAATAGTTGTATGAAATAAACTGTGACTTTATTTGAATTGTAATCAAGTTTCTTCTCATAAAACTAGAGTCTAATAGCTGTTGGAGTGAGAGAGATGTACAATATTCTCTGAGATAACAGTTGTAAAAAAGTCAAGAAGAAATTACAGTCCATCCCAAATGACAGACTGCCATGAAGCTGGAATCACTGCTCATCAGTTCTGCCCAGATGTGGATCATCACAAACAAATAATCCTTCTGTCAGTCACCAGTTTCAAATTTAAACAATTAAAAGAACAACTAAAAACCCATTTTATGGTTAAAACTAAACATCTGTATGACACAAAACTCACCTGTGAGGTACTTTGATGACGTAGTCTGTGAGCTGCATGCACTTAAACGGCATAGCTTGTCTCTTCACGCCTGTGCACGGACCATCAACAAGAGCCTGATAACCAAAACATACCGTAAGTCGTTCCTATCGTACATTTGAATGTAAATGCATTGACTGGAAATCTTTTCCCACTCACCCTGTTTTGGTCAATGACATCAATAATGGCCACCAGCTTGCCAGCGTTGGGTCCGAAGGAGATGTAGGCAACACGGCCGATCTCAACGAAGCGGTTGAACACCTAAAACACACCACAGGCTGCAGGTTACTTTTTTTTAGGTTAGAGTTTTACAATCCAGTACGTTTAACAAAGAATCACTACATGCTAGAATGGATGTCGAGTTACAGCCTAACGAAAAGGATGGGTAACATTTCTTATATAACACCAGACGAAGTTGGCTCGTGTTTACAGCCGTGTCAACGAAGTTAGTGTTAAAGGTATTTATAATTCCGTTAATACCCTTCATTATATCAGAACTTTAAAGGTGACTTGATTTAGTTGATGTAGCCGCTTTTGGCCTCCACAGCCTGTCAGACCACGTTGTGTTGCGGACGGTAGCCGCGTTTTACAAAGCGGTACAACATATAATGGATGCACATTAACATAAAACACATTCAACGTTTATGTGTGTAAGTGAACCATAAATACAAACGATGTGTATTTTTGTACAACAACCGGAGGAATAAGTAGAAATTTGATTAAAAAAATTGTCCAGCTCTCATGGCGAACTCACCATGGTGGCAGTCCGGGAGCAGAAAGGACGTTACAGCTTCCGCCCTGTTCACATACGACTTCCGTTTTCACTCTGCGCACGCGCAGTCATTTAGTTTTAAATGTATCCCAATAAAAAAACACATTTATTGTCTCTAAAATTCAGAAACGACCTACAAATTATCCCTTATATGAATGAGGCTAAAGATTTTGCACAGTTACAGTGTAAAGTGTAACGTACTACTACTACTACTACTACTACTGTCATTTAGCAGACGCTTTTATCCAAAGCGACTTACATTGAGAGAACATACAAGCAAGAATTCAAAGAGAAGGAAAAAAATATAAGGAGGCGGACTGTTTGGAGTCCAGTTTAATTCCGACGCTGATACATCAAGTGTAACAATTTTTTTT
>SSNP01000174.1:9319-66912 GCA_006937955.1 Pachypanchax playfairii | reverse complement strand
CTTATCTGAGGAGGTAAGGAGTTACTGGCAGGACAGACAATGAGGTCAGTTTTGGACAGATTAAGCTGAAGGTGGCGATCCCTCATCCACGCCGAGATATCTGAGAGGCAAGCAGATATCCGCACTGAGACGGATGTATCGTCTGGAGGGAACGAGAGGAGGAGCTGAGTGTCGTCAGCGTAGCAATGGTATGAGAAGCCATGGGAGCGAATGATCTCGCCTAATGAGGTGGTGTATAAAGAGAAGAGGAGAGGACCAAGGACCGAGCCCTGCGGGACACCCGTCGCCAGCTCATGCAGACTGGACATCTGTCCATGCCACGAGACTCTGAAAGATCTTTCCGCAAGGTACGAGGTGAACCACGAGAGGACCGGTCCCGAGATGCCAAGCTTAGATAGCGTCGAGAGGAGAATGAGGTGGTTGACGGTGTCGAAAGCAGCAGACAGGTCAAGGAGTACGAGTACTGAGGAGAGACCAGCCGATCTGGCAACCCGTAGTGACTCTGCAACTGAGAGAAGAGCGGTTTCAGTGGAATGGCCTCGCTTAAATCCTGATTGATAAGGATCAAGTAGGTCGTTGTCGTGGAGGAACTGTGAGACTTGAGTGAAAACGGCTCGCTCTAGGATCTTGGACATGAACGGTAGGAGCGAGACTGGCCGGTAGTTTCCTACCTGGGCCGGGTCGAGCGACGGTTTTTTCAGCAGCGGAGTGACAGTGGCTTGCTTGAAAACTGAAGGAAAGATGCCAGTTTTCATGGAAGAGTTTATAATGTGGGTTATTGCAGGTTTGACAGCAGGAAGAATGCTCAGCAGGATATCTGTAGGAATCGGATCCAGAGGACACGTGGTTGGGTTAGATTCCACTACGAGTCGGGAGACTTCGTCCTCATTCAGTAAGCGGAAGGAGCAGAGCGATTGACCGGAGGAAGGATGGACCAGACTGTGATTGTCAGGCTCAGAAAACTGATTTTTAATGGAGGCGATTTTGTCGGTGAAGTAGGTGGCGAACATGTCTGCAGTCAGCCCGGTGGGTGGCTGAGCAGGTGGAGGACGGATAAGAGTATTGAATGTCTTGAATAGTTTTCCCATGCTAGGAGCATTTTGGATTTTGTTTTGATAAAAAGCTATCTTGGCAGCCTTTAAGCAGGATGTGAAGCTAGAGAGCTTTTGCTGGTATTCGGACAAGTCAGAGAGATTTTTGGATTTGCGCCATTTCCTTTCAGCTGCTCTCAGACCAGCTCTGTGATCCCTCAGAGTGTCTGTGAGCCACGGACTAGGACGCTGCCGGGCGGCCAGCTTTGACACACGAGGGCAGACTTCGTCCAGAGAAGAAGCTAGTGCGGAGCAGAGCGTCTCTGTTGCGTCATTTACAGGCAGAGTTGAGAGCACCGAGTAGGAAGGGAGGGAGGAGCAGACATGCTCCGATAGCTGCGAGGGAGTGAGAGATTGAAGGTTTCTGCGGTAGGAGACAGTCTTTACTTTTGCGTTAAGGTCGTAAAGTCGGCATTTTTATTGCAAAACTTTATTGAACAGCACTCTTGAACAAATGTGGGAAATAGAACAGAGGTATGCATATCTATCTATCTATCTATCTATCTATCTATCTATCTATCTATCTATCTATCTATCTATCTATCTATCTATCTATCTATCTATCTATCTATCTATCTATCTATCTATCTATCTATCTATCTATCTATCTGTCTGTCTGTCTGTCTGTCTGTCTGTCTGTCTTTTTACTTTGTCCCTTATATCTATTACAGTTTTTCTCCGTTGCTTTGGTGCATTTCTCAAAACAATTAGTGCAAACTGCAGAACATGGTGGATAACCTGCAAAAGCCAGTCACTGTCTCAAAATGGATCATTTGTTCTTCAAAAGCTAGTATTTATGGCCATGAACGTGTCAGTGCCATCAAAATTACAAGTTACAACACCAGCCTCTTTGAGTCAAAAGTCAGATGGTGTGAACATGTTTTCATTGTGACAGAAGACTCGAGAAGTGCTTCCCAATGTCATGTAAAGTCAAGAAAGCATTTTGAAAGCTAGAATTAAATAAAATCAAGACACTAAATATGCACTTTACTGTATATTTGCAACTGTTCATGGCATCATGCACCTGAAAAAAAAACTTTTACAACAAAAATATAAATTCCCTTTTGCTCAGTAAACCTTATTGCAGGCACCTCCAGTCATCAGTCTGTCAAGCTCCTGATGTTTGCAGATGACACCCCCCCCTCATCAGTCTCATCTCTGAGGAGGATGAGTCTATCTACAGCTGGTAGATTGACTGTCTGGCATCCTGGTGGGCGCTCAACATCCTGGAGCTCAGTGCAGCTAAAACAGTGGAGATGGTTGTGGACTTTCGGGGGAACTCACCCCCGTCCCTAAGGGACACACTTAGTGAGTCCCCAATGGACATAGTGGAGTCCTTCCGCTTCCTGGCTACCATCTTTTCTCGGGACCTTAGCTACCTCACCAAAAGCTCTGGTGCTCCAGCACCAGAGGAGGTACTTCCTGCAACAACTGAGGAAGTTCTGGCCACATATTTTCATCTACATCACAGTAAATATCAACTCTCTAAATGCAACGAGGAAAGTATCTTCTTGAGACTCAAATCCATCCTCTGCAGGACTCTGATGTTGCAGAGCAAATTAGTTTGTGATGAATAACCCTAAATTACAGTATGTTCACCTGTTCTCCTGACAAAATGTCTGAATAATCGAACTGACAGAGGTTCTCCCAACATTTGGCTGCACCCTTCGACCAGCCTCAGCCACTGTGAGGCCATGATTTACCACATGATCCACATGTTTACCTGATTTCATCAGGAATTTCTCTATGTGGTTGGCTTGTTCTCCCTCTTCTTCCCTGGTTTGGTTCCCTTCCTCCCCCATCCTCACCCCTCTTCCATGAGACTGACCTTCCATGTATTGTAGTTCTGTAGATACAGTATGCACCTCAGGTACTGTATATACTTGTAAAGTTTGGGTTCATGTGATTCAACAGTGAAGAAGAAGCTTGTTATTGTTTACAACTAATAATTCACTCTCATCTTTTCATCAGTGTAAGATAAGGTTCACCTGAGAAATGTTATTTATGGACATTTTCATGGAAACACAATTAAAATATTTTTAAAATGAATGTAAAAAATGTTTGACAACATGTTCACCAATTTTGTGCGCAATGACACAATCAATGAAATGAAGACTATTAGTTGTATGAACAATGACTATTTAGCCTGTACAAGTATAGTTAATTTTGATAGACATGATGAAAAACAGGTCAAAAGTGACCATTTTGCAGATTTTTGTACCTATTCAATTGCTTCATGTCCAAAATCATCGGCAATTGGATGAAATGAACATGAAATTGCCACTAGGTTGTGCCCAAACGACTACACCAAAGCAACGGAGAAAAACTGTAAGAGAAGCACATAAACATTGATGATTCTGTTCATGAAACAAAAACGGATCAATTTCAAGTATGAGCTATAATAGATCTCATTATGATGAGCATACAGTGTCTACAGTGTCAAATACTAAAAGGAATTTATTTAAAAGATAAAATAAATAAATGAACAGTAAATCTATTCAAATGTCTTTGATATTTAAAAATTTTTTTTCTTCCTGCAGCTCATGTACATGTCACTGTATGTTTTTAAATAATTTGTGAGCCACCTGATTTGTTTTTTTCCTGGATATTTTGGAGTTTTGAGAATTCTGTCATTTTTGTTTTTACCATCTTTACCACTAGATGTCCTCAATGATCCTTGTTTACTGACATGCAGTATTGCCTGTTTTTATTATTGGGCGTTCACACCGCCCAACGCATCCAGGCAGCAAAACGCACAAACGGACGAAATTTGCTGCTTACATAAAAACGCGTCACGTCAGTACATCACAAGCAGGCAGGGGATTTCTCTGTTGCTATAGTTATTTACAACATGACGGATCATATCGAGAGAGTGGCTTAGATTTATTTAATAAATAAAGCTATATAACGTCGTCGTTGGGCGGATTGGATACACCCCATTGAGGAGATCTGAGTTTCATAGAAACAAAGTATGAAACTGTGTATCTGGTACTCCAATATCCTCTGATATCTTCCTCCAGATAAGGTCTGATCTCTTCCTGTCCTTATAAAAAGACAAAGACGGGTCATACAGTTCGCGGTGGTTACAAACAGCGATAATCAGTTTCTACTCCATTTTGTAATGAATTGGAATGACAGTCAGATCTAGCCGTTGATGACATGATCAGGGAAAAGAGTCGCTGATTGGTTGCTGCACCGCGTCTGTTGCACCAAAGTTCAATTTTTCCAACTTCAAGCAGCAGCTGCCTTGACGGACCGTCCGAGCAGCAGCTGCGTGGATGTGCTGACGTGCGCTGCGCCGACGCTTGCGTCGAGCTGCTGCAGCTTGACGCCCACCTGCTGCGTAGTACCATAGAGTTTACATGTAATCTAGCTGCCTTGCTGCCTGGACGCGCTGGGCAGTGTGAACGTACCATTAGTAAATACCTCACTTCACCTCTACACACCTGCTTTCACTCTGTAATCATCCTCTCCAGGACATAAACTTCTGTACACCTCACATCGCCGACTGAGTTATATACTTACACATATGTCAAGTTTGTTTTCATTCAACTATTTATTGCTACACTAAATACATTTTGAAAAGGTAAATCATCATGATAAACGGAAGGGAAATTTAAGAAAATATGTATGTACATTTATTCTCATCATGATTTAATTTTTTACTCTAACATGTTTAAAAAATACTTAATCTACTGTAAGTGTTAAACGTATTGTGCAAGACAGCTATGACCAAGTGATTCTTTTTCACGATAGGAGTAGGAAAGTCTCCTTTGATCCACAGAACTCTGTTGCTTCAGGACCGAGGACGCCATGGTGGGAAATAACTCAGTGATGATGTTAACTATAGTTATAGGAGCAGTATGTCAGAATTAGACCGTGTTGTCAAATACATTGTCAAAACATCTGTTCTCAAGCACTCACCCCCTCCTCTTCCTAATTTTTCTGTTGAGTTACCAGTTCTGATGTTGATCCTCATTTTGTTTCTCTTGTATTTGTTCAATTTTTGGGAATATCTGAAGATCTATTTGTTCAGCATTGAGTTTTCCTAAGTGTGTTTGAACGCCCCATCACGTGCAGCTCAGTTGCTCAGGTGGAAGGATGTGGTGGTTTCTTACTTTTTGCTGCTGCTCGTGGAATTACAGCTGCTTGTGTTGAAGACTTGGCAGCCTTGTAGACTCACATGTGATTCGTTATGGAACCAGGAAGTCTGGACGTGTAAATAATGATTTCGATCCAGACCAGCGTTTTTAAAGTGTCAGAAACCAGCGACCACCCTGCCAGCTGAGATCAAGATCTTATACAATGTGATTTTATTATCAACATCATTAGACTGGTGTGTGAGTATTTCACTGGAAAATTCTTACATATTGTACCTTTAAATTATCTTCGTTCATAATTCATCGTTCTAGAATGCGCCGCGAGGTGGCAGCAAATTGTAGTAGTAGCTCTGTCTTATCGTGATTTTTTTTAAATTGCAGCCATCTTTTGACGGACTTCAGCTGTCAAATTGGTTTTTTTAGGGGGGGATTTTTGCGTCGGTTCGGGGGCTGTGCTGCACGGGAGAGTTTTTTGGATATTTTTGGCTGTTTCCAGATTTTGTTATGATGAGTCTCCATGGCAACGGAAGACTTGTTTATCAGCGTGACCAACTGATAAAACTCTCCCAAATCAAAATTAACAGTAAAATAACACAGCAAATCCCGCTGGAGTTGAAGAGAAAGAGAAGAGGACGCAGGGCAGGAGTGAAGCAGAGAGAAAAGCGGTGGAGATTTAAACCGTTTCTTCCAACTGTTGTGATGGGTAACGTCAGATCGCTAGCTAACAAAACGGACGAGCTCGAGGTGCTAACCAGGTCCCAGAGAGAGTACAGAGAATGCAGTTTTATGTGTTTCACCGAGACGTGGCTGCATGAACACATCCCGGACAGTAACACGTCTGTACACGGCTTTATGACGGTCCGCGCAGACCGCAGTAAGCAACTCAGCAGGAAGCTGAGGGGAGGTGGAATTGCAGTGCTGGTTAACCAGCGTTGGTGTCATCCTGGACATGTCACCGTGAAGGAGAAGATCTGTACGAGGGACATCGAACTGTTAGCTGTGAGTTTCCGTCCATATTATTTACCCAGAGAGTTTACCTGTGTTATTCTGGTAGCGGTCTATATAATACCTGGTACCGCTCCAGAAACTGCCTGTGATGTCATCAGCTCCGTTGTTGCAAGGCTACAAACACAGCATTCAAACTCAGTTATGGCGATCTCTGGAGACTTCAACAACGTCTCCCTCTCTACAGCTTTACCAACATTCCAACAGTTTGTCAGCTGCTCCACCAGAGAAAATAAGACGTTGGACTTATTTTATGTAAATATTAAAAATGCATACAGCTCCTCTGCTCTGCCACCGTTAGGAAGACCATAATCTGGTTCTTCTCACCTCCACCTACAAGCCCATCGTTCAGCAGCAACCAGTGATCACAAAAACCATCAAAACCTGGTCTAATGATGCTGAAAGGGCTCTGAAAAGTTGCTTCGAGGCTACGGACTGGAATGTCCTCTGTGAACCTCATGGAGACAACATCAACACCATGACTGAGTGTGTGACAGATTATATAAACTTCTGTGTGGACAGCATTGTACCAACAAGAACTGTGAGGTTCTTCCCCAATAACAAACCCTGGATCACCGGAGACCTGAAAAAGCTGCTGAACATCAAAAAGAAAGCCTTCAGGGATGGTGACAGGGAGTTATTAAGACAACACAAAAACAACTTAAAGCACGAACCAGAAAGTGCAAGGAGGACCACAGGAAGAAGCTAGAGAGTCAGCTCCAGCAGAACAACGTGAGGGATGTGTGGTCTGGAATGAAAAAGATCACTGGCTTCAAGGTAAAGGGGGACCAGACTGATGCAGGTCTAGACAGAGCTAATGAACTGAACATGTTCTTCAACAGGTTCAGTTCCCCCCCTGCCTCCAGCCCCACAGACCACACACCCTCCATGAGCCCACAGCTTTCCTGTCACACCTCTACTCCATCACCCTGCAGCTCAGTCATGGACCAGAACACAGCATCATCTTCCTCCACCTCAGAGCACCCAAAGACCTCCTCTGCGTCCACCTCCACTCTGTTTGTGACCTGCAACCAGGTCAAGAAACAACTAGAGAAACTGTTCCAGAACAAGGCTGCAGGTCCAGATGGTGTCAGTCCCAGAGTTCTCAAGACCTGCTCAATGCAACTATGTCCAGTTCTCCAGCACCTCTTCAACACCAGTCTGAGACAGAAAACAGTTCCTGTGCTGTGGAAAACATCCTGCCTTGTTCCAGTACCTAAAAAACCACAACCAGCTGAACCAAACGACTACAGACCAGTTGCCCTGACATCTCACGTCATGAAAGTCCTGGAGAGACTCTTACTGGCTCACCTCAACAAGCAGGTCAGCACCTTTCAGGACCCATTACAGTTTGCATACCATAATGCGCTTGGGGTTGAAGATGCTATCATCTACCTGCTTCACAGAGCACACTCTCATCTGGACCAATCAGGCAGCACTTTGAGGGTCATGTTCTTTGACTTCTCAAGTGCTTTTAACACAATTCAGCCTGGTTTGTTATATGAGAAGCTCCATAAATTCCAGGTGGATTCCTCCACAACCTCCTGGATTTATGACTACCTCACAAACAGACCACAGTTTGTGAGACTGAAAGGTTGTGTGTCTGAGATGGAGGTCAGCAGCACTGGAGTGCCACAAGGAACTGTTCTCTCACCATTTCTCTTAACGATGTACACCTCTGACTTCCAGTACAACTCTGAGTCCTGTCATCTGCAGAAATACTCTGATGACTCTGCAGTTATTGGGTGCATCAGTGAGGGACAAGAAGCTGAGTATAGAGAACTGGTCAGTCAGTTTGTGAAATGGTGCGGTAACAATCATCTCATTTTAAATACCAGCAAAACTAAGGAGATGATTGTTGACTTCAGGAGGAGAAAGAATCAACACAGCAGTATTTCCATCATAGGAGAGGAGGTAGAGGTGGTGGAGGAATACAAGTACCTTGGAGTTCAGCTGGACAACAGACTAGAGTGGAAATGCAACACAGAATACATCTACAAGAAAGGTCAGAGCAGACTCTACTTCTTAAGGAAGCTGAGATCTTTTAATGTCTGCACCAAGATGTTGCAAATCTTCTATAGGTCTGTTGTGGAAAGTGCAATCAGCTTTGCAGCCATCTGCTGGGGCAGCAGCATCAGAACCAGAGACTTGAAGAGAATCAACAAACTGATCAGGAAAGCTGGATCTGTGCTGGGAGTATCTCTGGAGCCGCTGGAGCTGATTGTACAAAAAAAGAATGCTGGACAAGCTGATGAAGATGATGGAGGACTCTTCTCACCCTCTGCACGACACAGTGATCAAACAACAGAGTGTGTTCAGTGAGAGGCTTCTTCAGGTCCGATGCAAGACCGAAAGATACAAAAGATCATTCCTGCCTGCAGCCATTAGCCTCCACAACAACAGACCTTGATCGTTATTATTATATTATTGTCTTCATTATTGTTTTTATTGTTGGACAAAAAAAAAAAAACTACTACAACGTTGAATTTCCCTTCTGGGATAAATAAAGTATTTTTCATTTAATTTCATTTCATTTAATCTGTTGAAGGACAGACTTCATGAACCTCCTTCTATATAATGCTGGATTTGTAATGTGTTATTCAGTGAGTGTATGGATGCTGAAACTTCTCTCACTCCTTTCAAGTAAAACTTTTGAACTTTTTAATCTGGATCTGTAGTTCTTCCGTTGTCTGAGGGTTTAACTGTGTTTGGTGACCAGGAACAATCTTCCTGACACCCAGAGAGGAACAAACCGTGTTATGAATCTCCTCAACACCATCTACATGCATGTTGTCCATCCAGGTGAGTGTCTGGATCAGAGCGAAGCAGCTGACAGCTGATACTCACACCTGCTTCTCACCTGCAGGAAACAAGGAGAGGAAGGAGAGATCAAGAACGGAAGCAGTCCAGGAGAGATTGTACTGACTGTTCTGCCAGATGTTGTGATTATTGTTACTGCTGCTGCTTTTCATTTCCTGAAGAAGAAGATCTGTCTCCCTTGTAAAGCAGATGCACATCTGCTTATCTGACGAACAGGTTTTAACACTTAATTATTTGTGGCATCAATAACTTAAGAACTCTTGTTTGATAGCCTTTCATCAAATAATGAAAAACATCAGCAGCACAAATAAGTTTAAACTCGATTTCAGCTGCAAAAGTGTTAAAAACAAACTCTGAATCTCATAAACAGAAGCTCTGAATTCTGATGACTGTTAAAGAGGCCGTGCAACATGTTTCTGTCTTCAGCCTCCTGGTGCCTTAGGTGGAAAAGGATTTTGGCGCCCCCTACCGTCCAGAACAGAAACAACATAACTCAATAACTGGATTATGTTGCAATAAATATTTATACTTAAATGAATAGTGCAGACTATAAATAGAACAGTGCAATAAAAACATGTTCAACACAATATTAACAGTAAACTATTACAAATAGTAACAGATAAAATGCCTTTACTTTATGTCAATAATAATAAATTGTGATTTGGTGCCTCCTCCAGCAGATGGCGTCCTAGGCAATGTTCTGAGTTGTCCAAAGGTTCTGTAGAACCGGAATTATTTAATGTTCTGACATCAAAAGACTCAGAAACAAATTAAGTCTTTATTAATCAGATGTTTCTAATTCTGAATGAAAATCAACATTTTTAATAAATGTTTAACTTTCTGTAAACTGGAGCTTCAATCTATAAAACGTCCACATGTTGAAGAGTTTTTAATGAATGTCTGAACTTCAGATTGTTCCTTTGTGTTCTGTTCATGTTCCTCTCTAATTGTTTCTCTGTGTGATTGAAACAGTCTGATTCATTGCTGGTTATTTTACTGATAAATACAACTGAACATGTTTTATTATAAACAAGGGTGCACATAATATTTTTGGCCTGGTTCTCAGAAGAGAACCTAGGGTTGTTGCTTGGTCCTCACATTTTTAAATGTGTCTCGCTGTGTCTCTTCCGAGCTCCTCTGCTTTGTTTTTGGTTTCATCAAGCTTCAAATTCAGTCTGTTTACTTTACCTGGCTCTATATTTGTTTCAATAAAAATCCTTTAATTGTTGAAAAAATCAAGAGAAACCAGTAAAATATAAAAATACTGGTAAAAAAACCTTCAGAGTTCAGGTTGGATTGTTTACAGGTTTGATTGTTCACTTTAATCTACATTTAACAGTTTGATGTTGAAATTTATTAGTCAGCTGTTGGGGCTTCTGTCATTTACTGTAACTGTTTTTTGTTTTGAAATGATGAGGATGTTTGTAATGTGATGCAGTCAGATAAAAAGATACACTGGAAGTTATGGGGCATTGACTGCATATCCCATAGTGCTTTGCGCGCATTCAAAATGGCGCGGATCACAGACAAATACGCTGATACTGTTGATTAAAACAGGTGGTTTTCTGTATTTTATAGCACAAAAAGGTAGTTATACACGTCTGTGCCACGATGGTCTATTTGTCTTATTCAGTGAATTTTTTCAGTTTTGACACGATGCAGAATCCTGCAGTCAGCTGCACTGATCTGACTGACTGAAAATCCGTCACACTGACAAACTGATACACAGAGACAGAGAGAGACGCAGCATCAGCTGATCAGCTGGAACTTCGGCGCTCTGGCTGAGAAACATATCAGTCAAACAAAAGAAGTCAACGGGATTCTTCATTTATTTGACAATGAACCGCCTCTGATTAACCTAAAAATTCCCGCAGCTCAGCCAAACCAATGTTAAGTACGCAAACGCGTGTTGCAACTTTTAATCTGGTGCGCATTTTATATTTTGACAGTGTGTGCGGACCTGCGGACCACTTATGTGCACCCCTGGTTATATATTATAAACACAACATGCCATTTTTGACTTTATTCAACTTTTTTCATGCTGTGAGGAGTTAATGTTAATAATCATGTAATTATAGAATAATTTCTGTCATAGAACTCATTAAATATGTTCCTCTACCGTATGTATCTCCTGTACTAATGATGACCTTATGTGAGACATTATGGAGTCTCTGTGTCCTCTGGTTGTTTAGTTGGACCGATTGTTACTGGTGCAGCTTGTCTTAACTTCTAATGATGTAGCTGCAGCAGTGGTGACGCTCTGTCCCGGGAAGGAGAAGAATGAGAGTACATTCAATGATAGAACAATCCATTAAATATCAGCTGTCTCTTGTGAATCTTTTAACATCTGCAGCAGAGACTAAATCAATCTGCGCTGTTCATGTACTAACATGTTTAATATTAAATCAGATAGTAAACATGTGTGGCCCTGTGGCCACTGAGTCACAGAGTTAAAACTCTAGAACAAGCTGTAAACTGTAAACAGCTCTGAAGAAGGCGGAAGTAAACACGTCGAAACATGTCAGCTACAGGTAACACACCTCTCAAGAAGCCTGAGTTTAGAAAGAACCAAAAACAAGATGATTTTTTAACACTCAGTAAGAACTGACCTCAAGATGTAAACTGGAGTGATGAAGGAAAACAGAATGCTCGACAATGTGTTGTAAATCACATTAAGAAGAATTTTAAAAAGTTCTAAATGTTGATTTGAGGATAATATTGTCCTGAGCAATATCTGAAACTGAGCTGAGATCATTCTGTGTGGAGTTTGTATGTTCTTCCTGTGCATGTGTGAGTTTTCCTCACAGACCCAAAACTGCATGAGGTTAATTGGCAACTCTAGATTGTCTCTAGGTGTGAGTGGTGTTCTGTCTACTGTATATGTGACCTTGTGATGGACTGGTAACTAGTTCAGGTGTGACCCCGCCTCCCACCCAATCACAGCTGGACTCAAACATCAGCTCCCCACGACCCTGAACAGGAATTATGACTGACTGGTTTCTGGCTTCCTCTGTGTTGGTCTGTTTCATGTCTGTCAGCTCAGACCCCAGATCCCAGAGGCAGAAAGTCGCTCATCCTGGTTCTGGTTCTGTTGGATGTCATCTGTTGCCCCGCGACGCTCAAGATGGAGGATTGCATCGAAGTACAAAACCCTTAGATGGATTTTTAAAAATTATTTTGACAAATTTACATTTTACAAATCACTAAAACTGATCAGATTACAATTGCATGAAATTAATTATATTAAAATGTCTTTGAATCTGAACCTGTTGATGTTAGTTACATCAATCCGCTGGTTTCTCTAAACAAGTGAAATCAAGTTTATAACAGTTTACTTTAAAAATCTGAAATAAATAACACTAAAAACATCAAATCATCAACATTTTTAAACTTATTTCTAACTAAACTATTACTAAACAGTTTTTTAATAAAAAGTTTCTCATTGTATAAATCCAGACATATAGCTACCAACATTACACTCAAACATTTTAATTACCATGTGTAGCAGCAGATACGTTGCCTCCAACTTATTTCAGTATGCAGCTGCGTGGGAGGAGCAGTGTGGTTACAGAGCTGTGCTGAGACATTACGAGTCAGTGAAGGGATTAGGTGTCAAGGTTAGTCAAGAGGCCTGATGGAGGAGTCTGAGAGAATGTTCCCTACAAATAAACTCAACTCTGTGTCTCCTCATCAGATCACTTCCTCTTAACAAACCTGAGTGATAAAATGATAAAAATACATCCCAAATTATTTAACTTCAACTCAAAAAGATCAAAAAGTACAACAAGTCTTATTTTAACCCGAATAGAAAACAAAAAATACATTTTTTCATCATAAATAAAATCCCAGTTAGTTTGATGAAGTTGCTGTTCAACTTTTTTAGATTATCTAAAAACTTTATGAAGAGTTGATTATCTAATATTGACCATATATTGATTTCACATCTCATATGTTAATAACAGAGTTATTGAGGACATGTAGAGATGAAGAGATTTAAAATCTGTAGTAGTCTAAAATACTCCAACCAGCTCCTTCAAACACATGAAGTTCTACAAATGTGGTAAATGTACAGCAGTATATCACTTATTACTGCAATGGACTTTATTAGATTAAAGTTTTAGAGCTTTTATTCTTCATCTTCAGGCTCTCAGACAATGACGATTAAAAACCAGCTTCTTGTGGGCGTGGCCTTCATGCTAATACATGCCAATAAAAAATGTCTGAATAAAATAGAAGCATGTCAGATTTGATGAAAGTTTGTGGGTTCAGGTCTGAGTGAAACACGAATCCATCAGACTTGACAGTAAGTCATATGACCACAGCTGTAGATTAAGTGCCCAACCCCCCCCCCCCCCACACACACACACACACAACATGACGTCAGTCATATGAGAAACACAACAGGTTTAATTGTTTATCTCACACATAAAATGAGACACTGAAAAAAGAGCATAAAGATAAAAATCTCTTTGTCTTTCTGTCTGTGTGACTGATCATGTGACTTTCTATCTGACCAGTTTTACATAGTTTCACTTCACAATTTGTGTTTAATAAATCAAGATGGAGACAGACACGTGTACAAAAAGAGATGTTCAGGTTCTCAAACTGAAAGTTATTGATGCTTCTTATATGTCAGTAAACAAGGATCACAGAGGACGTCTTTGTCAATGATGGTAAAAACACAAGTAACCAAGAACATTACAGAATTATCAACCAAATAATTAACAAATCATTTAAATGAAACCACAATGTGAAATTTAGCTATATGACCATAACCCACTTCTGATTGTTGCACTTGAATATAATGAAATGGTCTTGGTTAAGTTTCTAAAATGAATTGAACTTTGGTGCAGTGTTGGTACTTTGTGCACTCAGATTGCAGAGCAGCACACACACAGTTTGAAAGGGGTGAACAGGTACAGCATCTGGTGTACGAAGCAAGTTCTGAACCAGGAAGTGTCTCAAATTCAACATGAATGCAGTTAGAAAAAGCTGAACGTGCAATTAAAAGTCAACAACGGAGGAACTGTGTGACATCAAGCAGAAATCTGGAGAACACAATAAAATCAATATTACTGATCATTATTTGTGCTGCTATAGATATTTCACTCTGTTTATGCTTTTGCAGACAGACCATTATGTTGCATTTAAGTACCATTAGTAAACTAAATTTTTAGACTACACTGACCATGAAAGAAGAATCTGTCATTTTTAATCCACACATTTCTCTGCAGTCTGGAGCACAGTTATAGTGTAAAGTCTGAGGTTGTTTTGCCTGAAGCATGAAATTGTTTTTCTTTGGTTTGAAGATGTCCTAAAATGGTGTTGCTGTGAACAGGACTGTCTGGGTTTCCTTCCTGGTTCTGAATATTTAAGAGTTTTTATTTGAACTGTTACTGAGAACAACCAATATGAGAATCATGTTTACTGAAACGCCCAATAGCTAGTAAACGCAGCAGGTTCAGTTACTGTTGACTCGTCACTTAGTCACGCATTTGCATTTTTTCCTCTAGTCATTGAATGCAGCATCTGGTTAGCTAGTATCGAAACGCTTTTGTTCGTTGCGACTGCGGAACTCAGTTTTATCCTCGAAGAAAAGAAAAAGTTACTCGTTTCAGCCGAGGTAACAAATGTTATTTTATTATACAGAGTATTTGTCTATAAAAATTCATATTAAACTATTTAACCTGTTTACATTTTCAGCCCATGTTCCAAAATATTCGCAATACTTAGTAAAAAAACGCCATAATCTAATTACATTTTAACCTTTATTACCTTTTATTAACGATTAAAATTTGATGTTTTTTTCACGTTTGATGGGATTTCTTTGTCGAAAAATAGTATAAAGTCGGAGGCAACTGGGCGTTGTTTCAGGAAACAAAATGTTTGTCTGATGTTGCGTAACTGCCAAACTAACTTCTATTAAATAGTAATATTCACTGAATCTCGATGTATTTTAGCACATATAATGTAAAGGTACTCATAACTATCTTATTCAGAACAGACCAATTATGTAAAAAGTTGAAAATGTTGAAATTTAGGGAAATGAACGAAACTCGCAGGACGTTAAAGTTTTCAGCTCATTGTTACATTAAAAGAAACAAACACTTAAAAGAGCCATTTAAATGTAACTTTTACAACAAACCACTTTGTACAAACTTAACTCATTTCATGTAGGAATAAAAAAAACAGCTTTTTGTTATTTTTAAAAGTAATTTGTCTTTTTAATGTTAAAATTTACAAATTAACAGCTTTGTAACATTAAAATTTGAACATATTTATTTTACAAAATCCAATTCTTTACTGTTTTGTTTATTTCTCTAATCTCTTTACCCTGATTTTTAAATGTAAAAGTTAGATTTTAAAAAATACAAGATTTGTTTCTGTTCATGTGAAACATTTATCACATTTATTAAAATAAAGCTAAGTTCAGATCACAGAAAATGGCGTCAGCTTCCATTTCATGCAGCTCAGGGTGAGACTGTTTATCACGTCTGCTGGTTTCTTCAGACTAAAACTTACTAACTTGCAGTTTATAACTTATTGAATCTGACATGTTAGGATTTAAACTGAACCGTTTGTATAAAATGATCTTTAAATGGATTTTTTGTTTGTGTAGTGCTTTAAAAGGACTTTTATTATGAATTGGTGCTTTTAAAAAACAACAACAAAGAAATTAACACTTTCGTCAGTCCAGAAAACTGAAATGACACATTTATTAACCAATTTAAGAACATATTAGATGTTTATTTTAGAGAGATTTAGTGTGTTTGTTTGTACTTTAGTCTCATTCAGACGGACGTTAAAGGAAACGTTTGTGTGTGTGATAAAAACTGAACCTGAAGTCGACCAGGGAGTTCTCAGATCTGACCAAGACATGTGACATTATGGGAACGTGTAAAGAGTAAGTAACAGTTTTTTTGTTCCAGAAACATTAAAAGATGGATGATATAATTAATCACAGAAAAGTCCCCAGTTGTTTTTTAGTCGTTTTTAGTTTCGTAAACAGTTTCAGTTTGTGGTGAGTCTGAATCACGTGGCAGCACCACATGCATCTGAGGTTAGAGGAGTTTTCTCTGTGCTGCTTAAAGCACAAACAGTTTGTTTATTTAAAAAAAATAAAGTGTTATTTTTATTTTGTTTTTGTTTTAGTAACATATAAATCTTGTCCAACATTAGATTTATAGACCTGTGATGATATGTTGAGCTCTTCTTCCTCCTCTATGGTGTGTAACTTGCTGTGACCGGCCTCGGCCTCCACAGCAGCCTAAAACACATGATACCAAGAGACTGAGCTCCATGTAAAGCCTCTACATCAAAAAGAATCGGTTAACATGGTTCCAGCATCTGGTTAGTTACTTCCTTCTTTTGGAAATGTTTTGGTTACACCCATGTGGGAAGAAGCATGAAGTTAGACCCAGAATTTGAAAACCAAGTGTCTCCTCTCACCTGAGAAGTCCTCAGAAAACCCCAGGAGGAGCCAGAAAGCAACGCTAAGGAGCTGCAACTGGAATCTGACCATGGACACCTGAAAGAAAAAACATTTTGGGAAATGTTGGACACTTTTGACTTGATCTGTTGATATCTGGACTGTGGTGGATTCATGGGGTCTTGCTCTTCTCTCTATAAGGTGTGGAGGAGTGGGTGAAGAGTCAGAGTCATCCTGGTGACATTATCTATAAGTTGAGTCCCAAGAACTGGAGTCCAGTTTCCAGAGCCTGGCGTCCAGTTTCCAGAGCCTGGCGTCCAGTTTCCAGAGCCTGGCGTCCAGTTTCCAGAGCCTGGCGTCCAGTTTCCAGAGCCTGGCGTCCAGTTTCCAGAGCCTGGCGTCCAGTTTCCCGAGCCTGGCGTCCATTTTCCCGAGCCTGGCGTCCAGTTTCCCGAGCCTGGCGTCCAGTTTCCCGAGCCTGGCGTCCAGTTTCCCGAGCCTGGCGTCCAGTTTCCAGAGCCTGGCGTCCAGTTTCCAGAGTCTGGCGTCCAGTTGTTTGGACTCAACTTCCAGATAAAACATGGACGTGGAGTAAAGAAACTCGTCATTCTTGGCATCTAGAAGGTAAATCTAAAGTTTATACTGAAATAAATTTGATGAACAAATACTGACAAGTACTGATTGGACGTGAGTCACAAATCTTTTATAAGAGGAAAGTAAATGTTTTCTGTAAAGTGAAAACTTTGAAACAGACACAGGAGAAACAAGATGAATCAGCATGAAGAAGATAAACCCTCTGAGCAGACGATGGCTCCTCCAGGCTCAAGATCAATGGAAGTTTTCTGGGTTAAACGGAAGTCTCAAAGTTTCCATGTGATGAT
Organism: Pachypanchax playfairii; assembly: GCA_006937955.1. NCBI lineage: Eukaryota > Metazoa > Chordata > Actinopteri > Cyprinodontiformes > Aplocheilidae > Pachypanchax > Pachypanchax playfairii. The sequence goes on along the minus strand of SSNP01000174.1, from coordinate 49,586 downwards.
GCTGTCTACGCTGTAACTACCAGCAACCTCCAGTTTGTACACAGATCATACAAACACTCCAGCTGCTGTTCAGTTCAGACTCTCACAACAAAAAATCTCCCCCTCATCAATAAGATGTTCATCCTGAAGCTCCAGTTCACCACTGTTGAAGCAGCTTCTGCTGTTTTATGAGCAGACAGATCTGAATCAAAGATACATGGTACTGAGTGTATAAGGATTCAACGTATACAGGAACACGGGAGTAAACCAGGATAAAATGAAAGTTGTTTTCATTAACTTTATAACGAAAACCTTTTTTAAATTCTCAGATTGAAAGGAAGTGATTTGCTGCGTTTTCCACGGTTAAATGGGATAAGAGGTGAGTTCAACAATCTGAGCCACACCTTCTTCATAATAACATTAAATTGTTTTTTTCATTAACTTCTTTATGTACCATGTGTTATAGGTGCAAAATACCTGAAATTGGTGTCAGAAAAAGTCTCAGAACACAGACGCACAAAGATATCCCTGAAAAGTCCAGCTGGTGCCACGTTGACAATAGGTCCCCTGGAGGACACAGAGTACAAAGACAAACCTGATGAGGTGAAGGGTTGCAGCAAATTCTATCTCCCTACAGCAGTTAAAATGGAGGTAATCGGCTACATAGGGGGCACCTTCTGCCCGTGTGACCAACTTCTGATGATGATTTGTGAGAATGGAAAGCTGTACGGCTACGATGGTGACGAGCTGCATCTGGTGGCTTCCAGCCAGTACCAGCTGTTTGAAGAGGGAATAGACTATCCTTCATCCAAGAGCTTTCACTATGGGCAGGCTTTTAACCAGATGGTGAGTCTCTAACTGAGAGCATGAACGTTTATACCTTGTTAACGAGGGATTAACAAGGACTCTGACAGTTGTTTTGTGTTGTCTGGTTTCCTTAGACAAAAGAGGATTGGGACAAAGTGAGGAGTGGCCCCACGGGCAAGAGGTTAGATGAAGACCGATGTAAACGGATGGAATCAGAAAAATCCAGAGTTTCTAAAATTCTCAGACTCAACAGACAGAAACAGAGGTGAGTGTTCTTAAGCTTTAGGCGCCAAAGTCACAGAGTTGCAACAATTATCAATTATCACGCAATGAACAGATATTATTATTTTTTCAACCCACCACCACTAGATGGTAGTCATATTCTCTGAGTTTAACCCAACGTTTATGCACATTTATGTAGATAATGTTTAGGTACTGTTGGAACATGAATAAGTAAATACAAAGCTCTGAATCAGACGAGGTACTCCGCTGCTTGTATTTGCTGACGTATGTTCCAGATCAATCAAAGGAAGTTTGAGACAAAATGAGAAAAGTTTCACGTTTGATGTTTTCTGATAAAGATTCGGAGGGAGGCGACATTCCATGTCCCGACAGCCAGAGGCTGTGTACACGGACCAGGATGCCCAGGCAAATACCCAGTTCTACCCAGTTCTGCCCAGTCCTCTCCGCACCCGACCCCTATGGCTCCCTTTGCAGGTGGTGGGTCCACGGGGGGGGGGAACATGTTGCCTCTTCAGGCTGTGCCTGGCGGGGCCCCATGGGCAAATGCCCAGGCACTCGCTGGCGAGCCCCCTTAACCCAGGCGTGGCTCCAGGGTGGGGCCCCGGCTGCGCTGTACTGGGCGGATACAAGCAGTCCAAATGAATTTCCTCCACAGAGCGGCAGGGCACTCCCTTAGCAATAGGGTGAAGCGCTTGGTTACCCGGGAGGAGCTCGAAGTAGAATTGCTGCTCCTTCACGTCAAGAGGAACCAGTTGAGGTGGCTTCTGGATGCCTCCTGGGTGCCTTCCTGGGGAGGTGTTCAGGGCACGTCCCACTGGGAGGAGGCCTCTGGGAAGACAAGGGACACACTGATGGGACTGTGTCTCTCAGCCGGCTTGAGAAAGCCTTGGGGTTCCCCCCAGTTGAGCTGGAGAGGGTGTGTGTTGATAGGGAGGTCTGCTCTGAATGCTGCCTCCGCGACCCGACCCCGGATGAAGCAAAAGAGAGAGGGAGGATGGATGATGGATGGATTTGGAGGGAGAATATTTACCTTTTTAGGAGATGATTCACAATTGGAGGCAGAGCAGAAAGACGCGTCCTTGAGGAGGCGAGGGAGTGAGCTCCTGCAGCTCGCAGGGTAACATTAATAAACATTGATAACAGCAATATTTTCATTTTATGATCAAGTTAAGGGATGATGATTCAATCCTGTTTGGTTGGGTTGGGGTTTGGGATGAGGGGATGATAAGGCAGAAGTGTCCCTTCAGATAGGAGGATATGGGGGTGCACTAAAGCGGTGTTTTGGGAAAAGCACTGCGATGTTCTTACAGGTGTTCTACTGATGTTTTTAGTTGTAATCAGGTCAATAAACCTTAGTGCACGTTTGGCTAAAGTTATGTTAAAGCTGTTGAGTGACTTCAGGTAATCGTTCCTTCTTCTCTCCCCTCCAGGTTACTGAAGCAGCATGGCAGCCCCCTTCCTGACCACATCCTTAATCAGATGAAGAACGAGGAAATCTCATAAACAACTACCGTATACGCAATATTTTCGGGAATAAAAATCACAGCAAAAACCACAAACTAGTCAAATCTTCTGCGAACTTTATTACATTATGATTCCGATATTACTGAATTTAATGAACAGCTTAGAGGACAGCTGACAGCTGATATGGACATCAAACAGCTGTGTGTGTGAATAAGAAGTAATATAAGTTAAAGCGGTGTCAGGCAGGAGAATTTGTTTCTTTTGTAAAAGTATATTTGTGACGAAAAAATGTAAAAAACATTTTGTCAAACAATGCTGTGCATCACTTTCATCTTTTATATTGTACACAATATGAATCAAGCTTGAGTCCTTCATGACTTTTATACATTCTCATTGTTTTATTATCACTGTGTTGAAATAAAGTTTTCTAAAGGTGCGACTTCTATTGATATCACATCTGACTGATCAGAGGGGTGATTCATTAAGTCGGGGTTTACATGTTTACTCTGAGTTGACTTACTCTGAGCTGTAAAACTTGAGTTTAATGTTCCTAAACAGTTTTTAATCATTTATCTAGTACCTATAAACCACAGCAATATTCTCACCTGATACTCTAGTGAGAAATTGTGTTTAATACCAACTATCAAATAAACTGAGGTCATTCACACAGTTTCAACATTTTTATGTAATACATTTCTATTTATTTTATATACACAGTAATGAGGGTGTTGCTCCAGTCTGTTGTGGTGATGGACTGTCTATGATGTGACCCTCATCCATGATCATGAGCTCTGGATTGTGGCAGAAAAAATAAGCAGCTGAAATGAGTTTCCCCTGTAGGATGGCTGGTTCGTTAAGAGATAAGTGCTCTTCATATTCTCTCAACCTGGAAACACCTTGGGATCACCTGGTTGGAGGTTGAGAGTTTTGTTGGGGTGGGACATGTCTGGGTTTCCCTCCTGTGACCTGACCTTGGCTGTTTGATTGTATATTGGTGGTTGGATAAACTAATTCTTTTAAAGAGATAAAGCTCTTAGAATCAGAAATGAGTATCAAATCTGACCCAGTAGCATTAAAGGTTTGGTTAGTTACTTCAGTCAGGTTTTAATAATATAGTTAAAACTATTAAATGATTTTTAACAGTGAGCGTCATGTTGAAACTGAGCTGTGCAGATCTGTTTGTGTAACGTTTGTTATCTCTGTCGATGTGGGAGTTCCTTTGAGTGTTCTGGTTTCCCTCCGCAGTCTACAGCATGCATGTTGTGTTAAAGTATTAGAATCCTGGTCAAGATAATAGCAAAAATGCAAAAAAACAAACTCAGTTAAATACATACACTCACCGGCCACTTTATTAGGTACACCATGCTAGTAACGGGTTGGACCCCCTTTTGCCTTCAGAACTGCCTCAATTCTTCGTGGCATAGATTCAACAAGGTGCTGGAAGCATTCCTCAGAGAGTTTGGTCCATATTGACATGATGGCATCACACAGTTGGCGCAGATTTGTCAGCTGCACATCCATGATGCGAATCTCCCGTTCCACCACATCCCAAAGATGCTCTATTGGATTGAGATCTGGTGACTGTGGAGGCCATTTGAGTACAGTGAACTCATTGTCATGTTCAAGAAACCAGTCCGAGATGATTCCAGCTTTATGACATGGCGCATTATCCTGCTGAAAGTAGCCATCAGAAGTTGGGTACATTGTGGTCATAAAGGGATGGACATGGTCAGCAACAATACTCAGGTAGGCTGTGGCGTTGTAACGATGCTCAATTGGTACCAAGGGGCCCAAAGAGTGCCAAGAAAATATTCCCCACACCATTACACCACCACCACCAGCCTGAACCGTTGATACAAGGCAGGATGGATCCATGCTTTCATGTTGTTGACGCCAAATTCTGACCCTACCATCCGAATGTCGCAGCAGAAATCGAGACTCATCAGACCAGGCAACGTTTTTCCAATCTTCTATTGTCCAATTTCGATGAGCTTGTGCAAATTGTAGCCTCAGTTTCCTGTTCTTAGCTGAAAGGAGTGGCACCCGGCGTGGTCTTCTGCTGCTGTAGCCCATCTGCCTCAAAGTTCGACGTACTGTGCGTTCAGAGATGCTCTTCTGCCTACCTTGGTTGTAACGAGTGGTTATTTGAGTCACTGTTGCCTTTCTATCAGCACGAACCAGTCTGGCCATTCTCCTCTGACCTCTGGCATCAACAAGGCATTTCCGCCCACAGAACTGCCGCTCACTGGATATTTTTTCTTTTTCGGACCATTCTCTGTAAACCCTAGAGATGGTTGTGCGTGAAAATCCCAGTAGATCAGCAGTTTCTGAAATACTCAGACCAGCCATTCTGGCACCAACAACCATGCCACGTTCAGAGTCACTCAAATTACCTTTCTTCCCCATACTGATGCTGGTTTGAACTGCAGGAGATTGTCTTGACCATGTGTACATGCCTAAATGCACTGAGTTGCCTCCATGTGATTGGCTGATTAGAAATTAAGTGTTAACAAGCAGTTGGACAGGTGTACCTAATAAAGTGGCCGGTGAGTGTACATTTCATGTTGATGCTGAGAGTAGAAAAGAAAACCTAAATCCTACCAGCAGAAACAAACTCAACATTTCATGTTTGTGACATGTTTGATCTATTTAATTAAAACTACACCACTTTTAACTTTTAATTAAAGAAAGTTACGGTTTTCTAGAGTTTAACAACTCACTACTTTCTGCTTGCGTTTCTACTGCCACACCCTCCAGGAAATGACTTCAAGTTCAGATGCTTCCTTATTTGTGCAGTTGTGACATCCCTTACGTTCTTCTTGTGTTCTGTAAAATAGGTAGACTTGAAATATATATTAATTTATTAACTGTGAATAAATTAGATAAAAGCAGTAGATCTGTAAACACACAGTTACTGTCACATTACAGAAACCAGACCAGGTTGTGTAATCTGAATCACTGAGTCAAGAGGGACGGCTTCATTTTTCTGTAAGTTTCTTTTTCTCAGAAGCTACAATGGTGAGTAGCAGCTTTGATGAGCTCTTCTTTGTTGTTCTCTATAAATGTTTCAGTGTAAATTAACATAAATGTGTAACTATTAGTATATGTCTAACTGTCTTGATTATAAATGACATGATTAGTTGAATCTATTAATTATATTAATTCAAATTACAGGATAAGGAACAGAACAATAGGTAAGTTAATAGAAGGAAAACACAATGGATTTAGAATTTTGTTTCTCTAAAACTGATTTTTTTTTTTTAGAGTGGATTATCTTAAAGAACAAAGTGTTTTTGAGGAAAATGCTAATCTGCTAATTATAGAAATGTTGGTCCTGGATAACCAGACTAATGAAGACACTTCAATGTTGGTGGACGAGGTATGTTTGTTACATGAATCATGATGATCCCAGCGGTCTGAATAAATCAAATAAATCTTTTCGTATATTTTCCCTTTTAAGATGCTTCATGCCATTTTCTTTTTGGGAATTATCACTTTTCCTGGATCGTTTTCACCTGAAAGGGTATTTGTTGGTGACAATGAGTTATTAGAGGATTTGAAGGAGCTCTACCCTCAGGCTTTTACACTTTATTCCTCCCAGCTGCCTCGACGGAGTCCATTTTCCTGTGTGCTAGACATGGTAAGATATTAAAAGAGCATCATTATAGTAAAGTTAGACAGATTTTTATTTCACCTTCATATGTTTGTGTCTTACAATCAGTAATTGAGGTTTGTCATTTCAGTAATTGAATGCAAGTAACAACCTTGTTTTCATTGAAACATTATTTATTGTGAAGGATTATTTAAAAAATAGGAAAACTCAAATGTTTGAACATTTATTTATTTACGGGTGGTTTGAGATCAGGTGGTATAGAGCAGGTATATAACATTATTTTAATTATGTAACAGGTTATTTCCTTGTTTATTTAACATGGTGACAGCCTGTGGGGAAAAAAAACTGTTTTTGTCTGGTGGTTTTGGCGTACAGAGATCTGTAGTGCTGAGCTGAGGGGAGAGAAGATGTGAGATCCTGGGTGAGAAGGTCCCTGCTGATGCCGCCTGACCTGACTCTGGAGGAGTCCAGGTCCTGGATGGAGGGCAGATCAGCACCAGTGATTCTCTCTACAGACCTTATAGTTCTCTGCAGTCTGTTTCTGTCTAGTTTGGTTGCAGAACCAAACCGGATTGTGATGGACCAGCAGAGACTCGATGATGGTTCTGTAGAAGTTCACCAGCAGCTCCTGTGGCAGGTTGAACTTCTTGAGCTGCTGCAGAAAGTTCAACCTCTGCTGGATCTTTTTAGATACTTGACGATATGTTGGCCATCCATTTCAGGTTCTGGGTGATGGTGGTCTCCAGAAACCTGATGGTATAGTTACAGGTTTATTGTAAATGGTGATGGAGACAGAGGTGAAGGGATCTTCCTAAAGTCCACTGTTATCTCAACAGTTTTTAGAATGTTGAGCTCTAAATAGTTTCTAGACTTCCTGTCTGTACGCAGACTCGTCTCCATCCCTGATGAGGCTAAAAGGAACCGAAAATATGAGCGTCAAAAGCACCTATATGTTAAAACAGAACAAATTTGTTTAATAGATTTATTTGTATTTGAAAAACGTTACACAAATAGCTAACGGAATCTATTGTGTCAAACAGGAAGTCACGTGTGTAATTCTGTTTGCTTCCAGGTGGTGAAGCTGTATGGAGAAGAAAGTGAAGAGGAGATAAAGGATCAGCTAAGAGAGCTCTGCACTAGGATGAAGGACAACGATAATACAAAGATTTTGAAATCCACTGTCATCTGCATCTCTCAGGTTTCTAATTCAAAGAAGTACTATGGAGTGTCCATGTCCACTCATCGTAAGCCTTCAAGGCAAATCATCATTGCTGCATCCTGTCTCAACTTCTGGCATGAATATGTAGCTGAAGCAGTGTTGAGTTTCTATCCTCAGACAGTGAGGAAGCATTACTTTGATGGTACCATCAAACTACCTGAAAACATCAGAGTAGAAGCCTTCAACATCAACGAGCAAAGAAGAATGGATCCTTGTCTTGCCTGTAAAGATTTGTTTGCCCTGAACACAACTGAAATCAAAAAGAAATCCCCTTATGGCAACTGTGCAGAACCTGCAAGTCTGAGCAAATTGTTCAAAAATGAAGATGTTAATAACCAAGTTCAACGATTTACAAATCAGAATGTAAATGACAGGATGAGGGCTGAACGCGATGTTTCAAAACATCTTGACAATGTACTGAAACAGTTAGCGAAAGAGAATTCTGTCTTTAGATGGGATAATCGTTACTACACACCACAAAGTGCAACCGTTTAATGTCAGAGGAGGAAAACTGATCAGAATAAATACAAATGTTTTCATAAGGGATTTACATTTCTGTCAGTTATTCATAAGCAGGAAATAACAAAACTGTATTTTTTAGCACACAACAACATTAAAACTGCAATATGGAGTTTCTTCTCAGAGAGCAAACTGTTGTACCTTTAAGTCCCGCCCCTCTGTGTCCATGATACGATAGCCAGGTCTGCTCTCATCCCTGCACGTGCACCAACTTTGATACGATGGTCACTTCATGAGTAAGTTACATTGATTCAATTTCTATGTTTATTTAAGGCGGTTGCTGCTCCACGATTCACATGTCTTTGTAGCGTTGTAAACAATTCGTAAACGCCGGCCGGGTAGTTCTTCAGGATACGTGCATCACGCTTGGTTAATTAAGAGGTGTACTATGCAGATGGCTAATACTATTGGCTAATGCAGGGCGATGCTTTGTTAAAATTAAATGTGCCCCTACAGGACAGCGGGGGGCTTTGAGAAAGAAAAAAAGGAAGTTTTTATATTACAGAAATGGGTCGGACTATAATGTTTATGGAATTTCAAAAAATCATACATAACTCTTGAAAATGGGAAACCTCTGGAGCTTTTAGTGAAATAAATACATTGTTTTGTTTTGAAAAAAGTCCATGTTTTAATCTTTTAATTTTTATGTTTGTTCAGTTTATTATGTTCTTCTGTAGTTTGGTCATTTTGTGAATTATTGTAAAATCTGAATTTGTTGTCATCTCTTTTAGGTTTTATTGTAAAAGATATTAACTGAGAATAAAAGATCAGTCGTTTTGTACTTGTTCTGCTTCATTTTGACACACTTCTGAAACTGAAAACTGAAACATTAATTCTAGAATCTGTGTCAACACAAGCCAACAAATCGGTGGTGACATAAAAGTTCATTCTACCTTTTGGCTCTCGTGATAACCAGCCAAACAGTATGATGATATTAACATGATGAGTTCACGTTCCACACAGAAAACTGCACCAGCATACACATTTATTGAAATGTATTTTTACTTTGAATATGTTAAACTGTCTTTTCTCATCATTTAATAAAGTGACTGATGAATTTCGAATGTTTATTTACACTCATAAGATCAACTTATAGTATGTCTTACTATAGAATACTTTATTTTATGATTTACTAAGAGTCCATATATTCCGTTTAACCATGTGGTCTGTTTAAATTCATGATAATGATTAATTTAATACTTCAGAAGTTGACTTTAGTTCATCGAGTCACATGTGTTTGATAGACTTTTATATCATTTATGTTCTTTGTTTCTGAATGAGACACAGAGACACTTTTTATTTAATTCAGACTTAGACATTATTTACATGTAGAGGTTTTTTTTCTCTCCTGCATCCACACAAAGATCTACATATTTTAACTGACAGACGGAGGTTATGGGGTGCCAAGTGTAAAATTTTTATCAGTTATTGGAAATAGACTTTTTTTCCTATTTAGCTTACTTTTCCAACATTTAGCACACTTTCATCACATTTAACCAGATAGTGTCTAAAATCATCATATACCAGCATGTTTGTATTGCATACATCTTTAAAAAATCTAAATCCTAAATATTAAATCTAAATGTTAAATCTAGATCCTATATTAAATCTAAATCTAAAAGTGAAAAGCTAAATCTAAATGTTAAATCTAAATGCTAAATTTAAATCTGAATGTGAAATGTTAAATCTAAATGTAGACATTAAACCTAAAAGTTAAGTATTTAATCTAAATACTAAATTTATATCTAAATTTTAAATATTAAATCTAAATGCAAACATGAGAACATTTAGCTGACACATTTAGATTAACATTTAGATTTAATATTTAACATTTAGGTTTAATGTCTAAGATTTAGATTTAACATTTGGATTTACCATTTCACATTTAGATTTAGCATTTACATTTAACACTTAGATTCAATATTTAACATTTAGATTGAACATTTAGGATAAACTTTTTTTTAAAGATGTATGCTATACAAACATGCTTGTATATGATGATTTTAGACACTTTATCTGGTTAAATGTGATGAAAGTGCTAAATGTGGGAAAAGTAAGCTAAATATGAAAAAAGTCTATTTCCACTAAATAACGAAAATTTTACACTTGGCGCCCCATAGAGGGTTTGATTGACCCTGTTGACCAGAAGTCCACCCTCTTAACCAGACCTGATAAAAACCTGAGACTCATGGAACACCCACAGTTCTTCAGTTCCAGTCATGGAGTTGCCAAAGTGTTTTGAGTTTTAAGGTGATGAAGAATGCTTACTCTTCTTCATCACTCATAAAGACCTGAAACCAGCATTTCTAAGCTTGCGTCTGAAAGTGAAAGTTACGTTAAAACCAAGCACACCATTGTTTTTCTTGTGAAATTACCAATAAGTTTGATGTGTCACATGACCCTCTTCTTATTACTACTACTACTACTACTACTGTCATTTAGCAGACGCTTTTATCCAAAGCGACTTACATTGAGAGAACATACAAGCAAGAAATCAAAGAGAAGGAAACAATATAAGGAGGTGGACTGTTTGGAGTCCAGTTTAATTCCGACGCTGATACATCAAGTGTATCAAAAATTTTTATTTTATTTTATTTTATTTTATTTATTTTTTTTAAGAGATAAACTCCCAAATCGCTATCATAAATCATAAATCAATTTCTCATTAAGATTGAAAGTGTTCTTTAAAGAGGTGAGTCTTAAGTCTGCTCTTAAAAGTAGGTGCCGACTTTGAGGATCGGACCGAGTTTGGTAGGTCATTCCACCATCGGGGGACAACAGAGGAGAAGAGTTCGGAACATGATCTCATGCCACGTTGTGGTGGAAGCGCTAGGCGTCTTTCAGCGGCTGAGCGTAGCTGACGCGTGGGAATGTAGCTTTGGATGAAGGAGTGAAGGTAAGTAGGAGCTGTGCTGAGCTTTTTTATTGAAAAAACAAAAGTTGGATCCAAGATGGCCGACTTCAAAATGGCGACCATGGTCACCACCCATCTTGAAAAGTTTGCCCCCTCACATATACTAATGTGCCACAAACAGGATGTTAATATCACCAACCATTCCCATTTTATTAATGTGTATCTATATAAATGGCCCACCCTGTATTATATAGTCCACCATTTGTGTCGTACTGTCTTTACTTATCGAGTCAAACTGCGAAAATGCTTCATGAGCTCGGTCTTTTTGTTCTTTCAGGTATTTTGCAAGCAAGATTTCCATACCGTTGTCTTTGTTAAGATCATCTGCTGATATTTCCACCCCAAGCTGCGAGAGTCTGAAGCAAGACACTAAGCACCTGCGTTTTGTAGTATTTTACTTTCTGAAAATGTCTTGGTGAAAATGTGCATTTGGCTGTGAGAGTTACAGGAATTTATTCACCATTTTATTCAGGCAGCTTGAGGGGCAGCACTCACAAGAAGGGGGCCTCAGGGAGAGATGGGATTTTAGGTAAACCGAGAGTTTTACTTGCTGGTTGAAGAATAACTCGAGAATATAAGTTATATTTTAGGACAAATTAATTCTATATAATAATATATAAGTAATATTTTATCACTATGTGCCTATCGCAGATGTTGAAAGCTATAAAATAGCAGGTTATAGAACCTTTAAGTCAGAAAACTTCCAAAGTGCTTCACACTACAGTCTGTCATTCGCTCATTCACGCACACACTCACACGTTTGGTGATGATAAACTACACACATGTTGTAGCCACAGTTGTCTAGGGACACACACTAACAGAGGTGAGGCTGCTAGACACCACCGGACCCGCCGACCAACACCAAACAGACAGGAAGGGTGAGATGTCTTGCCCATGGTCACAACAGTCTAGCGACCTTTTCTTTTCTGGGAGGTGTGGGGATTTGAACCAGTGACCCTCTGATTACCAGACAACCCTGCTCTATGAAGTAGGTTCAGGATGGACAGGGGTCCTCCCTCCCTCACACACTCCTGGATCATAAATCCGTAAATTCTTTTTACATCTTTTTCAAATGTTGAAGTTGTCCATAAATTAATATTTTATACTTTTTCAGTGTTATTTTGTTACTTTCATAAAAGTTAAACACCCATTTTCTGAACCTGCATCTTCCTTTTCAGGGTCGCAGGGGGCGGGTGCTGATCTCCAGTCTGTCCGTCTTTGGACGAGAGGCGGACAGGTTGCCAGTCCATCACAGGGCCACACATAGACAAACAACCAGGAAGGAAGGAAACCTTAGTCCCTGGAGAAAATGCACGCATGCACAGGAAGAACATGCAAACTCCATGTAGAAAGGCCCCAGCCTGGATTCGAACCCAGGACCTTCTCGCTGCAAGGCAACAGCCAACTGCGCCACCGTGCAGCTATCATTGAAACATGAAATATTTAGATCAAAGTCACTGATCTGCACATAGATCCAGTTTTTTCAATTGCGACCCAGACCACTTCAGCATGTGGTCCTAAATCTGATACGTATCCGATCTTTTGGCATGTGATTTCAGTCTGAATGGCCAGGTCGCATTCTATCTGATCTGTACGTCATCAATACGTGACATACATGACTATTCTGCGTCGAGGACACGGGATCAAAAAGTAAATAACAGCAACGGCAGACGGCATGGGGATAAGTCAGTGGTGAGAAACCGAAGTGTCTGAGTTTAATATTTGGGGAGACAGCTCTGTTCAGGCCAAACTCGAGGGGTGGTATTGGAACCGCGCGGTTTTTGAAAAACATTTCCAAAGAAATGACAGAGCGCGGGTTTAAATGAAACTGGCTCCAATGGCAAAGAAAAATTAAATATCTCTGAGCTAAATGCAAGGAGGCACTGTTTGTCACGGGCTCAGTGATTCTTGTGGCCCACATTGCAGAACTCAGACTCAGACAGCGATCTCAGGTGCAAAAGGTGACAAGATATATATACACACAATGTGATTTTGTGCTCCAGGGAGGGTTCCAGAACTGGGGAGATGAGAGTTAGTGTTTTGCCACAGGTCGAGGTCTGTAGATATTTCAGGGAGTAGGAGAGGTATGACTCACGAGAGGCAATTGCTGGTGGTGCTCAAAGGGGGGCAGGTCCAGTGCGGTGCTGTGCAGGGAGTTGGTCAGTCCAGGTCGGGTGAGGGCGCCAGAGGGAGGCAGGCAGAGCTCAGGGAGATCAGACGCTGGAACACAAGGAAGGACTCAAGAACACACAAGGAGCAGGGTGCAGGAATCCCGAGGAGTACAGGGGTAAATCACACAACACGGAGGAGATAATATCAAACGTTCTCAGAAATATCACTATGAAAATCACTAGGAGATTTGGCACTAGGGAGCTACCATGTAGGTCAACAACCAGGCAAAGAATGAGCGTCTTCCTCAGGCTTAAATACATCTCTGCCAGGTGTAGTCAATCATCTGCCTCACTCTCCAGCGCAGCTCCTCACTGAAAGAGATGACTCACCCAACACAGAAAAAACACAGCACAAGCACTGAACCTGACACTGTTCCTTCTAATGTGCATGTGTGACACATTCAAGACGCATTCCTTTTGTACAGCAATTCACATTCAGGTCGCATTTCACTGGCAATGTGAACAACCTTGCAAAAAGATAGGATTTCACAAAAAAACTGGAATTGAGCATTAAGACCTGCAGTGTGAATGTAGCCTTAAATACCAGTTTTAATATTGATTAATATCTAGGCATCAAGTATTTTGACAACCTTAGTCCCAATACAGTGAAATCCCGCCCTGCGGACACCCCTCGAGAGTGGACACCCCTGTTCAGTGGACAGGTTTTGGGCCGATGAAGCATTTTTGCTACTTACATCACCCCTCTAGAGCGGACACCCCACTGTTCAGGACAATTGACACTTTTTGTCCACCCAAAAAATAAAATCAGTAAAAATTCGCCCCGCTAACTGACAGTGAACGAAACGAAAATGAAACAAAGAAAAAAAAAACGGACAAATATCTATAAAATTTTATTCAAAATTGAGACATATTCAGAAAGGCATTTGACTGTGCGCTAGTTCATAAAATAAAACTGTACAGATTAAATGGTTTTTCAATGGTTTACGGACATTTCTAGATGACAGGACACCAAGACACCCTACCCCACTGGGGCAGACACCCCACCATGACGGACAAAATGTCTGGTCCCGTCAGTGTCTGCTATAGTCACTGTACCCGCACTGCACCCTATGGTCCTCCACAAAGTGCACTTAGCAGAAGTGTACATAAGGGTTCCAGTGTGTAGTAAACAAGTGCGCACATATTGCTGTTGTCATGATTTTCTTAAGTTTCTGTGGTGGACTCCCAAGTCAAGCTGCAGACTCCAGACCAGGGACAAAGGTGAAGGTTCAAAGATTTTAATATGACTCAACACTGACAAAAATGGCTTTGCTTCTGCAGGCCCAGCAGGAGTGGGTCAGCAGCCGCTGACGGGAGCGGTCTAGTCTGAGCAAGTGGAGGAGAGGAGAGGTTAGTGACTGTACGGCAGTGAAGCTGAGTAATAATGAATGGAGGTGATGGCTTACAGTTGTGATAAATTGCAGGGGTCCAGGGGAAGCAAGCAGGTGCCAGTCAGCTGAGGCTGGCGTGTGAGTGTTGGTGGACAGACAGGCTCTGATTGTGGCAGGTGGATCCTGGGGCTGGAGGAGCGGAGGCAGGCCGGAAGAGGAACCAGAGAGAGGAGGCCGGTATGGAACCCGTGACCTGGGAGATCCTGGACGGAGGCAATGTGGAAACTCCCGAGGAGGTCCGGGATGATCGAGAACACAGCGTGGGAGCTTCACGAAGGGAGGCTTGCCCAAGGAGAGCACAGTGTAGGAACCATGAGAGGGAGGATGGTCCAGCTGAGGAAGTCCTGAAGAGAAACACAGGTAAGGATGAGCTCAAAGCACTCATGCACAACCAAGTTGCGAGATAATACTTTGATCACTAAGTTGACCATATGCCACAAAGCAGAGTGGAACAATCTGGTGCCTGCTCTCTCCAACCGCTCCTCTCTTAAGCCCGGAGGCGGATGATGGAACTGGATCTACCTGCCACTAATGGCTGCCATGCCCCCTGGAACACACGAGAAAAACCAACACACTCACGCACACAGCAGAGTGACACCTGACAGCTGTATTGGGACAGCGAGAATTACGTAAACATGTGCCACAGTGTGTTGTATCTACATGACAACCATAATAGTGGTGCCGGTTGCTGTTTGTATTATTTTGATGCTAAAAATGATTTTAAAACTCCAACAAATATTTATTTTGAGGAGAATGACGCGCAGGAACCTGAAGAGATTTATAAAACAGAATAAGCTACAGCAAAGACATCTTCAGGCTCCACTCTGTGATGTTGGGAATGTTGTGCAACACACAGCAAGCAACAGTGATCAAGGCAACCTTGGCTGGTGCATAAAGTGCTCCTTTAGTGTGGTCCAAACACTGAAACCTGCTTTTCAGGATGCCGAAAGTGTTCCATGTTTTTAGTTCGTATGTGAGCCAGATTAGATCAATGTTCAGTAGGAAGGGGAAGTGCACCATCACCGTATGAATAAGATTATGGGCTGCCATTAGATTTATAAATGTGCAGAATGATATCTACAGGGCACGAATAACGTCAAGCACGTAATGCATCACAAGTGTTTGGAAAAATTATGTATCTACTAACATAACATTGCATTCAAAACCTGTGACACTCACCAGAAAAACTGTCCTGGGAGATGCAGCTGCTCTATTCTTCGCATCAATAACTTTAGGTTACTGTCATAACCCCGGTTCTCTGAGTCACTTATAGCACCAGTTCCAGATGCTTGTCGTGGATCTCCTCTGTTTCTTCATGAACCAGGATGTCCTCCATGTAGATTTGCGTTCCTTCCAGCCCCTTCAGCGCCTCTGTCATTTTCCTCTGAAAAATCTCTGGAGCGCGTGTAATTCAAAATGGGAGTCTACGAAAAGCGTATCTCCCAAATGGGGTGATGAACATTGTGAGCTTGAAACTGTCATTATGGAGAGGGATTTGATAAAATCCACTGGCTGCATAAAGTGAGGAGAAAACTTTGGATTCTGACAGCCTTGGCATGATCTCTTCTACTGTTGGTAAAACATATTTCTCACGTTTCACAGCTCGATTCCGACGTTTCACAGCACCGCACCTCCTTCCTGTTTGGCTTCAGCACTGGAACCATTGCAGCACACCACTCTGTGGGCTCTGTCACCTTTTCAATGATGCCATCCTGTTCCAGTCTCTGCAGTTCTTTCTTCACAAGTGGCATAAGTGGAAGTGGTACACGTCTGGCTACATGGACTGCGTGTGGCTGGGCGTCCTCTTTAATGATTATCTTAACAGGTTCTGTCTTTAAAAGAGCACTTGTGCCAAAAACACTGCTGATGTTTTGCACTCTTTTCACCAAGCCCATATGTACTGCTTCCAATCTGCTGAGTAAATTGCTGCTTTGTCCTTGTATCACATACACTGGGAACGTGTATTCTCTCTCTTTGACAACCGGAGTGGCCCTGAACCAGCCCAGGCCTCTCAGTTTCCCACCTGGACCTAAGAAACATGTCTCTGAGGGGCCCAGTTTATGTGTGTTTCCCAAAGACTTGAATGTGTTCTCACTTATAATAGTCACATCTGCCCCAGTGTCTATTTTAAATGTGAGGAGAGAACCCTTAATAACAAGATCTACAGTCCAGTTTTCTTGGCTAGCATCTCTGCTAACTTGGAATTGACTAAGAGTCTCTGTGACTTCACTCACTGCTTTCGTGTGACAAACACGAGCCCAATGTCCTTTCTAATTACACTTCTTGCAAGTACTTTTGAAAGCTGGGCGCTGCACCTACCGCAGGTCTTCTTCTCTTTGAAGCGAGTTGTCTCCACCGTGCATCTTTTGTCCCTCTGCTCTTGCCGCTGCTTGTTGCTGCTCACACTAACCACTTGTAACTCTGGTGTGGCCGTCTGGAGGCTAATCTGCTTAGCTACCTCCTCGCTTTGCTTTACTTGTTGAACAACTTGAGCCAGGGTAAGGTCCGCAGTGAGCTGGAACTTTTGTGACAGTTCTTTGTCTCGGATCCCAACAACCATCTTGTCACGAATGTGCTCATCTTGTTTGTCACAGTTCTCCGCTAGCTCGTTCAACGCTCTAATACAAGCCTCCGCTTTTTCTACCGGAAGCTGGCTCCGCTGATGAAAACAGGCCCTCTCATGAATTGGATTCCTTCTTGGTATAAATTAGTCATCAAACTTCTGAAGCACAACATTAAAGTTTTTCTTGGCTGCCTCTTCTTCAAATTTAAACGAGCTAAATATCTTTTCTGCTTCACTGCCCATGGCATATATTAGTGAACAGACCTGGACTTCTCCATCCTCCTTGTTGAGTTTCGTTGCTATCCGAAGCGCGAAAACTGTTGTTTCCACTCTGCCCATTCTGCTAGGTTCGTGAATTTAAACTCCTCCGGCGGGTTAAACTTCGACCTAGTTGTCCTTCACCAACACCGGGCCACTTCTGACACCATGTAATGTTGTTTAACGTAAGCAGAATGAAGGAATGACACGGAGTTCTCGACCTGTTTCTCTATTCAGCAATCTTCTTCAAGCAACTGTTTTCAGTTCTCTCTTGTTGCATTCAGTGTCCCTTCACAACATAGGAATTCTTATACATTACAAAAAGGGCAAAATGGCGTCTACCGGGCACTGGAAAGACAGGAAATCTCTATCCTGGCACCAGGCCCTCAAACACCCTCCATTTTGAGTCATATAGGGACCTAGTGGAGGGGGCTCTAGCGTTCTGGATAGTCTGAATGACCGCTGGAGGCAGTCCCATTGCCTCTAAGCTGAGCCACTCACGAGCCAGACCCACAGGCATAGGCGTTCCCGATGCGGGTGGAATATTGTTCCCCCTGCCTGAGACACCAGACCCCTGCGAGGTGGCAATTTCCAAGGTTGGCCCCTCAGGAGCTGGAAAAAACCCGCCATCCAATGCATGGCGGGCCAGTGAGAGGCCACCAGCATGAGTGTATGGTGCTAAACACGTACCCTGAGCAATGTAGGGGGTATCAGTGCCACTGGAGGAAATGCATAAAGCAGGTCCCAAGGCCACTCGTGCGCCAGCGCGTCCACACCAAGCGGAGCATCCTGATCGCGTATTGAGAAGAACAGTGGACACTGAGCATTCTCTTTGGATGCGAAAAGATCTACCACTGCTCAGCCAAACCGGGTCCAGATCTGCTCCATTATAGCTGGATGCAAAGTCCAGTCCCCGTACAAGGGAGTTCCCCTGGACAATAGGTCCGCCCTCCGATTCAGGACACCCGGGACATGGGTGGCCTTGATCGAAAGGAAACACCTGCTGCACCACAGGATCAGTCTACGTTAGGAAGGAAACGCCTTTAGGACTTGGAAGACCGTGAAGAGTTCCAAATAATTTGCGTGTGTCCCCTGGAGTGCTGTGCTCCACACACCTCTCACATAATGACCCTCGAGGAGTCCGCCCCATCTGACAGACTCGCATCCGTCGTGACAACTTTCCTGGAAAAGATAACCCCTAAAGGTGTCCCTTGTGCCAGGAAGAATAGGCGCTGCCAACGCTGGAGCGCTGTGACGCACTGCACTGTGATCGTCACCTTGCACGCTCTGTGGCGCACTGGAGACAATTTCAAGGCTGTAACCCAGTGCTGAAACTCCCTCATGTGCAGGCGACCTAACGGCACAATCAGAATGGATGATGCCATTAGGCCCAGCAGTCGAAGGCACAGCCCGATCCGCACCGACCTGTGAAGGCGAAAGTGCGCGAAGCAAGAATCGGAGCATGTTTACGTGCGCTGCTGAGACACGGGCTGTAAACACCTCTGAGTCCAAATCTAACCCCAGAAAAGTAATTTTCTGTGATAGGATTAGTGTGCTTTTCTCCTGGTTTATTCTGAAACCCAGAGCATGTAAATGCTGAACCACTATGTGTGTGAGACACAGCCTCCTCCCTGGACCTTGCAAGCAGGAGCCAGTCATCCAAATACGTGGCCAGGCGGACGCCCCTCCCTCTCAGAGGGGCGATCGCTGCCTCCGTACACCGAACAAACACTCTCTGACTCAGGGAGAGACCAAAGGGGAGCACGATGTACTCGTAACAGATTCCCTGAAAAGCAAACCTCAGATATTTCCTGTGTGGTGGATACACTGGAATGTGAAAGTACGCGTCTTTCAGATCTACTGAAGTGAACCCGTCATTCTGACGTATCAGATGCACGAGGGATGCGTGTGTCAGCATCCTGAACTTTTACTTTCTGAGGTGTCGGTTCAGAGCCCTGAGATCCAGAATCGGGCAAATTCCGCTCCCTCCCCGGAAAATTCCTGGAGTAGAAGCCACTCTGAGCCTGCTTGGGAGGGATTACACAAATTGCTCGTTTCTCCAGCAAGGAGGAAATCCCTGCTTGGAGGACGTGAGCCAATGGTCCCTGAGCGTGAGAAAACACCACGCTAGAAAATCGAGGGGGAACTGAGGTGAACTGAAGCCTGTAACCCCTCAATATTGTTTTTAACACCCATTGTGTGCAACACAGCTCTCTAGTGGGTGCATCAGGTAGGTGCTCACGTTGTTTACTGCACATGCACGTGCACTTTGAGCAACGACAGTGTCTGTACACTGGGGATCCATATAAGGTGCCGGGCCGGCCACCAGGAGGCGTTCCCGTGTTACACTGTCCACTTTCAATGATTTTTGCTGCCCCCTTGACTGTATGTATGGATAAGCCAGCGAAACATAGTGCTTTTTTTTTTTGCACAATATGAGTGTTTGTGATGTTCTGATTAAAACCGGTGCAACCGGCACGACGTCACAAATTTGACCCACACCTGTCAGGAATCCCGAGGTGAGGGTCCCGAGGGAGGTGGGGGAAACACTCTGGAGTGACCGAGCAAGCGGAGCTGACAAACAGGGAACGTCCAGCTGCCTCACCGACAAAAAAAGGGGACTGTCAGGTCGCTCTTTTTTTCTTCCTGGCCTGCTGACTGCCGGGACACGCGGGTTGTGCCATTAGAGCGGGAGCAGGTGAAGGAGAAGAGCTGGAGCTCCGTGGCCACACCGGACATCCCACCGGACCTCGAGGGGTCAGCTGGGCTGGCTGAGGTTTTGGCGGGGCCTGGGCGGCAGTCTGAGACTGGTGCGGGGCTGCCTGGGGAGGAGGATCAAACTTTCTGGGAAGGCAAAGCTGGAGTGTTTCGCCTTCCTTTTTCTTAGCCTCGCACAACTGCTGCAGGCGTGCTAGAGCGGAGCCGAAAAGGCCGTCAGGCACAATCGGCATGTCTCCCGGCATGTCTCCCGGTCGGGAAGGTTGGTGAGGTTGAGCCATCGTGCTCGTTCCTGCAGAACCATCATTGCCACAGCTTTTCTCGTTGCTTGGACCGCACAGCGCTGAACGTGCAGGCAGACGTCCGATGGCACTGTGATTTCCTCCCACACATCAGGGTCCGGCCATGTCCTCGCACAACTCCACTTGATAAGCTGAGAGCATGGAGGTAACGTTCAGAGCCCTGACTTAAAGCGCTGCCGCTTTATAAGCCCTCTCGTTCAGCACTGACTGGAAGTGGTCCGCTTTTGAAAGGAGTGTGGGAGACCTGGAGGATGCCGCAGACAGCTGTGGGTGCAGATGTGCTGTTTGGAGGTTTGCACCTCCTCAAGGAGCTCTGGAAAGGCCGGAAGGAGAAGCTTCGCTGTCCTCATGGACTAAAGTAGCCGTTTTCCCTCATAATGGGACCTAACGGTTTCAGTCACCACGGACGGCCACGGGATGTTCAGCCTGGACGCAGCGCATTTGCACACAGACTGCATGCCCAGCTGTGCAGCTGGGGAGACCGCTCCATCCTGCAAAGAAGACGAGACACAAGGCTGTGCAGCCTGGATGGCGGGGAGGAAGGCGTCTTCCTCCTCGTCCTCCTCTGATATGAGGGACCCATCAGTGTCCTCAAATTCGTCCTCGTAGTCCAACAGCACGAGCAGACCTGGATCTTTACTCAATATTTTGTTCCCACAGGTACAGAGGTGAGCCGTCGCGCCCTCAGCCTCTCTGGTGTGAGAAGCGGCGTCCATACTGGTAAACTGGTGTGTTTAACCAAGGTACGCGGGCAGCACGTGAAGAAATGAAACAGTCGCACTGGTGTGTGAAGATTGTGAAAGTGTGCTCCAACCTTTGGTGAAGGTCCGAGCAGGAAAGCAAGCTAGTGTTCGGCGATGGAGTAAAAGGGAAACTGGCTCCAATCTGTGAANTGGTTAAGCTAGCTTTTCATCAGATATGTGATATATCTGTCTGACGGAGAATCATTCGATTGTAATTACACATCTAGACAATGAAATAAAATGTTGATTAGATTGGATTCTACACTTAAGAAAACATTTTTTGGTCCAGATAAATGTTTGGTTTTGAAAGATAAATGTTTACTCATGAAATAGTTTATTTTGTTATGGAGTGACTTTTGTGCTTTTGAAATTCAGTTTTGCTTCTGTAATGTTCTATTTAGTTGTTTTACTGTTATATTTTGTGTGAGGCTGTATTTTTTGGTTAATCCTTTTGACACAAATCTTATCCCATAATAATCAGCCAGTGCCTGAGACGATCTGGGTTCTTTTACTCTGTGTATTCTCGATAAACCTTTCAAATCACCACTGGAGATCCATTGTATGCATTCTAGTCCAGCCCACAAACATAACTTTACACAGTTAAATACAACTAAACATTGTTTGAGTAACATGAAAACCAAAAAAGTCTCTCAATGTGAAGTTTATTAAAAATTGTATCCAACATGGCAAAAACCAATACATTCAAACAAAGCTGTGAACTACAACTACACATTAACATTTAGCAAATGCAGAAGTATCTTACATTTTTAAACTTTATACTTCTAGTTCTTCAGAAACTGTATATCTATAAACATTTAGAAAAAGTAATGAAACGAAAAATTAAACATTTAAAGGTACAGTGTGTAAGAATTTTACAGTGAAGTACTCAACAGTCTAATGTCCCACTGATGTTGAAAAAAAGTCCCATTGTAACAGATCTCAATCTCAGCCGGCTGGGTGGCCACTAGTTTCGGTCATTTTAAAAAAGCTAGCCCAGACCGTAATCATTATTTACACGTCCAGACTTCCAGGTTCCATAACGAATCACATGTGAGTCTGCAAGGCTGCCAAGTCTTCAACACAAGCAGCTGTAATTCCACGAGCAGCAGCAAAAAATAAGAAACCACCTCATCCTTTCAACTGAGCAGCATGTGGCAACATGTAAAACAATCTAAAAGTCTATGAAAAAGATACATTTGAATCAGAATAAACTAAACTAAAAGAAACATTTACATCAGTTAGATTTTATAATTCATCAAACAGAAGGTTTCCCAAATATATTATAGCCACTAGATGAAAAAACTTTGTAGATTTTAAATCATTTTAACATTTGGTATTTAGAAATGAACACAAACACTTTCAGTATATATTCATTCACAATCCTGAAACTGGATCAGACCAATAAAGAATTATTTTGAAAGTGGAACATAATTTCCAACACAAACAATTACAAGAGAAAATATTTACACATTTATCACTTTAAGTCAACACCAAGAGAGTTACTCAAAAAAAAACATCAAACTATGCAAAATATTTCAAATACTGGAACTCTATGTTGTTTCTACTCAGTCATGAGTGTCTCTTATGGTGCGTTCACACCGTCCAACGTGTCCAGGCAGCAAAACGCTCAAACGGACAAAAGTTGCTGCTTAAATAAAAACACAGCTAGTTGCACACAGTCTGCGACACGCCAGTATATCACAGGCAGGTTGTCACGGGCTCAGTAATTTTTGTGACCCACATTGTAGGACTCAGACACAGACAGCAGCTCAGGTGCAAAAGTGAAAGGTTTATTTACAAATATATATGTGGTGAAGAGAATGTGCTCGGTGATCTGGTGCGCCAGGGAGAGTCTCAGCACTGTAATGGAGAGGAGAGTTAGTTCCAGAGCCACAGAGATGGATTGAGAGATCTTGCTCATACAGGTGGTGATAACTCACGGGAGAGATGCAGGTGGTTAAGCTTGAAGGGAGGGCAGGTCCAGTGCGGTGCTGTGCAGGGAGGTGGTGAGTCCAGGTCGGGTGAGGAGGCCGGAGGGAGACAGACAGGGTTCCAGACGATCAGACGCTGGACACAGAAAAACTCTCGGAACACAAGGAGCAGGGTGAACAATCCTGGAGAGAACAGGGTTAGTTACACACAGGGGAAAAAATCCAAACGTCTTCTCAAGGAGCACAAAAGGTTTCAAAATGTTTCTCGGAATCACAAGGAATTAATCACAAGGACGGCACATGGGAGCTACCATTCAGGTCAACAACCAGGCGTCGAATGAAGGTCTACCTCAGATTTAAGTAGCACCCTGCTCCTCATCAGCGCTGATCGCCACCAGGTGTAGGTAATCTGCCTCACGCTCCAGCGCAGATCCTCACTGAAAGTAGATGACTCACCCGACACAGAAAACACAGCACACACAAACACTGAACCTGACATTACCCCCCCCCTTAACGACCGCCACCTGGCGGTAAGGCACGAGAAGCCTCAAAATCCCTAATAAGCTGAGGGTCTTTAATGAAGGAGGCCGGCACCCAAGACCTATCCTTGGGCCCGTAGCCTGGGAGGGCTACGAGGTACTGCCGGCCTCTCCCACGTCTGCGGACATCCAGCAGACGGTCCACAGTGTACACCAATTGTCCATCCACAACTCGGGCGGGAGGGGGGGGAGTGGATGGAGGACACAGGGGACTAGAAATTACAGGTTTAACTAGGGACACATGGAACACGGGATGGATCCGCATGGAAGCGGGCAGACGGAGCTTAACAGTGGAGGGACCAGGAACGGACAGAATTTCGAATGGACCTATGAAGCGGGGAGCCAGTTTTTTCTGATTGTTTTTGAGCTGAATGTCACGGGTGGAGAGCCATACCTTTTGCCCAACGGTGTAGGTGGGCGCAGGGAGACGTCGCCGGTTGGCCACCTTCCGGTTGGCCACCTTCCGGTTGGCCACCTTCCGGTTGGCCACCTTCCGGTTCACCTCTTTAGTGTGCTCCAACGCGGCGACCGTCTGCGCCCAGGTGCGCCTACACCGCTGGACATGGGCGTGAACGGAGGGATGAGCTGGTGGTACGTTCTCAGAGGGAAATAGGGGAGGCTGGTAGCTTAAGGAGATTTCGAAAGGAGATTTGTTAGTGGCTGAGGAGACATGAGCATTATGAGCGTACTCCACCCAGGGGAGATGGTCGCTCCAGGTGGAGGGGTCGTTCGAGCAAACGCAGCGCAAGGCGGTCTCCAGCTCCTGATTCATCAGCTCGGTTTGACCGTTAGTTTGCAGATGAAATCCGGAGCTGAGGACCACCCACGCCCCGAGTGCCACGAAGAACTCCCTCCAGACCTGGGCAATAAACTGGGGCCCACAGTCCGACAGGACCTCCTGGGGGAGCCCATGGAGCCGGAACACATGTTTTACCAGAAGTTTTGCAGTCTCAAGGGCTGAGGGGAGTCTTTTCAAGGGGATGAGGTGACAGGCCTTAGATAAACGGTCCACAACTGTTAAGATTACTGAGAACCCTTTACTGACCGGCAGCCCTGTAATAAAGTCCAGAGCTACATGGGACCAGGGTCTGCCGGGGGTCTTGAGGGGTTGGAGCAGCCCGTGGGGATGATGATTGGAAGTCTTATTGCGCGCACATACCTGACAGGCTTGTACGTACTCCTTGATGTCTTTATACATGGATGGCCACCAGAAAGACCGCCGTATGAGTCCCACCATTCTCCCCACAACCTGAATGTCCAGAGAACCGGGCGGTGTGTGCCCAGTGGAGCAGGCGAGAACGAACTGTTTGTGGGACATACAGTACCTGCGGTTCGGAGGTTGGGTGGCCGGTCCAGGATCAGTCTGTTGTGCGCGACTAATAGCCTCTTTGATGTCCCACGTGACTGCTCCGATGACACAGGCTCGGGGAATAATGGTGCGTGTCTTGGGGGGTTCATCGATGGAAAACTGGCGGGATAGAGCGTCAGGCTTAATGTTCTTGGAACCGGGTCTGTAAGAGATAACAAAATTGAAACGAGAAAAGAAAAGTGACCATCTGGACTGACGGGGGTTGAGTTGCTTAGCTTCCTGAAGATAGGCTAGATTTTTATGGTCGGTCCAGACCACAACCAGGTCTGCTGCACCCGCCAGCCAGTGCCTCCACTCCTCAAACGCCAGCTTGATGGCCAGCAGCTCTTGGTCTCCCACGTCGTAGCCTCTCTCAGCTGTAGACAGGCGACCTGAGAAAAAGGCGCAGGGATGCAGTCGCTGGTCGTGCTGTCCCACCTGAGACAGCACAACGCCCACACCTGAATCCGAGGCATCCACCTCCATGGTGAACTGCTTGGAGGTGTCTGGCTGAATGAGGACGGGGGCACTGCTGAACTTCTCCTTCAGCTTACGAAATGCATGGTCTGCCTCTGGAGTCCAGCTGAAGGTTTTCTTGGTGGAAGTGAGAGAGGTTAGTGCAGCAGCAGTCTGACTGTAGTTCCTTATAAACTTTCGATAAAAGTTTGCAAAACCTAAAAAACTCTGGAGCTGTTTACGTGTAGAAGGTGTAGGCCAGTCCACAACGGCCTGCACCTTCACCGGATCTGGTTTCACCTGTCCATTTTCGAAGATGAAGCCCAGGAACCCCACAGATGGTGCATGAAACTCGCATTTCTCTGCCTTAACAAACAGGCGGTTTTCCAGCAGGCGCTGTAGCACCTGACGGACGTGGACCTTATGTTCTGCCTCTGATGAAGAAAAGATCAAAATGTCATATAGGTACACAAACACAAAGGAGTTCAGAAAGTCTCTTAAAATGTCATTTATGAGGGCTTGGAAAACGGCGGGGGCATTGGTGAGCCCGAAAGGCATCACCAAGTACTCAAAATGTCCCAGTGGTGTCTTAAAAGCCGTTTTCCATTCATCTCCTTCCCGGATTCAAACTAGATGGTAGGCGTTCCGCAGGTCCAGCTTGGTGAAAATCGTTGCTCCCTGCACAGATTCGAAAGCAGATGCCAACAAAGGTAAGGGGTATTTGTTCTTTACAGTAATCTGATTCAGTCCTCGAAAGTCTATACATGGTCTGAGAGACCCATCTTTCTTTGACACAAAAAAGAAACCTGCTCCCAGAGGTGAAGTGGAGCGGCGAATTATACCTGCCTCCAGTGACTCCTTGATGTAATTCCCCATGCTCTCGCGCTCCGGACGCGAGATATTATAGAGTCTACTGGACGGCAGGGGGGCTCCGGGAAGCAGCTCTATGGCACAGTCATAGGGCCGGTGAGGTGGAAGAGACACTGCTCTGGACTTGCTGAATACCTGTCTGAGGCCGTGATACTCCTGGGGAACTCGGGGGATGTCTGGAATCTCCTCATGGGCCTGCAACTGAGGCAGTGTGGATCTGGCCAGAGCTGAGTGTAAACATTGCGAGAGACAGAGCAGACTCCAGGAGTCGATTTTACCTTCAACCCAGTTGATATGAGGGTTGTGCGTCTGCAGCCAGGGATGGCCCAACACCACCGGAACCTGCGTAGAGGGGAAAATCAAGAAGGAGATTTTCTCACGATGGTTACCTGAAATTACCACCTCTAAGTCACAGGTCCGGTGGGTGATGGCAGTGAGGGAGCGACCATCCAAGGCGGCGACGCTAACGGGAGCCTGCAGCTTCTGCACTGGAATCCTAAGCTGCTTGGCGAGGGCAGCATCTAGGAGGTTCTGCTCACAGCCGGAGTCGACTAGAGCTTGAGTCTGAAAAGAGTCAGTGAAATACAACAAGGTTACAGGCAGGGTTAAGCAAGAGGTTTTCTTCCCTGGGACCTTCAGACCTCCCGGTGTTACTGACTACTGGGGTGGCTTAAACGTTTCGGGCAAGCTGCAATGAAGTGTCCTGTTGTTCCACAGTATAAACACTCACGTGCTTCCATGCGTCTTTGTCGTTCCGTGGGGGAGAGCCGCGCGTTTCCCAGCTGCATCGGTTCTTCTCCGGTTTGAGCCGGTGCAGCTCTGACAGTTGGAACAGTCTCAGGTGTTCTGTGAACCGCACGAGACGGAGAATGGGTGCGATGCTCATCCAACAAAAATCCAGTCATCCGATGATCAATCTTAGTAGCTATGGTGATTAATTCTTTCAATGACTGGGGTTCATCTCTGTGAATTAGCTGCTCACGAATAGGCTTATTTAGAGCACCCAGAAAAGCTCCCTTGAGCGCGGGCGCGTTCCAGCCAGATTCAGCAGCCAGAGTGCAAAAATCAACAGCGAAGTCTGCTACAGACTTCTTGCCTTGTTTGATGTGACGGAGTTGATGGGTTATTTCTGTCTCGGATTTACGACAAGTGAAAGTCTGTTCAAAGTCCTTCACGAATGCTTCCAGGGATGTGCGTAAAATGACAGAGTAGCTGTATTTGGCCTTCGCCCATCTGAGCGCACGTCCCCTCAGTAGGCCGATGATGTGGGCGATCTTTGTGCCGACTGTGAAATTTGGTAGAGGAGGAATTATGGGGTTATAGGGTTATTTTTCAGGAGCTGGGCTTGGCCCCTTAGTTCCAGTGAAAGGAACTTTGAATGCTTCAGGATACCAAAGCATTTTGGACAATTCCATGCTCCCAACCTTGTGGGAACAGTTTGGAGCGGGCCCCTTCCTCTTCCAACATGACTGTGCACCAGTGCACAAAGCAAGGTCCATAAAGACATGGATGA
Organism: Pachypanchax playfairii; assembly: GCA_006937955.1. Lineage (NCBI taxonomy): Eukaryota > Metazoa > Chordata > Actinopteri > Cyprinodontiformes > Aplocheilidae > Pachypanchax > Pachypanchax playfairii. Next base: position 22,025 of record SSNP01000174.1, on the reverse strand, counting down.
CAGAGTCTGGTGTGGATGAACTTGAGTGGCCTGCACAGAGTCCTGACCTGAACCCGATAGAACACCTTTGGGATGACTTGGAGCGGAGACTGAGAGCCAGGCCTTTTCGACCAACATCAGTGTGTGACCTCACCAATGCACTTTTGGAAGAATGGTCAAAAATCCCTATAAACACTCTCCTCAACCTTGTGATCAGCCATTCCCGAAGAGTTGAAGCTGTAATAGCTGCAAAAGGTGGACCAACATCATATTGAACTCTATGGGTTAGGAATGGGATGGCACTTCAGTTCATAGTATGAGTAAAGGCATGGTGAGCAAATACTTTTGGTAATATAGTGTATGTGTTTCCCTGACTCATCAAGAGGTGTGGCTACACATAGATCTGGCAGAGCTAGGTTAGTTCGTTACATGCTGTTGATAGAACTGTTCAGTTAATATATAGCAAATGGTAATTTTAAAATAATGGAATTGCTTTTTATTTCATGTAATGAATTCTAGTTTATTGTTTATTCTTTTTTTAAGTATATTTACACTCACCTTAAGGATTATTAGGAACACCTATTCAATTTCTCCTTAATGCAATTATCTAATCAACCAATCACATGGCAGTTGCTTGACTGCATTTAGGGGTGTGGTCCTGGTCAAGACAATCCCCTGAACTCCAAACTGAATGTCAGAATAGGAAAGAAAGGTGATTTAAGCTATTTTGAGTGTGGCATAGTGGTTGGTGCTTGATGGGCCAGTCTGAGTATTTCACAATCTGCTCAGTTACTGGGTTTTTTAACGCACAAACATTTCTAGGGTTTACAAAGAATGGTGTGAAAGGGGAAAAACATCCAGTATGCGGCAGTCCTGTGGGCGATAATGCCTTGTTGATGCTAGAGATCAGAGGACAATGGGTCAACTGATTCAAGCAGATAGAAGAGCAACTTTGACTGAAATAAACACTCATTACAACCGAAGAAGGCAGCAAAGCATTTGTGAAGCCACAACACGAACAACCTTGAAGCGGATGGGCTACAACAGCAGAAGACCCCACCGGGTACCACTCATCTTCACTACAAATAGGAAAAAGAGACTTCAATTTACATTAGCTCACCAAAATTAGACAGTTGAAGACTGGAAAAATGTTGCCTGGTCTGATGAGTCTCGATTTCTGTTGAGACATTCAAATGGTAGAGTCAGAATTTGGTGTAAACAGAATGAGAACATGGATCCATCATGCCTTGTTACCACTGTGCAGGCTGCTGCTGGTGGTGTAATGGTGTGGGGGATGTTTTCTTGGCACACTTTAGGCCCCTTAGTGCCAATTGGGCATCGTTTAAATGCCACGGGCTACCTGAGCATTGTTTCTGACCATGTCCATCCCTTCATGATCACCATGTACCCATCCTCTAATGGCTACTTCCAGCAGGATAATGCACCATGTCATAAAACTCAAATCATTTCAAATTGGTTTCGTGAACATGACAATGAGTTCACTGTACTACAATGGCCCCCACAGTCACCAGATCTCAACCCGATAGAGCATCTTTGGGATGTGGTGGAACGGGAGCTTCGTGCCCTGGATGTGCATCCCACAAATCTCCATCAACTGCAGGATGCTATCCTATCAATATGGGCCAACATTTCTAAAGAATGCCTCCAGCACCTTGTTGAATCAATGCCATGTAGAATTAAGGCAGTTCTGAAGGCGAAAGGGGGTCAAACATCGTATTAGTATGGTGTTCCAAATCATCCTTCAGGTGAGTGTACACTTGCTGTGTAATTTTTCCTTGGTTGTACTGTGCTCTGCTGCCCTATGCTGGCAGCTTGTTTGGTTGTACTGTGCTCTGCTGGCATACTGCCCTCTGCTGACAGCTTTTTTGTACTGCTTTCTGCTGGCAATTTTATGCTCTGCTGCCTTCTGCTGGCAGCTTGGTTGTACTGCTCTCTGTAGACATACTGCCCTCTGCTGGCAGCTTGGTTGTACTGTGTTCTGCAGACATTGTGCCCTCTGCTGGTAGTTTTTTGTACTGCCTTCTGTTGGCAGCCTGGTTGCACTGTGCTCTGGTGGCAGTTTTTTTCTCTTCTGCTTTCTAGTACCAGCTTTGTAGTACTGCTCTCTGCGTGCATTCTGCCATCAGCTGGCAGCTTGTTTGTACTATGGTCTTCTCTCATACTACCCTCTGTTGGCAGCTTGGTTGTACTGCACTCTGCTGGCATACTGCCCTCTGCTGACAGCTTGTTTGCACTGTGCTCTTGTGGCATACTGCCCTCTTTTAGGTCCCTTGGTTGTACTGTGCTCTGCTCGTAATTTTGTTCTCTTCTGCTTTTTACTGACAGCTTTGTTGTACCGCTCTCTGCTTGCTTTCTGCACTCTGCTGGCATACTGTTTTCAAAAGGAAACTTTCTCAGTCCGAGGGTAAGGGGCAGGTTCCCGAGCACCACCTAGGGTCTATTTGAGCACACCATAGGTAACAGCCCATATCAACTTGTGTTTGGACAAAGTCCTAACCTTCCTTCTTTTTGGTTGTTTGGTTACCCACTCTAGAGATCTGGAGTAGGGCAGCACTTAGCAACATTACATGAAGAGCTTTCACAGAGGTAGAATGCTCAGAAAGAATAGGAAGGGTATTACACAAGCAACTCAGCCCTACAGATGAAAAATATGAGACAGGAGATAAAGTGTACTACAAACGAGCAGACAGTACTGAGTGGATGGGTTCTGGTGTAGTGATTGGTCAGGACGGAGCTGTAGTATTCACAAGACATGGTGGGGTTCTTATCAGTGCACATCAGTCAAGGATAAGCAAAGTAAATGCACAGGATGAAGTTAAACATGTACTCATTAGATTCCTGTTAATGAAAAAAACAATGACATGGTTTGCACTGAAGTGTCAGAAAGTGCAGAGGATGAACTGAGTGTGAATGAAGAAGTAAATACTGAGTCAGATAAGAGATAATCTGAGATAAATGCATAATGACTCAGAGAATGATGTAACAAGTGTACCTTATAATGGTGTAAAACTGAGAAAAGGTCAGATGATCACGTTTTTGAAAAGAGAGGATTTTGATTTTTATTTGCATTGGGAATGTTCTGTAATTGTTTTGCACTTAGCTCTCACATGTTTATATGCTGCGCAGTTAAATGAATTGGTTAGTGAACTTATTTTTGTATTGAATGTTTACTGGCTAGCTTGTCCTTAATTGTTTGAATATTTTTGTTCAACTGAAATGTTTATGACTTAGTGTTAATATATTTACAAGTAAAAAGATTTTGATGTAAATTGAAGCTAACGGTTACTTCTGATCTTACAGGTCAGGTTGTTTTTCTCCACCTCTTCAAAACTGAACTTCTTGTGCAAACAAGTAAAGAGCTGGTTAATGTACCTGGTTTCATCTTTGGATTTGGACCCCCACCATCGTAAATGGTAATGGTAAATGTCCTGTATTTGTATAGCACTTTTCTAGTCATTCAGACCACTCAAAGCGCTTTCACACTACAAGGTTTTGCATTCACCCATTCACACAACCCGATATGTAAACCGGGGAGAGAGGGTCCTCTCATGGTTCACCTCGTACCTTGCGGAAAGATCTTTCAGAGTCTCATGGCATGGACAGATGTCCAGTCTGCATGAGCTGGCAATGGGTGTCCCACAGGGCTCGGTCCTTGGTCCTCTCCTCTTCTCTTTATACACCACCTCATTAGGCGAGATCATTCACTCCCATGGCTTCTCCTACCATTGCTACGCTGACGACACTCAGCTCCTCCTCTCCTTCCCTCCAGACGATACCTCTGTCTCAATGCAGATATCTGCCTGCCTCTCAGATATCTCGGCGTGGATGAGGGATCGCCACCTTCAGCTTAATCTGTCCAAAACTGACCTCATTGTCTGTCCTGCCAGTAACTCCTTACCTCCTCAGATAAGCGTGCAGCTTGACTCCATCACGCTGTTCCCCAAAACCTCCACCAGAAACCTTGGTGTCATACTGGACAACCAGCTGTCCTTCAAGGAGCAGGTTAACTCCGTAGCTCGCTCATGTCGATTCGCGCTTTACAACATCAGGAAAATCAGAGCCTTCCTGACAGACCACACCACACAGCTTCTGGTCCAGGCCCTGGTCTTGTCCCGCATAAACTACTGCAACTCTTTGCTGACCGGTCTTCCGGCGTCCTCGGTTAAACCTCTGCAGATGATTCAGAACGCAGCAGCACGTCTGGTCTTCAACCAGCCCAAGAGGGCTCATGTCACTCCACTGCTCATTTCTCTGCACTGGCTTCCAGTTGCATCACGCATCAAATACAAAGCTCTGCTTCTGGCTTACCAGACTCTAACACACACAGCTCCTACTTACCTTCACTCCTTCATCCAAACCTACATTCCCACGCGTCAGCTACGCTCAGTCGCTGAAAGACGCCTAGTGCTTCCACCACAACGTGGCATAAGATCATGTTCCAAACTTTTCTCCTCTGTTGTCCCCCGATGGTGGAATGACCTACCAAACTCGGTCCGATCCTCAGAGTCGGCACCTACTTTTAAGAGCAGACTTAAGACTCACCTCTTTAAAGAACACTTTCAGTCTTAAGGAGGAATTGATTTATGATAGCGATTTGGGAGTTTATCTCTACAAAAAAAAAAATTGATACACTTGAAGTATCACCGTCGGAATTAAACTGGACTCCAAACAGTCCACCTCCTTATATTGTTTCCTTCTCTTTGATTTCTTGCTTGTATGTTCTCTCAATGTAAGTCGCTTTGGATAAAAGCGTCTGCTAAATGACAGTAGTAGTAGTAGTAGTAGGGTAGGGGCTAACACTCACACAACCCGATACGCAGATCAGGGGGCAACATTGGGTTCAGTGTCCTGCCCAAAAACACTTCGACTTGTGGCGGTGGAAGCTGGGATCGATCCACCAACCTTCAAGTTGGAGGACAACCGCTCTAACCACTGAGCCACAGCTGCCCTCGTGCATGCACAAGTGTATATACACACACACACACACACGCACACACACACACACACACTCACACACACACTTTGTATTTGTAGTTGTGTGAACTCTATAAAAAGACTTTGAAACCTTAACAAAGGGGCTAAACCCAAAGACTTTATGAACTGAATATTTCATGTTGCATGACAAGCTGTCATGACCAGCCTCCGGTTGTCTAGAACCCTCTGACAAGCACAACTCCAGGACCAAACACAGTTTTAAAAGTTTAATTAGTACAATGAATACAACAGTCAGGTACTAATTACACTGTGTTGCAGGCAGGACTGGAACCGGGCCTCACTGGTGGAGGAGCAGGCTGAATCTAGGCGTGGAGAAGACAGGTTAGTGAACTAGATTGCAGCAGGGAGGAACAAGCATGAAGGAGAGGAGTGCTTACGGAGAGGAGGCTGATGATGGTGGTTCCAAGGAGGAGGAGTGGTTGGAGGCTGAGGCTGGGGTGAGAGTCCGTGGCTGGGGTGTAGATGCTGGAGGATGGAGGGTGGACAGACCGACTCAGGTTCTGAACGGGTGTCTCCAGCAGGTGCGACTCCAGGGGAGGAAGAGACGGGCTGAGAGCAGTTCCTGGAACCAGACTTGGTATGGAAACCGTGGATAGGACTGCTCCCAGGGAGAAGAGGTGAGGACCTCACGGGAAGGCGTCAGGTCAGAGGTAAAGATCCTGGAAAGCACAGGTAAAAGATCAGGAGCATAAAACTCAAGAAGGTTGCAATTCTCAGTTGCAGAAGCCACGCTACCACAAAGGAAGTGGAACAATCTGGGGCCCATCTCCTGTTTATCCTCCCCTCAAATCTCGACTCAGGTGATTGAGGAGATTAGCCACACCTGCGCTCCAGAGGGCTGATCCACCTGTGAAAAGCCACACAACAGTACACCCCCCCCCAACGACAGTCTCCCGGCGGTCGAGCAGAGAAAGAGGGGAGGGAAGAGGAAGACTAGGCAGAGGATGCCTCAAAGTCCGAGATGAGGGAGGGGTCCAGGATAAAGGACCGAGGGACCCAGGACCGGTCCTCAGGACCATAACCCTCCCAATCCACCAAGTACTGGAAGCCCCGGCCCCGGGGACGAACACCCACAATCCAGCGGACTGTAAAAGCCGGGTGCCCGTCGATGATGCGGGCGGGCGGGGGGGAACTCGGCGGAGGACAGAGAGGGCTGGTGAGCACAGGCTTGAGCTGGGAGACGTGGAAAACTGGGTGCACCCGGAGGTGTGAGGGGAGTTTGAGCCGGACAGTGGCGGGACTCAGGACCGCATCCACAGTGAAGGGACCCAAAAACCTGGGGGAGAGCTTCCGGGCAGCCGCCTTAAGGGGGAAGTCCGTGGAGGAGAGCCAGACGCGCTGCCCTGGTGAGTAAGTCGGGGCAGGAATGCGCCTACGGTCCGCCCCCAACTTGTTCCTGACAGCCGTGCGTTGTAAAGCATGCTTAGTACTGGCCCAGATAAGGTGGATCAGTCTGATGTGGGTTCGGACCATAGGGATAACCGGTTCAGGGCAAGAGGAGGGAAGGAGAGTAGGTTGGAACCCCAGGTAGCACTCGAAGGGAGAGAGACCCGTAGCAGAGGACACGTGAGAATTGTGAGTGTACTCAATCCAGGAGAGATGCTGACACCATGTGGCTGGATTGTGCTCACACACACAGCGCAACATGTTTTCCATCTCCTGGTTGAGACGCTCATACTGGCCATTAGTTTGAGGGTGGAAACCTGATGAGAAGCGGGGAGTGGCCCCCAGCACCCCGCAAAACTCCCTCCAGACCCTGGAAGTGAATTGAGACCCCCGGTCCAAGAGGACCTCAGTGGGGATGCCATGTAGGCGGAACACATGGCGGAACAGCAGGCGGGCAGTCTCTGGAGCCAACGGGAGCTTGGGGAGAGCAACCAGGTGACAGGCTTTTGAAAAACGGTCAATGATTGTGAGGATAACGGACTTGCCTTTTGAGGTGGGAAGGTCGGTTACAAAGTCCAAGGCGATGTGGGACCAGGGTCTGGAAGGGACGGGCAGTGGTTGTAGGAGTCCAGCTGGGGGTCTGTGAGAGGGCTTACTGCGGGCGCAAAAAGAGCAGGCAGACACAAATTCAACAACATCCTTGTGCATGGATGGCCACCAAAAATACCTCTGGAGGAGGGCGATCGTCCTGCTGGCCCCTGGGTGGCAGGCAAACCGGGTGTTGTGTGCCCAGCGGATGACTTGGGCTCGGACCGAGGAGGGTACGTAGAGGCAGTTTTTAGGTCCTCCCCCGGGGTCCGGCTCCGACTCCTGCGCCGTGAGAATGAGCGGCTCGATGTCCCAGGTGAGAGAGCGGATGAAGCAGGAAGGAGGCAGAATGGTGTCAGTGTGCTCCTCTGGGAGTTCGGGCTGGTAGAGACGGGAGAGAGCGTCTGGTTTCTGGTTCTTAGAGCCTGGCCGGTAGGAGATAGAAAGGTGAAATCTGGAAAAGAAAAGGGACCAGCGAAACTGGCGGGGGTTGAGTCTTTTTGCAGATTGTATGTATAACAGGTTCTTGTGATCAGTCCAAATTATAACTGGAAGTTCCGTACCTTCAAGCCAGTGCCTCCACTCCTTGAGAGCCAACTTAATCGCTAACAGCTCTCTGTCCCCGATGTTGTAGTTGCGCTCGGCGGGCGTGAAGCGCTTTGAAAAGAAGGCGCAGGGGTGGAGCTTGTTGTCAGCCGCCGAGCGCTGAGAGACGACAGCTCCTACACCTTCCTCGGAAGCATCTACCTCGAGGGTGAACTGGGCACCCGTGTCTGGGTGAATGAGAATCGGAGCCTCTGTGAAGCGGCGCTGCAGGTTCCTGAATGCTGACTCTGCCTCCTGACTCAAGCGAAAAGGAACCTTGGGGGATGTTAGGGACCGACGATGAGGCTGAAGCCGCGTATAAACCTGCGGTAGAAGTTGGCAAAGCCTAAGAACCGCTGCAGCTGCTTTCTGCAGGTGGGAACGGGCCACTCTTCCACCGACTTGGTCTTGGCTGGATCTGGTCGGAGCTGTCCACCCTCTAAAATGAAGCCCAGAAAGGTTATGGATTTAGTGTGAAACTCACATTTCTCAGCCTTGATGTACAGGTGGTTCTCCAGGAGCCGTTGAAGGACCAGCCGGACGTGTCTCTGGTGTTCCACAGGGTCAGAGGAGAAGATCAAGATGTCATCCAGGTACACGAAGACGAACTGGAGAAGAAAATCTCTGAGGACATCATTAATCAAATGTTGGAACACAGCAGGTGCATTAGTCAGCCCGAAGGGCATGACCAGATATTCGAAGTGGCCAATGTGAGTTTTAAAAGCAGTTTTCCATTCATCACCTGCCCGGATGCGGACGAGGTGATAAGCGTTATGGAGGTCTAGCTTGGTAAAGATGGTGGCTTTTTGAACGGGTTCAAAGGCGGATGAGAGCAGCGGGAGTGAATATTTGTTTTTAACAGTGATCTGGTTAAGTACTCTGTAGTCAATGCAGGGGCGGAGCGTGCCGTCTTTTTTCGCCACGAAGAAGAACCCCGCGCCCAGGGGGGATGACGAGGGACGGATAATACCCGCTTTGAGAGAGTCGTTCACATATTTCTCCATCGTCTCACGTTCTGAGCGGGAGAGATTGAACAGGCGGCCCGCCGGAAGGGGAGCACCAGGCAGCAGATCGATGGTGCAATCATACGGCCGGTGAGGCGGAAGAGAGAGAGCCAAATCTTTACTAAAAGCCTGCCCCAGGTCATGATACTCGGGGGGAACGTTAGTCAGATCGGGAGGTTGCTGTGGGGACGGAGAAACGGGAACAATCACCAGAAGTGCTGACTGTAAACACTGGCGTAGCCAATACGGACTCCAGGATGTGATACAGTGGTGGGCCCAGTCTACTTGAGGATTATGTAGCGTGAGCCACGGGTACCCTAGGACTATCGGAACCTCCGTAGTGGGGTAAACAAAAAACAGTCTACATTGTTTGACTAGATTGGGGTGAATTAAGTTTTGTTCCGATCCGGAGTCGATAAGGGCTGAGCACCGGAACGGGTCCTGATTGTTATTAAAAACAGATACTGTGACAGTTAAACGGGGGTTGGAGTACTTTCCGCCCGCCAGGACCCCCATCCTAACTAGCGGGCGCTCTCTTTTGATGTAAGGTCACAGTCAGCCAGGGTATGAGCAGAGGAAGCACAGTACAAACACACACCGGCGGCGAGGCGTTGCCTTCTCTCAGCAGGCTTAAGGCGGGTGCGTCCCAGCTGCATCGGTTCTGGTGAGGGAGGTCGAGCCGGAGGCAGCTTAGGAGGCGGAGGTACGGCTCGTCCTTGGACCGAGTGGACCGGGACCCAGGTACGGAGTCTCTCCCGAGCCCGGTTGTCCAGCCGGATGGCGAGTCTTACCAGCTGGTCGAAGGTCGCGGGGCAGTCGCGGCCGGAGAGTTCATCCTGCAGCCTCTCAGTAAGAGCATTTTTGAAGACTCCTCGCAAGGCAGAATCATTCCAAGCGGTTCTCGCCGCCAGGGTGCGGAACTCGATGGCGAAGTCCGCCACGGACTGCTTTCCTTGGCGGATTCTTAGCAGTTGATCCATGGCCTCCTCCTCCGTCTCCTCAGAATCGAACGTCTGTTTAAAAGCGTCCAGAAACTCCTCATACTCTGTCTCCTTGATGAGGTTAGACTCAAGGTAGGCCTCCGCCCACCGGAGGGCCATGTCGCGTAGCCATCCCACCAGGAACGAGATCCGGCTGGCGTCTGTGCCGAAAGAGTAGTGAGAACGAGTAAACACCAGGTTGCATTGAAGTAGAAAGCCCTTACACTTACGGAGATCCCCATCGTAGGGCTGAGGGTTGGGGGGGGCGACCTTTTTAGGCTTAAATTTAATTTTTATTTTTTCATTGGTTTTTATCAACATTTGTGACTTTGATCTGTGCCATTATGAATGCACGCAAAGCACTAAATAAAGTTACAGCCATCTACATAATTTTAAACTTCCTAACAACTTTTTTTGATCTCTTCTTGCGCCTCTCGTTGTGAACGGTCGCTCTTCCAGCTGCTCCCTTATCTTTGTCCTCCCCCACTGTTCCTGCTTTTCTTTTCGTCTCTGTGTTTCTCTGTACTGGCTGCTGCAAATTGAAAATTAGAAAATGGATCTGGTTTCGTGGTCACTCAACGCATTGGACAAAGTTTTTTCAAACTGAAAAGGGGGGAGCCGTCATGCCCGGAGTCGACCCTCCCAGCTGGGTTTACCATGGATTCCTGGGGTGAGTGGAAGATGGAATGCCTGTCTGTTCTGGCTGTCGAAGACGTGGAGGATGTCTACATATTTGGATTATTGATCGTGGGGTACCTGCTGATCAGCATTGGTGGTTACCTGATGTATCTACAAATTCTAAAGTTATGGATTGGATGGGCCGCATCTGGCAACACTTGGACTAAAAGATTCGGAGATCTGGATCGCAAACTGGATGCGGTCTCAGAGCAGTACTGCGACCAGCTGGCTGTGATTCTCGAACGGGACCGGGAGGTCTAGGAGCAGGATTGTAAGCTGGCTGATGGGGTCCTGGAGCTGAACCGTAAACTGGGTGCGCTGCTGGATCTCACTGGAAGGATTGGCGCCACCTTGGAGAAGTTGCAGTTTCGGCTTGGAGTGGAGAAGTGATTGATTGATTATTGCTACTGTGCAATTTGGCCTAATTAGGACGATTTGGACATTTTTTCACAATAGTGCACCATATGGACAATGACAAGCTGTTGGAATTCTTCAGCTTCGACTTAATCTCTGTTATCTCTTTTCAGCTGGCCTCAAGGCCAAAACACTAAATTCCTCCTGGAGCAGTGAGCACCTAGACACTCAGCCCCCTCCTTACCCGTGTCCACAGGGCGCCAAAGACTGTGGAAGACATAACATCTGTGTTGTCCCAGAGACGGTGTCCTTGATAATTCTCCTCACACAACCACATACACTGATTACATTCACATCCTCAAGAAAGTTCTCAACATGTCTCGTGAATCCCCCCTCCTGCTGGAGGTTTTTATTGCTTACATCGAGCGCCCCTCATGTTGGGGCACTGGGTGTAGGGAACCTTTTTCTCCTCCCTCTGACCTTACGTGGTCTTATTCATCTTTTTTCCCTAACACACATGCTGATGTGTGCTTATGTATGTATGTATTTGTATGTATTTTTCCTGTATGATCTTGGCTGGCCTGAACGACATGCGCCGGGTTTACTGTGACCCTTGGCCGCCTGGAGAGTGAAGGCCAAGCTGTTCTCTGTATCTCCATGTCATTGTGAAGCACTTTGTGATTTTTATCTGTGAAAGGTGCTATATAAATAAAGTTTCTTCTTCTTTTTTTTTACAGACTTCTCTACCACTGGGTTTAACGAGTTCCCTTCTGTTCCTTTTTATTCAATCAGAAATCAAAAAGAAAACATTGTTCTTACTTCTGTTATCCATGTGTCTCCTTGTGTTCTCTTCTTTGTATTTTGGACAGATATTTCACATCCCTCCTCAGTCCTGTAACCATCCAGGATCAGTGCCGCTTGTTTTAAACAAAAAAACTGAGTTAGCATAGCTACATCCACCTAGCTCCGAGTGAAGCCTCGACTGCTTTCCTTTCTCATTTAACAGCTGTTTGATAGCAGATAATCTCGCTGTACCTTAATGTGGTTTGGGGCGCTTCAAAAATCACCCTTCTTGAAGTTATTTTCTCTGCGTTTATTGGCTAAATTAAGTTATTTTGTTTGGCAATGCAGATCTGTTATTGGCCAATTCGATCTAAGACCCCGCCTCCTGAGGGTGCTTTCTCCAGCACCCCAGAGTTGAACTAGACATATGAGAAGTGAAAAAGCAGGAAGAAATCATATTTTACTAAGCAATTTCTGTCTTTCAGAAATCATTTATACAATCTTCTATTCAAATCTATGAGTGTTTTTTAACTCTAAATACATGTAATTAAAAAAAGAAATATTTCTTATTTGTTGCCACATCATATTTTTGATAGGGAGGGCGGCGCCCTAGTGCCCTCTATTGGCCAGCTGCCACTGCCAAATGGCGTTCCATAGTTACGTGTCCTGTAGAAAGGAGGGGTTAGACATGTTGCTGCTCTAGGGTTGCCAACCGTCCCTTAAAAAACGGAATCATCCTTTATTTAGAAAAAATGTTACACGTTCCGTATTGAACTGATAAGGAACGCTATTTGTTCCGTATTTTCGAGAGAATTAAATATTCCTCACAAAATAAATCAATGTCATGTAAATGGACGGTAATCTTGTCACTCTGTTTATTCTTTTTCTTTTTTTTCGTTTTGGTCACCAATGACATAACAATACACTCGAAGGGGGTGGATCAATAAACGTGTCGTATCAGCTCATTGGTCAAGGTGGGCCACCGTTACTGGAAACACAGGACAGCGGAAACAAAGCAGCACATGGATGTTGCCTGCTTAGACTCCGAGCGCTTTTTTGACGACAATGAGGCTCCCACAAGCAGTAATGCGACGACACCCCCCAAAAAGAAGAAAAGACGATTACAAAAATACAGACAAGAGTGGGAAAAAGACCACACGTGGTTGACTAAGCACAACCAGTATTTGTTGAGGAAAGATTTTGAATTTTTTTTTTCCACTGAATAAATTGTGGAATAATTGTTTTATGTGCATTTGTTTTACACATGCATTAAATTTAAGTTGATTAAACATCCTGAGTTGGGGAAAAAAAACACCAAGTGGGTTGATGTGGATGTGTGCGGGGGGGGGGGGG